>JAPFBL010000089.1:1800000-2122500 GCA_026182355.1 Hermatobates lingyangjiaoensis
CGTTAGACCAGACGACCTAACTCCTCCGTTTAGCCATCGAGAAACTCACTCGAATCCTAATCTCCTTATCGTGCCAACTGACAAAGTTTGCCTTCCCCCAACTTCTCTAAACACGCTTTATAGATGACATTTTTAATTTTTTAGATGGCACTTATAGAAGATAACAACACAACCGTCTATCTTGAACTGATGTTTTTTTTAAAGTGTTCGACTGCTGCCGGTGGTTGCAGAGGACTTACTAAATCTGTCGAGGCGCGGCTTAGTTGTTTTGGTTATCCTTTGTCTTTATACGGAGACTCCTCTGTACGAGGATCCTTTCATATTCCTCAGATGCTGAAGACTTGGTTTAAACTTAGCAGTTAAGCATTTGGAAATGAAGATTATCCCTGAGTTCCTAAACCAAGTAGATTGATATTTAAAATAAATAAACAAATAGTAATTAATCAAATATAGGTTTTGAAATAACGTTAAACCTTTATACTCGTATAGAGGCGTTACTCAACGTTAATATGAGAGTTATTAGTGATGTTCCTTTAAGGTTCAGTGGAATACATTTCCTCTAAGACCATCTTCTTATGTGTTTTACCTGTAATTCTTCATATAATCATTTCCACTGAAAAACAGTAAAATTTGCATATGTCCCCTATTCTGACGGTTCAGTGTCAGGAAAAACCTCCTGAATCAATACAGCCCGTTGCATTAGAAATAAATAAATATAATAATTATCTTTAGATATTTGCTTCCTATCTTTAACAAATATTTTTTTACTTAAACTTTGGCTGTTCGTTCTACTGTTCCCTGTGTTCTTTTAGAGCATCTTTAGCAAGGTGCATAGCCATTCTTTTGAACAATTATGTTGCAGTAAATTCTGTATACTTGATTTATATATATATATATCTCAAAGATCAAGCCACAAAATGAAAGGGGAAAAAACTAAGATCTTTCAACCGTAACAAGCGGTCTTCGTCAGATCAAAAACCCAACTGACTCTGGACTTAAAGGTGCGGTAAACTGACTCTAACCCAGTTCGGTTTTTGACTCTGAGGAAGACCGCTTGAAAGATTCTTGTTACGGTTGAAAGATCTTAAGTCTTTTTTCCCTTTTCATTTTGTGGTTTGATCATTGATTGTTATTTCACTTGTTTATGTGAAATCTTCTATGATATATATATATATATATATATATATATATATATATATATATTCGTATTGTATCTCAGAACTGTTTCAGAGTTTACGATCCTCTTATTGGTTGCCTCCAATTCCTAGCAATTCTGCGCTGGGTTGATGGTTGAACTATAGTAATAGTTAAACTATACTTTACTATAATGAGCTTGTACTCTTCCCCATATTACATTTAAAATTAACTATATGTACTAACAGTGTGAAAGTACCGATTACTTTAAAAATAAGTTGATAACTATGTTTAAAGTTAAGTGAGGAAGGGAGGTGTGGAAAGGTCAGGAGAAATAATTTATAAATTACGAGAGAGTTGTGAGTTTTGTTTCTTTGTCCCTGTTTTATGGAAAATACCACCAGCTCAGTGCCCTATATCAGCTCTTACTTGTTTAAGAGTTGATATGCATTTATTTAAAAAAAAATAAAATAAAAAATAGTTAAACTTTGCAGGAGTTCCAATGTTAAAAAAAAATAATTTGAATAAAATAATATTATAAGTTCTTATTTTACTTTCACCATTATCTAAATTTTAACATGTATATAATTGTTTTTGTAGAAAACCCCGTTAATTCCCACATGTGGAGAACTGAAATTCGCCAGTCCAAAAATGAAATCTTTTAAGAGCTATTTGTTTGAATTCAGCCAAGCAACTCTTTCGTATTTCAAAGACTCAAAGGTACAATTTTGACTTAAGTATATTTTTGTCTATTATATTTGAAAGTCAGTTTAATTAGTTGTTTTTTTCTGTTTTTTAGTTAGCAAACAAATTGGGAGAATGGAGAGTAGAAGATATGCTTTTTTATATTGGCCATGATAAAAAAAGAAATTTGCAATCAAAGTATGATTTATATAGACTTCACTCTATGTTTACTTATTTAAGTACTTGTATGTTTTGAGCAATTATGGTTTTTTTTAAATATATTTTAAAACTTATCTTGTGAAAGAAGGTTTAAAATGTTGCATTCTAATGAAAATATGGATGCCCTAGCCCTCATTTTCTCCACCTACTTAAAATCTATACTTATATCGATAAACGTACGGTTTATATATTCGGTTCCTTGTGCCAACTTTAGGCAACTCATATGGAAACCCATGTTTTTGAAACATCCTTCCTCCTGGAGTTATGTATCCTCACCTCGCCGCTGTGAGAAGTCAGTTATGATCTCAGTTATTACTTATTAGGAAGCGCTTGGTTGTAGCGAACACCGATCATAAAAGCTTTCACCTTCCTTCTTTTCTTGAAGCTGAAATTGTGTCTCATTTGTTATTTGTGACCTATTTTCGCTAAAAGTGAGCCATTATTCAACTGAAATGATGAAATCTGAGAATTAAGATAAATGTTTCAAGTATTGAAACTTGAAGACTCACGCATGTTTTATAATAAGACGTTAAGTTAGTGATTTGGAGGTTCCAGTGTGGTTGTAGTTCTGCTATGGTTCTAGTAGCTGCTCTCAGAGACGGTACACACTTAAGTCATCATCTCATTTCTAAGATAATATGAGCCAGTGAAACAAATCCGAATATAACTCCCAGGTAAAGTTTTGTTATTCTCGGATTTCGGCCGTATTAATAGAATCTCGTAATTTTATAGTACATGTATTGATGTCAATTTATTCTCCTTATAGACATGTAAAACTATTTTGATATTATACGAAAAAATTGGGGTTTTTTTGGACCATATTTTGCTCAATATTCTCTAAGTATTTTCAAAAATCGACAGTGCGCCTTTAATCTGGTGAACCTTATTTATTAATTCTGGTTGTGTTTATTGACAGAGTTTATGTGGTTCACAACACTAAAAAAATCTTTCAAATCAAGTTAGTGATACTAACACAATTTTATAACCTACGAAGCCAGTAATCCTACGATGCTCCCCCTGATGGATTGTGCAGAACATTTTAAAAGCCAGTAGCCTTGCTATATTAAGATCATTGTTTGCTTTAGTTTCACTCCGACTTAATTATTTGCATTCTCTTCTTTTTGGTGCCAATATTAGTAGTTTTTATACTTGTGGTTAGGCTGAAGACTTGATAGTTGTTTTTCAGATTTGACAACAATCCTTGGTTCAACTCGAATTCCGAATAGTTCATGGTAAAAAGGTTCAACAAACATGAACACATATACGATATAATTCAAGAGAAACTGGCTTTGTCTTTAAGCATCCAGTTTCCCTAGCTTTGACATCCTAAGCCTAAACATTATCATTAAAATGAAAGTTAATTTTCAACGAGGATTTAATGTGGTTGAAATTTTGTAAGTTAATTTAAAGCATTTTATTTCAGGTGGTCCTTAACTTTAGTTCCTAAAGGGTACTCTACTGAAGGGTAAGCTTACTTTTACAGTATTTATATTATATTTTTAAGTTTAACTAAATTAATTTACACTTCGGTTTGTGCTTTTAAATGAAATTGAATTGGTTGTGCTGTATAATTGAATGAAGCATATACATAAATATGTTCTATTGATCTAGTTTGTTGAATAAGTTTTCCTAGCCGAATTTTCACTAAGTTTGAAAATAAAGATAAAAACTATAGTTTTCTCAGTCTAATATTGTTATCGGTAAAGAAGTCACTGATGTAAGATCCTGTTTCAGGAAAGAGTTGGGATTTGGTTATATTGTGGGAGGCATCCAAGATGACCTGAATGACTGGCTCTCCTCTTTCTACTTGGCCATGTACAAGCCTTCAGATTTTCTGCCTCCTAAAGAAACCGAGTAAGAGTTATCAGCTGGATTGATTCTCGTATCTTGACATTCTCTGTCATGTTTGTATGCATTTATGTAAGTGTCATTTTTCTTGGTTTGTTTTAAAGTAAGAAGTCATGGTCTTTACAAGTATATTAATATTATTGTGTCCTGACTTTCTCTTCATGTTTGTTTGCATGTAAGTGTCATTTTTGTTGGTTTGTTTTAAATAACTCAATATTCAATTATATCTTGGTCATATCTCTTAAGAGGCTGTAATTATTAATTCTCTCTCGCTTTACCTGTAATTGATGGTGGATTTTGTTTGAAATCCTGATCTTAGTGTTTTCTGTTCTGTGTTTTGTGTACTTTTAGTTTTATATAAGTCTAGTTGGATCACCATTGCCATTTTCGTAGCTCTATATATAAAGTTCGTGAGTTTGTTTGTTTGTTCACCCATATTCCGTGGAGATAGAGACCTGAAATTAAATATATATTATTTATTACCTTAATAATGTTAAGTAAAATAAAATTATCACTATATTCCCAAAATTGGAGCCAGGGTAGCAAGTGTCTTGCGTACTCGCCGATGACAGTAATGCAAATGTATTATATATAAACGCAACAACAATTTTTTTTAATTTAATAATTGCGTAATATAAACACTGGTAATAAACTAAAAGCATGGAGCCAGGGTAAACACTGGCTTGCGTGCTCGCCAATGACAACACAAATATATTAAAAATAAATGTGTAAAAAAATTTTTGAATTTAAAATTTGAATAATATAAGCAATGGTAATAAAGAAATGCATGGATCCAGGGTAGCTAGTCGCTTGCGTGCTCGACGATGAGAGTAGTAAGAGATTTTTAATTTAAAATTTGCGAAATATAAACACTTGTAATAAAATAAAGGCATGTAGCCAGAGTAGCCCAGACGCTTGCGTGCTCGCTGATGATAGTAGTGCAAATGTATTATAAATAATTGTAACAAATATATAATAAACTACTACATTAGAGGTTAAAAATGAATAATTTTAGAAAGAAAGTTGAACACAACTGTCAGATAAAATACTAATGTTCTAAGGTAATATTATAAAGACACATTGTGTATATAACTTGAATTGATGTTTTATTTATTTATATGATAAAATAAATGATTTTTTTTTTACTTTTAAATGATTTTATTTTACTAAATATACTTACTGTGTATATATCTTGAATCATCTTAAGAATACCATATCGATAGTTTGGGTCATATAAGAATCTGTTTCCGTGCCTTAATATCAAGAAACAACAATTAAAATTATCCCTGTCAATCATGTTCAGTGAATTTATTTCAGTACCTATTATTATAATTTCTGAGTGACAGAAAAGGTCACGGGTAGTGTAGTAACAATATATTTATAAGAAATTGTTCACGAGTACGCCAAATCACTGTACACTTCAAAGAAGTGCATATTAACCTAAATGTAATAATACCTTCCTATCTTATTTGTTTAATCATTAACTTAAAAACATTTTTATTAGATTAGTGAGAAAACAGATTTGTTAGACTATAAAAATCTAGTTTGTTGAACGAGTTAATTTCATGTGTAAAGAGATGTAGAGATGTAAATATTTGAAACTATTAAGGTGAACATTATGATGAGCATAAATGCCAGTGTTTTAAAGTGATTTCATGGGTTCTGTGAGCAGTAATGTTACATCCTTTGTTACTGTATGGCACTGATTCAGTTAAATAATTGTGGAATAATAATAAAATTTATGATATATATAGTTTGTTTGTAATAGAAGTATGGTATGACATAATTGTAGTGCATGTTGTTTTTTCTGCATAAATTCATTTGAAGATGATTTTTCCCTTCTTAATTAATGTTCATGTGCTCATTTGTTTCGTTTGTTAGTAAAAAGTATAATGATAATTTAAAAAAAGCAAATATTTCTAATTTGTTGACGGATTTAGAGGTCTGGGGGGTTTCCCCAGACTTTTATTAAGTTGCTTGTATGTGGCTGAATGTGGAGAATATTTTAAAAACTGCATGACATATAGGTGTCCTATAGTTGTGTCAATCTGGGTTTCACAATGGAACTACAATATTTCCCTTACTTGCACCTGTCTACAATTTGGAAATTAGTGTTGATCCATGAGAGAGTTTCTATATTCGTTATAGCTAGGGTGTTCTCACCGTACACCTGTTATATTTATGGGCAACGTGGTCATACCCTACGAAACTTAGGTTTTATATTTGGGTCTCAATTTATCACCCAGACTAATATTCAAATATCACCTATTTCGTAAATTCAAGTTAGGGATTAATTTAATGTGTAATCCGTGTTCAAATCCAATAATACATACTGTGAAGGTTCTTCTTTATAAGGCTATTATTCATTCAATATAACATGGATAATCAGCTGTTCCGACGGATAAGGCCTGCATCAAAATTGTTCAGAATCAAAAATCGATATTTAACTTGATTTGACGTGGAATCAATTGAAAGCTTTATCACTAGACATATGGAAAGGAAGAACATAAACTTCCCTATTCATCGATACCAGCTTTTTCAGACTATTAATTTCAGTCATCTACCTTTTCCAAATTCCTTAAGTCTCAACAAATTACTTCGTTTCCTAACCACCACATTTAATTATTGATTCAAAATAGCACGTACTGCTGTAAACTTTGAAGCTGTATGAAATACCATGCGACCTTGAATATGACATCTTTACTAGTGATACATACTATTTCACAAAAAGTACTAAGCCTTCCACTTGAAGTAGAAGTTTAAGTCAGCTGCAGTGGGCCTCTGGTCTTCACCTTCTAATCATAACGAGCACATTAGTGCCAGGAAATTTTGGTTGGTCTTTGGTTGACCGCCACATATCACACAATTTGACAAATCGTAATGGCATTTGGTTCATATAGTTCCTCGATGTAGCAAAGAACCTTATCGTATTCGGGTAATTTTGAAGCATGGGAAAGGACAGTATCGTTTTTTATACCATATTAGATTATATATCTCGATATGAAACAAGATTTTCATTTTAATACTAGATATTTAATTTTAAAACAAGCTACCATATTAGCCTTATGATTTTTAGATATTACAATGTGTAGTAAGACTGTATTACAATTTTATTGTAATAAAGTTAGGAAAAAGGATAGATACAACATCTACAACATTAGTACCAAACGGGTACTAATTAGAAAGCATTTTTTTATATGAAATTTAAATTTCTTATGAAGTACTGGAATAATTCATGATAAACATTTCGTGTGCTTACATAATTGAAGAGGAAATACTAAAAATTACTTCTATTAAGTTCCAGCTGCGGTAATTTGGCATATTTTTGTGGATTTTCGAATATTGTGAACCGAAATATTACACTTAAAATAATAACTAAATTTCCAGCAGGAGTAACTGTCAGCTATAACAGAAATAGTTTTGTTGCTGTTGAAGCATTCATATAACCTATTAAAAAAAAAATTAATTCATTAAATTGGTTATCTGTGAGTTTTATTATACCATTTACTGCCTAGTTTGATAATGCGTCTACATGATAGCGGCATTAAAATAATTTCAAAATTGAATTCATTGTTAATGTGCACTGATATGTTTACGTATATAAGGTATATTTTTGTAATATTTATCACTATCTTTTAAAAATATATGAATGATCCTAAAATTTGCAAGACATTGAAACTGCTCCCATTTAGATCGGATGTGTTTGACCATTTCTTTAGTTTGAACGATGGCGTTTAGTAGTCATAGTTTGTGACTGTTCATCATATTACCATATGCGGTGGTTAGGAAACGAAGTAATTTGTTGAGACTTAAGGAATTTGGAAAAGGTAGATGACTGAAATGAATAGTCTGAAAAAGCTGGTATCGATGAGTAGGGAGTTTATAGTCTTCCTTTGCATATGTCTAGTGATAAAGCTTTCAATTGATTCTACGTCAAATCAAGTTGAATATCTATATTTTGATTCTGATCCCCGAACTGTTCAAGTCTCGATCAATACTTGCTAAAGTAATATTCATTATGGTTTGGAATGAATCCTCTTTGATTCCCTGGACACTGGCAATGATTATATATCTCGATATGAAACAAGATTTTCATTTTAATACTAGATATTTAATTTTAAAACAAGCTACCATATTAGCCTTATGATTTTTAGATATTACAATGTGTAGTAAGACTGTATTACAATTTTATTGTAATAAAGTTAGGAAAAAGGATAGAAACTACATCTACAACAACAGGTGCTTAACTGGTCAATTTTGCAAATAATCAAAACAAAATTAAAAGTATGTGTTATTTTTAATTTTTTTTTATACAATTAGCTTTATTTGTTTCTAAATGTGATTACAGATTGCTCATCAGAGATATTTGACAAGGATAGGTCACATCTCCTTTTCTCATTACAGTTTGGATACCACTTAACCAGGCTTTTAACCTCGTCTGACTGATTTAACTCATGAGTTACCTTTATTAAAAAGATGTTTAAAATTATATTACTTGTTTAACTGTATATACTTTTATTATGTGTTTTAATTTAATACTCTATGATAATTTTAATATGTAAATAATAAAAAGAACATTTAAATTGGTACTGTTTTACCTATCGTGTGATTTAAAATTATATGTTTTATTTGAAGCCATTGTGGTAATGAGTCAAGTATAATGTTACTAGTAGACAATAAAGTTTCTAATTATCAAGAAACCTGAATTGGGGCATTAATTCCAAGAATCATGTATAAAATGATTAACTAGAGGAACACTGTTATCCATTTAAACATTATTAATTTGTTTATAAATTCCTTAAATTATGAATATATTTATGATGCAGACATACTTTTTGCCTTATAATTTTAATTTTTATTGAAGTATAAATGAATAAAGTTAATGAAATAAAAGAATAATTAAAGGAACATTCTTAAAGAATCTGAAAAATTTTATTCGATAGTTTTATGAATAAGTTATTCGTCATTTTTTTTTTATAATTTTTAAGAATTAAATGTTGTTTACCTAAATCATACTAGAAGACTTTTGTAAACTAAATTGAACACTTTAGATGATATTGAATAATAGTTGGTGTAATCCAATCCACGTTTGTGATATTGAAATTATTATTTTATTAATAAAAAATAATATTGAAGACCTCGATTTAATGAATCAGTCTTTTATGTTTTGAAAATTATTAATAGTAAATTATGTGAAGTTAGCACGTGTTACTAAATTCATATTGTACATATACATTATTAATGTATATGAATCCATTAATAATGGATCTTATTATCAGCTCCTTGAAATATAGGAAATAGTTTTCATATTGGTGGGCATATATATTATAATTGCTTACGTTTTTTTTTTTAAATTATAATTGTTTAATACAAAAATTAATATTTATTAAATAAGAGGTTATCGTTGTATGGTCGTTGGCTGTAATTCACATTTGAAAATATTGAGTTTTAAATTAAATAAAAAATTAAAATTTTATAAAATCTAAATGAAAGTGAAAAATTTATTAATTGGTAGGTAGTTTTCATGAAAGCTTTCTTACTACTAATTTTATTTCAAGATTTATATATCTGACATATCCCTCTCCATGTTTCTGTTTTGCATTTATGATTTCTTTCATCCTAGAATAATGGAGAGTCGAAGGCTATCGAACAAGTTATGATTTGGGCACAGCCTCAACTTGAATAATTGTTTGAGTATATTAAATACATGAATGTTTAATCTGATTTATATAAACAAATATAAGATGTTATTATTTTAAAATGATTATTATTATGTTACCATTTTTTTTTTAATTATATTTAAAGTTAAATTAGGTTAGAAGATATTTTATTTCTAGCCCAGTTTCTATCAAGTTAGCAATAAAATATCTTCTCCATGTAAACTATGTGCTATTTCAGTTAATGTAATATTAATTGTGTAAAATATTAATGTTTTTTATCATGAAGTTATTAGAATTTTGTTTTCAATTTTTTTTTTATTTGCAAACTTGAGTTTTTAAAACTCAAGAGTATAATTGTATACAGTTCATGCTTATTTGATGATTTAGTTGCATCAAATTATAATTGTGCCTTAATATATTATTATTAAGGTCGTTAAATACAGTATTCAGATTATGTCATTTACAATCTGTAGCACCGTATTAAAGTTTTAAAAAATTGTCCATTGTTATGAAGATTTTATATTTTTGTGAAAATCACTATAGCAATCGTTGTATGTATATTATAGTTTTGATTAAAATTAGTTATTGAGTTGTGTTCTACTTCAGAACATGATATGAAATATAGTGTTATTAAGAATCCAAATAAGATGGCGCAGTACACATATTTAAAATACAATTCTCGGCAGTTGTTAAATATAATCCACAGGCTTATCTGGCTCTGATCACTTGACATTTTTTTCTGCCATTGCCAACAGTTTCTCAAATTTTCTATTATATTCAGTTTTTTTTTAATTTCGTCTGTTTTTAAATTGCCTAAACAAATTAATAGGTTTTAGTATTGTTTATTTACTTTTTTTAAGTATAAAAGAGTTAATGTTGTTATTATTATTATGTAATTAATTTTGTTTGTAGTTCTTGATTAATATGTTTAGTTTAACTAAACAATGGCGTTTAATTAAAAGTTTTTAAATAAAAAAGTGGCATTGATCTCAGGAAGGTAAGAAATGTCTTGATATGATGCATTTTTGATCTGTACTGAATTTATCATTTGTTGGTGTTGCCTTGAAAAGTATATTATTGTGATTTAGCTTGCCAAATTTTATGTGTTAAATGCCTTTATTTTATACTTTTTTTATTCATTAATTATTACTGCTGGATTTGGTTTAAAATAAATTACCTAAAATGCGTTTCCAAATTGGCTTTTGTACTCATTTTTAATTATACTTTTTGAATAATTTTTTGAAAATAACTTATTGCCTCGCTAATAAATGTTAAAATTTGCATAATTGTGTAAGTTATTTAATACTTTTGTAGCATGTGGCCTTAGATAAAGCATTATCAACTCTTATTTGAGCACAAGTCGAGACAGTTTGGAGAAATTGGACTTAAGACTTGATGTTACCTTTAAGATTTAACAAATAGAAACTTAATAATTTATATATATATATTATTGTGATATGATAATGTTCCTTTATATTCGCTGTTCTTTCAGGCACCTTATAAATTCAGATCCTTCTCATCCTTTTTCTCAGAATTGTTTGTAATTGGATACTCATCAAAACATAATTATATTTGTAGAGTAATAGGTCTAATTATTAATTTCACTGCTGAATTGATCTCTGGAAGAAAATATTTAAAAGTAAACTTCGCTCAAGGTGCTTTATAACTTTGAAGGTATTTTAGGTTGTTTGGAAGTTGATTTTGAAAGAAATATCCACTTAGTTTAATACGTTCAGACTTTCAATTCAGTGGTTAAAAAAAAAATACATAAATAAATATTTATTTCATACTAATCAGAAATTATATTTAATATTTGTTGTTCACAATAATAATAATAATGTGTTTCTAAGTGGTCTAGTGTCAAATTTCTTTCTTTCATTAAATATTAGGATATCAAAAAAAAATATTAAGACTTTATAAAAGGATGCCTAGGTGACTTAGAGGTCCGCCTGGTTTAGTACAGAGTCGTATATTTGATTCCATTAATCACTTGTTTGTCGCAGAATTTGCCATACCTTCGGGGCCTCCCACATACTGCTATTAATTTTTGGAAGTATAATTCCATAAAAACGTTCTCTACATTTTGTTTGATTATCATTATTACTCTTCTTTTTATTTGGTTATTAATTAAGTTATTAATCCCAGCTATTCGAAATTAACAGTTTTTATTCAATTCGACATATATGTTTATTAAATTTTTCTTTGATCTTAATTAAGTTTTAAATTTTTTATTTTAGATGGGAACGTATAAAACTTTTAACAAAAGTTATAAATGTTATCTCTTCAATTCGATTTTGACTATTTGAACGATACAATTGAAAATAGTCCAAAAAAATATCATGTACTTTATTGTTTTTGTCAGTTATTGATCACTATTCCGAAGTAAAAAATAATTATCTTTTAGTCTTTACTCGGAAATATAAGGTTGAGTAATAATTGTGATGAAATCTCAAATTTTGATCAATGTATATTCAAAAGGGAAAAAATTATTTTCCTATGAAAAGAGGAAAAACTTTATTAGCTTTAAAGCTCAAGAAAAATGAGCTTTATATACTATTATGAGTATAATAAACTAAAAGTAATAGTTAAAATTGATTGACAATTTATTTCAATCGCTTCTTCTGAGGGTAACATACAAAGCGGAAGTATATTTATATTCCTCTGCTTGGTTTCCCTATTAAGGCTGAGAGGTCCAGGCTTATTCATTCGCTTTTATCTGTCCATAGATGACTCATCAGCCCCTGTATATTCGATAACTTTCCGTGGGACTTAAACTACAACCTTTTCTCACTGAAAGTAAGGTTTATATTACAGTATATAATTTGTTATATATTTTTTTAAGTTTTTCGTTAAGTACATGAATAAATTCAGCTTCTTTAAAATATCTAATGAAATAGTAGAGCTTAACTAGAACTACCCTGTTCGATGTTTCTGTCTTCCCAATTACTTTGACATTTAGTTTTACTTTAACGATTTCTGTTTAATTCTAAGCCTATGTTCCTGATGATCCTTTCCAGTAATGTACATAAAGTGTCTTTACCAATATCCAAGAAATTTACTACTAGTAACTCCTAATCTAAGCCGGTTACCATTAGAACTTTATTCCATTATTTGGCAGTTCCAGTTTTTTTTTTATCTGAACTTTATAATTAAGCCATTATTCATAGTTTAATTAACTATTAAGAAAGTCTTTAATGATTTTTTTTCATTTAGTTTTAATTGTTTTTTATATCGCGCTTCAGCAATTTTAATATTCTTCGTAAAATTGTGTTACTTGTTTGCTTAAAATTCATATATGGAGTTCAATTAATCATTTTTATTGGAAACAGATGTACATTAATCAAGTTATGACGGAGGCGTAAAGTTTAGTGATTTAGAAGTGAAAAGAATAAATTTAATACAGGCATCATACAATCTGTCCCTAAGTCAGGACTTCCGTTGTTGCTGGATTTCTTGATACATGTTAATATAGCACACAAAAAATAAAGTTTAGAATAATAATTTTAATTGTCAGTAACAGATATTGAAACACGTTTAAAATGAAATTAAACTAACATTTTAAAAATTAAAGAACTTTTATATATATATATATATTGATATCAATGATCAAACCACAGTATGAAATGGGGAAAAAATTAAGATCTTTCAACCACGACAAACGGTCTTCGTCAGAGTCAAAAAACCAACTGAAGAGACAAAATCTCTGTTGGTTTTTTTGACTCTGACGAAGACTTTCTTTCCCATTTCATATTGTGGTTTGATCATTGATTGTTCTTTTACGTGTTTATGTGAAATCTTGTTATATATTGATATATACATTTGAAAGTAGCAGTAGTTTCGGATATATGGTTTCTTTATCTGTATACTTCATATTCACTGTTAAAATACTACAGTACATTTAATGAAGTGTACTTTATTAAGTTAATCTGTTTCATTGAAATGAAGAGATTATAACAAAATAAATTTAGGGACTAAATTTCAATTAAATCTAACAACTAAATTTGTAATTGAAATTTTAGTTGTAAGTCTTGATTCAGGCAAGTTATTAA
Organism: Hermatobates lingyangjiaoensis; assembly: GCA_026182355.1. NCBI lineage: Eukaryota > Metazoa > Arthropoda > Insecta > Hemiptera > Hermatobatidae > Hermatobates > Hermatobates lingyangjiaoensis. The sequence continues at coordinate 1,813,595 of JAPFBL010000089.1, forward strand.
ATAGAAAATTGTATATAAAATGTAAAACAGGTTATCTTTTGATTGCCTGAAAATAAGAGTCATCAAAAAACTGATAAACATTAACTATCAATACAGCTGCAAAAAATGTTGATCTGTATATTTTCAAGATTGATTACGTATCACCTTATTATTTTGGTTCGATATTTTGAATGTGAATGTATTGCAGTGAATGGTACTTCAAACCTTATTATTAAATACTGTAGAGTTGTGTGTATTTATAGATGTATTTTATCCTATTACTTTATGAATTATGTATCTAATATATTATTTTATTTAGTTGAATAAATTATTTAAAGACTTTTTTAGACACCTAAGTTGACTCTTATTTTTCTACCTTATTCACTAATTATAAATCTTTTTTCGTATAAAGTTTTTAATTGCATTCTGGTAGAATGATGACCATTTTAACATTTCAATTTTTTTGTGAATGCATGTGTCTTAGAATGAACAAAAGAAAACAAAATTTAAAATTATAAAACCTTAGTTATTAAAAGAACGGTTCTTGTAACAATACAGTAATGTGTTTCACTTAACATATATGAAAAAAAATTATTTATATATTTATTATAGGAAGAAATCAAAAGGTCAAGTAATATATTGATTATCAAGGGTTTAATATAAAGTCGATGTAAACAGTTTGAGACTATATTTCAATTTGTATAAATGAGACAAGAATTTATTATATTAAAAGATGAATTTAAAAGCGTGTTGAGGGTTATGGACCAAGAGGTAAACTTCATGAGATCTTTTAACAAAAAAGGGAGGGAGGAAAGTTACCCAAAGTATGTTGTAAATTAATTAAAGTCACAATGAAAAAAATTAGCTCTCTGTGAAGTAATTCAGATGGAATGTTTTAACTTAGTTGTAATGATAACAATGGCGTAGCAACTATTTTTGCTTCCCCCCCCCCCCCCCTTCTCACTATCTAGCTGTTGATACACCGTTAACCTTCAAAATTCTAGAAAATCCACAAAATATATATCTTTATGGAATTACAATCAAGGTTCTAATTTTAAACTGCTATTATTAGTCCCAAACATTCATCTTTTTAAAGTACTCATATAAATATACAGTTATCATCAAAGAAACTCAAGATTTTTTAAAACAGAAACAGATAATTCAAATCAGAAAAAACTTTCAATCCCTTTTAAAAAAAAAACTAGTTTTGAGTAATTTTAAATAAATTTCATTTTAATTTACAAATATTACACTTGCAAAAACTGTTTAAAAATAGTATTACTCATATAAAACAAAAGTAATTACGACCTCAAAAACTCTCATTTTGATATAAAATTTAAGATTTTTTGTTAGCTTTTTATTTTTGTAATTTCTTTCAATTTTCAATGTTTACCTCCTCAAAATTCCGCCCCTTTGTAGTGGCAGTTGGGGTGGTCCGCCACCCTCTGTTGCTACTCCACTGAATGATAAAGAATTGACATAATTTTAGTAAAAAAAGATTGTTATAAGAGAGATTTCATGAGCTTCTAAATGAAATGTTATTAATTAACAAATTAATTTTAATCGTGTACAAAATAAAAAAATAACGAACTCATTATAAAAATATAATGTTGAAATGCCATGATACTATTTTTTGGGTATCAAGCTATTTTGAACTGGATCGAATTATTAACTACTCTGATTATTTATAATTCTTTTCAGATTTTCAGGGATACCTCTAGCAAAATATCTTTGCTCATCATACCAATGTCTTGTCATGAGTTATACTGGAGCCATTAAAAGTACCTCTATGAAATTAATGTTCCATTGTTTCCCGAGTGTCTTTTACTTTCAAACTTATCTTTTAAATTTTATGGAAATAGCTTACGAAAAGTAAAATTATATAGTTAAAATTTATATTCAACTAGCACCTCCCCAGCTTTGCTGCCTGGGTAAAAAATATTAATGATAATTAAATTGGTTTTCTTTATAAATACTTCTTTACTTGTTTTTTTTATTTTTGCACTGTGGAGTATTTAAATTGAATTTAAAGGGAATCAGAATTTGTATATCTTAAAATATTAAATAAACAGATAGTTAAAGGCTTACTTTGAATCACATAAAAAAAATTGGTCGAGTCATCCACATTGAAGAGATTGTTAACGAAAGCAATTTAGTATCGTATTAACCCTTTCCTGAAGTAGGAATAGACTCTTGACACTTGATTTTCATTGTTAATAATTATAACCTCCTTTTGAACTATAAGTAAAAATAAGTTCATTTTATCTGAAAAGAAATAATATGTTTTAGTATCAGCATTAAAGTTTACATCACACTAAGAAGTTTCTAAAATTGCTTATTATCAGATAAAGTTATCAGACCATTTCATTCCAAATTAGCTAAATATATAGCGTCCTAATATATATTTGTGCTTAGTTTTAACAAATTAATTAATGTACACTATTTTAAAGCGTTGATACACCAAGAATCCTGTTTATCTTTAATAGAATACCTATCTCTGGATCAATGAAATCTCAAGAATCATTTCGAAACTTCTGAGGAGTTTATCGGATTCATTGACGACTGACATTGAAAGGGATGCAATTTCTATGAGAGGTCAAAGGCGACACGAGTCTACACTATGTATCTAATTACGCCAGTGTGCATCGATAACATATCATGTAAATCGCAAACCATCTGCCCCCTGACATCATCTCCAATGAATTTTATTTGAATAAAGTAATAGTGGTAGTTATTAACAAGTTTCTTCAAATGTATCAACAAATTAAATAATATAAAAACTCTTTGTTGTACTTGTATGATTACGAAATTTGTAGGAGACATATTGAATTCATTAATGACAACTTGGTCCTCGTGTCTGTCTGACTTTTTCTTTAATCAGTATATATATAAAGTTATATGGTAGCATTACATTTGTATTTCGATCTATAGCTATTAACGTATCTTTTGATATATAATTTTATAAACAGAAAGATCACAATAAATAAACACGTGATGCAATCAATGAAGTTTAAACCACAAGGGAAAAAGAAAACAATAGAAATAAATGCTCTGCATACTTCCAATTTATGTCGTCAGAGCATTTATTTTTAATGTTTTCTTTTTTCCTTGGGATAAACTTCATAACTTTATATTTATATATATATGATCAAACCACAATAAGAATTGGGAAAACAAGACTAAGATTTTTCAACCGTAACAAGCGGTCTTCGTCAGAGTCAAAAACCCAACTGAAACACTAGATGCAGAAAACATCTGGTGAGGGGTTGTGAGGAGTGGGAGGGAAGAATGGTATTTTAAAAGGGTGAAAGCGCAGGAAAGGACTAATTTCCAGAAAGGGATGTTTGAGGAAACAAAGGAGTACGGTAAGAAAGAGTAACAAACTATCCGCTAGCTGTCAACACTCTTAGAAGAGGCTATTGCCCTCGTAACGAAAGTATCAAGTTTGAAGAGACCGTTAATAATGTTTATAATATTTGATCTGTTAAATTTAATTAGAGACGATTCAATAATATTTCTTAACAACATTGATTTTTCATAGGTAATAAATTTAGCTCCTCTCCAATCAATATCATGATTTTCATTGTTTATATGCAAGAATAAGGCGCTACTTTTTTTCCTGTCTACTTACGATCTATTGGTGTTGTTTCACACGTGTCTTTAATGATTTACCAGTTTGATCAATATAAATTTTATGGCAATTTTTGCACGGAATTTTATAAATACCACCGGACTCAAATTCGCTGAGAGAGTTTTTTTTATTAACATATTGCCCACGTTTTTACGATTAGAAATCAAGTTGTTTTACTATATTAAAATCAAGTTGTTTGGCTAATCTTGGAAGGGGGTTCAAGTGAATTCACAATGGAAGAAAAAGTAAGTGGTAATTTGCCCTTCTTAGATGTCCTACTTAGGACTTAGGACTGGTAAACCATTAAAGACACGTGTGAAACAACACCAATACATCGTAAGTAGACAGGAAAAAAGTAGCGCCTTATTCTTGCATATAAATAATGAAAATCATGATATTGATTGGACAGGAGCTAAATTTATTACCTATGAAAAATCAATGTTGTTAAGAAATATTGTTGAATCGTCTCTAATTAAATTTAATAGATCAAATATTATAAACATTATTAACGGTCTCTTCAAACTTGATACTTTCGTTACGAGGGCAATAGCCTCTTCTAAGGGGGTTGACAGCCAGCGGATAGTTTGTTACTCTTTCTTACTGTACTCCTTTGTTTCCCCAACATCCCTTTCTGGAAATTAGTCTTTTCCTGCGCTTTCACCCTTTTAAAATACCATTCTTCCCTCCTCACAACCCTTCACCAGATGTTTTCTGCATCTAGTGTTTCAGTTGGGTTTTTGACTCTGACGAAGACCGCTTGTTACGGTTGAAAAATCTTAGTCTTGTTTTCCCATTTTTTATTGTGATTTGATCATTGATTGTTATTTCACGTGTTTATGCAAAATCTTTATATATTATATATAAATACCATGATAAACGGAAACAGTCCGGCAGGACAGATTACACTTAAAATAAACTGTGACACAGACAGAAACATAATAAATACTCACTTTTCAATATTTCGACCGTAATGGCGGTCGAAATATTTGATAAGTGAGTCTTTGTTTTGCTTCTGTCTATGTGTCAGTTTATTTTAAGTATATATATGTATGTAGTCTGACTTAGATTGGGAACACTGTTCGACTATCTGGCAACACTGTTTTTTTGTATTGCTGTTCGTTGAGAGACCATGTTAATTGTTACAGACGATACTTGTATTTTGGGATTATAATTACGTTCTATAGGAGAGAGGCGTTGAAATTTATTAATGTGACACCAGATTACATTTCATAAGTGGAATTACCATTTTACTAAGCCCAAAGCGTTCCGATATCTTGCATGCCGATTAGAGTTTGTTCTATTTGAAGTTTTTTTTTTTTGAGCTCAACTGTGTTGAGGAACTAATACTGTGAGTACCTTGTTTTGTTTTACGTATTGAGAAGTTAAGCTCCAACTTCTAGTAGGAGACATTTAGGGTGACGTCTTATGCAGTTTTAATGATATAGCTTTTGTTGTAGTTTGGTGATAATTATTAAGTTGGGGTAGCTAAATTGATAATTCTCGTTGTTGTGTGTTCTGTAGAAGTGATCGTCTGCTTACAGTGTTTATTGAGTTAGATAAAGAACGTAGTTTTAGTGAAAAGTGGATCCCAAGGATGTTAATTCGGATTTGGAATCAGATGAGGGTGAAGATGTTAGGAATGGAAAGAGAAATAGTTCTGGTGAACGGATTAATATTGTGGGTACCAATCAAGTTGACCTTACCACTGTTATGAAATCGATGGTAAGAGAAGTTTTCAAAAATCTAAAAATCACTGGCCAAAATGACTATAATAGCTCCATTTCATTTATTCAAAATATGGAAATAGCAAAGCCACTTCCAGAATTTGATCCTAGTAATAAATTGCTAACTTCTTCTCAGTGGATTGAAAAAGTTAATGACTTGGCTCAGGCCAATAACTGGGACGATAAAACTATTATTAATTGTACATTACCTAAACTTAGTGGGGTGGCACGTAAGTGGTATGATAGTGAAAGAGTATCTTATCAGAATTGGGAGGAATGTTTTAGAGCGATAGTCACAGCCTTTCCATCTTCTTCTAATGTTGAAGTATTGTTCACAGATATGATCAAAAGGCGTAAAGGGTCAAGAGAGTCAGTTCAGTCTTACTTTTACGATAAATTAGGAAAATGCAGGAATTGTCAGTTAAGCGAGACAGATACTATTGAATTTCTGATAAGGGGTCTTGAAAGTACTATTCAGAATGTGAGTTTCCTTTCTTTTAAAACTACTAGTGAGCTTTTAAGGTGTTTGAAACGAATGGAGGATAGATGTAAGACAGTTAGTGGGATTGTAAATAACACTAATATGAAACCTCAGAGTATGCAAGATAGCCTAGGGGCAAGCTGCCTGACCGTAATCCGGAAGGCAAGCCTCTTTGTTACCAATGTAAAAAATACGGCCATGTGGCTAAATATTGTCACAAGAATCAGCAAGCTCATACTGTGACCCCTGCTAAAACTGAAGCACAAGTAGCCAATCTCCCTCCTGTAAATCGGCAGGGTCAACCGCAATGTTATTCGTGCCGTGGTTACGGCTATATAAGTCGTAATTGTGTAACCAAGAATAAGCCAGAGGCAATCACTAAAACAACTTTATCTCTTGAAAGTCCAGGAGTTAATGAAAATAGCATCAAGTCAAAAAGTAATTTAAAATATTTCAAAGAAGCATTTCTAAATGGCCAAGTTGTAAAGGCTTATATTGATCTTGGAAGTCAACTGATGCTTATGAGGGAATCTGATAGTAAAGCTTTATCTAGTGTGAAAATCGAGCCACTTGTTAAGTCACTTGGAGTTTAACTAGAGCTTAGAGCTGAGCTCTAGTTTCTTTGTATCTAAATGTCTCCAGTTTTATTTCTATAGCGGACAGATAACAAACATTGAATTTTATATATGCATACATGCATAATGTTAATACCACCGAGGTTATGATTTACCATACAATATTAGTATGATAAACCGTCGTACCTCGTAAGATGATCCTGGAACACTCCAGTATCATCTTACGAGGTACAACGGTTTCTCATACTAATATTGTTTATATATACAGATGATAGCGCTAAAGCTGAGATTCCAATTCTTGTATTGATACTAAATTAAAAATAGGACCTCATGACCACGAATATCACATCATTACTATACAGACGAACTTAATATTCGACATGAATTACTGACAGTCCAAGTTATAGAATCACAATATTCAAGCAGTTGAAGGCCTCTGGTCTGGAACCACTAGTTGCGATGTGCATTATAGTGTGCGGGGTATATATTCGATGGTTGTTGGATTCCTGGCAGTAGTACAGATAGTGTTTGAACTAGTTATCAATATAAACGCTTATTTTGGTATATCTCACAACTGAAACATATAATATCCTTGGTATTACCTCGGTAGTAATAACACTTTTGTAAAGACAAAGAAAAAAAAGTGTTACGAAACAATCTCACAGAAGAACATGGCTTTTGTTACCATAGTCAGTGAATCTCATTCAAGACCATCTGAAACATTACATGGCCAGTGGATTTGTTACATTTATTGTTTTTTATCTGACTACCTTCTAGATTGAAGAATTAATCCAAAGTTTTCGATTTAAGACTTCAAAATATTCTTATTTTGTTTGAATAATGTTAGAAACATTTAACAAAAAATATCACCGAGAAGTTAGCTTAAAATTAATATCCGTTTTGTAATATAGAACAACAGAGTCCATTCCTTATCCTACAATATTACCCAAAGATAAAACCATTCGTAAACACAAGAAAATATACCTCTGATATTAAGTTTTGTCAAAGGGTGCGACATATAGATTGATTAGAGTATTTGTTAGACAAATCCATCATACCAAGGAAAGCATAGAAATTATAAGTTTGATTGGCGTGGATTTTTTAAATGTACAATTTTATTCCTCTTACATCTCATGTTAGGTCTTTAAATCATATCTAATTATTTCATTAAAACTTTAAAAATAAATTTTCGTTCAGTCTATTCAGTTAAAAAATGTCTAAGTCAATGTAAACAAATCTGACAAGTTTAGCAGGTGATCCATTAGTCTAGTATGAATATTCAGTTATTATAGTTTTATTGCACTTTGCGGTAATTGAAAGTTCACTCTGTTTACTGACTTCTAAGTTCTTTCCTCAGTTTGATATAGTGCAAAAACTTGTTTCTTGATTTTTCCTGCTTGCTTATTTGTAGGGGTGAGAATTGTTCGTTCACAGAGCAAGTCATTCTGAATAGATGCAGAACTTTGGGAAACACCTTGTCAATTGTCTCTTGTTGGGAGCTTAAATGCAAATGAAATTGAAATCATATAGCAATATCTACTTGCCATACCTGTATATTTTTAAAAAAACACGTCTTGAAGTTAGTCTGTCAGCTTAAAAGACTAAAATAACTTCGCTACTACGTTGAATTTCCAATCCATCCATTAAAAGCTTATATTTTAAGTTTTATATTCACAGACATACACTGTGAAAGTTTCAGCTTGCCATGTCTTATGATGGCTGAGTTTACTTGTGGCAAAAATTTTGCAGACAAACCGATAGACAGAAATTTTACTAAAGGTTGATTCGGTTTCTCTAATGTATGAAACATAAAGATAACTTTAAATGAGTCAGTTCTCTCTGTTTTTCCATGTACCTGAAGGACAGACAGGAAATGTAGTGAGTACAGAAGCACTTACTTAACACTGTGCTTATAAATATATTTTTTCCTATTCCATAATTGTTTTAATAATATTTTGAAAAACCAAGTATTATCTCTGAATTTTTGTAAAATACCCTTCAATGACGGACACATCTGCTAGTAATTCTATATTTGATTCCTTGTAGAATTCTAGAATTAATCAGTGTAACATTAGATCCACTATCATAAATTCCAATTAATTTTTTCTCATCAAGTCTGACATTTAATCAGATTCGTGATGTGTGACAGCGTTTTTTATTCTTCTATCAATTCACAAATAGAGCATGGGGTTTAGATCTGAATTTAAAATTGTTTTTAAATAGATTTTATAATATAATATTTATAATAATATTAATCATGATATTTATATAATATTTATAATATAATGTTATAATATTATAAACAATTTTTTTTAATAAATAAATTTCAATAAATATATTTATTTATTTATGATTATAAATATAAATGATATTTAATTTATGAGTTAAATTAATTTATTGATTTGATTAATAAATTAGATTAATTTATTAGGGGTTTAACAATTTACTGAGGGGATCTATAACGAGATATTTTTTCTTAAAAGTCCGTTGGGATATTGAACGAAAATAGTTTTTTACATTATGCATTTTGAAAAAGTAATAATGGTTATGATAAGATAGATCAAATGAATTCGTTTTTACAAAATGATGTCATAAAATGAAACCTTATATTTCCATTAATTATGCGGAAAGTATTTTGTAATAGTGATACATGCTTTCATGCCTCAAAATAATTATCTTTAGAACTGAAACATCAATTCTGAAATAGAAATGAAAATAATTTGGAGCCACTGAAACAATAAATGACAGTTTATTTTAATGGTTCTTATAATCCCTGAGTAGAAAACAGTTCCTTGTTTTCGATGTCATATATATTTTCACACAAACACATGAAATAACAATCAATGATCAAACCACAATATGAAATGGGGAAAAAAACTAAGATCTTTTTTTTTTGTCTCTGGTGAAGACCGCCTGCTGTGGTTGAAAGATTTTAGTCATTTTTTTTATTCATATTGTGGTTTGATCATTGATATATATATATATATATTCTCAAAAAATTGTTCTTGACCTCTTCTATTCTATTGTATGTGGTAGGTTTTGTTTTTGAGGGCTAGGTCATGTAAAAGAAAATAAACTCCTTCCTAGACCAACATTTCGATGTATTTGTACATCGTCTTCAGGGCTAAAATTAGAGTAAGAACTGTAATACATTTACCAAAACAATCTACAACCTACATAGAGAACTAAATTATTGAGAACAACACATACATACAAAAAGTATGTGAACATATGAAACACCCTGCTTTTTTGTTAAAATGATAGATGACTATAACAACGTAGTGTATTTCGTACCTATAACCAAAAATTCTCATGTAACATAAATAACCATTAGCACACTTTCCAAGGTAAAATTAATTTCCTTTTGTTTGATATTTTGAAATAGATGTGTACTTAACAACTCGACTGTAAAACAACCTTTTGTATATGTATGTGTTCTCAATAATGTAGTTCTCTATGTAGGTTGTAGATTGTTTTGGTAAATGTATTATAGTTCTTACTCTAATTTTAGCCCTGAAGATGATGTACAAATACATCGAAACGTTGGCCTAGGAAGGAGTTTATTTTCTTTTATATGACCTAGCTCTCAAAAACAAAACCTACCACATACAATATATATATATATATATATATACAATTAAAAGAAACGGTCCAGCGGACTTTTTTTAAATAAAATAAATTCAAAACGAAGGAAACACACAGAAAGACACAGACATAACTCACATCGAAATATTGATCTGAGTTATGTCTGTGTCTTTCTGTGTGTTTCCTTCGTTTTGAATTTGTTTTATATATATGAATAATAATCAAAATAACACTTGATGTAATAGATGGATTAATTTACCACAATGAAATTAATTTGGAAACAATCCTCTAAGGCCTTTCGTCAACACGTCGTCAGAGAGCAAGTGAACTAAAAAATATTAAATACTTGTTAACCTGGTTGATTGAAGTTTCTATAATTGTTGGTAACCCTGAATGTGTTTAATGATGAAGAAGTCTTCATCTATTTAATTATTCCGCTAATCAAAACTTCATCCAATTTATAGAGTCCTAGGCTATTGTTCACTAATTTCTCAGAAAAGTTCTTTATGAGTGCACTTTCCACAATATTTCTTCTTTCCGACGACACAAATATTAATTCATTTGCTTCATTCCAATCAATCACATGATTACTGTTTCTTATGTGCATGAACAAGGCACTCTTTTCGTCTTCTCTTCTGATCGAATATTTGTGTTGTTTTATCCTTGTAAGAAGACTTTTGCTCGTCTGTCCAATGTAAAACATTTCACAGTCAGTACATGGTATCCTGTTTACACAATAGTCCATTCTTTCTGGCTTATTATTGACAAATATATATATAAGGGATATATGACTATTCTGGATAGTACATATATTGTGACCTTTTTACCTCTTGCCTGGTACATTTAATTAGCATAAACTACTCTTTTCTGGCCATGTGATGTACGTATATTCGACATCATAATGTCTCGTCAGAAATGTTATAAACCATCTCTAATGGATGACGAGCGCAACATTTTTGATGTCTCAGATGAGAAATAGTCATATCCAAATGAAATATCTGGATTTAGAAATTTGACTCGAAACCGCTAAAACATGGAGTAAGCAGGTTAGAAGCAATGGAAACCTGATCCTAGTTTTTCAAGACTATAATAGTATAATAACGACTTCTGCATGAAAGAAGCCTCATAGGATGATTTATCAATTTAAATTCTATATGCTGTATGCTGTATAATAAATATTATAACTATTATAATACACATGCAATATCAAAAATGGTCAAGTGACAAAATCATAATAAACTCCCTCCAAGTAGGGGCACTACTTTTAAAAAATACATATAAAATTTTAATGATTTTTTGGAAATGATCGTTTGAATTAAAATTCATCTAAAATATTAAAGGAACCCTTTAATGACATTTAAACATTATTCAACTATCGTTTAGATAAATATACTTCCTAATTTCAAATTAGTGTAAATACTAACTGGTCCTTTTTTTTTTGTATATACATACTATATAACTCATTAATTGGATGTATGAGCCAGTTAGTATTTGAGTCCTGATAACATGTGATGTTTCTATTGTTGTTTAAATAGGATGAAGAATAGAAAGGAATTAATATGATAATAATAACTACAGAACAAACAAGAAAGAAAAAATACTAATAATTACAGAAGTATCACAATCTTTCATTATGTTCTCCCAAATGAAACCGCAATAAGATATATATGAAAGAATATAACAAGTACTGATGTATTACGAATATATTCTGTAGTCTGCTCTCTATAACTTAAAAACTAAATTAAAATTATCAATCAATCAGAAAGTAAAATTAAAACAAAAGTTAAAGTAGATAAGAAAAGAGTCTGAATCATACATACTGTTATGAATATATTGAGTATGATAACTGCTGCACGTGTACTACAGAGTCAGCATTGTGCTGCATATAAATACTGGTCCAGGGGAGGAGATCTTCAGTTTAGCATCACCTCTGGATCACTAACAGACACAAGATGCGAGCTCTGCTTATCCTTTCACTCCTAGGTGAGTACCAATGTTATAACTAAAAAAAAAATGTACATTATCCTTCAATCATTTTCCAATCACATTCAAAAAATTACAGCATGTACAAAAAAGTATCTATTCTAACAAAAATTCTAATAACTTCATTTAAGATTTCAATAAAATATGAAAAACTAAAAATTATAATTTTTTTTAAATATATGATTATTTTTAAATGTATATAAATTATTTTTCAAACATATATATAAATAATATTCATGAAAGATATTTCAAAATTACGTTTTCAGTTATCCATATATGACTGACACGACACGTACCATAGTAATATTTGTGCAATATTTCAAAACAATTTCCTAAGGTTAGAATGACTGAAAACAAGAAGTTTTCAAAAAATGACGAACTTTAAACAATATTTAAAAAAAAATGAAAAATCTAAGTCAGTGAAACCATAAAAACATTTCCTATCTTTTAATATGATAATATAGAAAATACATGTAAGATATTACTTTTATTTTTAATTACATACCAAAAGTACTATAAAAATTCTCATACAAAATATTGCATTTGAATTTTAAAAAAAATTACACATCCTCTGAGACCATTTATACCCCATATCCCAATATGGACCACATTACTTGTATCTCTATGTATACAACTAAACATATTGATACCAGCTAGCATCTGGACGTATGGAAACTACATAAATTCAATGTAGTCTGCACATAATCGAGAGGCAGTAAAGTATCCAAAATTAAAATACCAAACAAAAAATTACATTACCTTCACTTAGAGATATTAAATTCTGTTCCAGTTGCAGCCGTTTCGGCAGGCGAATGGCAAGGTAAGCACCAAATGAAATCATAATAAAGTATTTAGCAATAAGTAGAGTAAAGGTACCTGGTCTAAAAAGGAAACTTTGCCAACAGCCTGGAAGACAGGCACCGAGTACAAGTACGAGCTGAGGGGCAGGAGCCTGGCTGGACTGCACCAAGTAGCCAACCAGTACACCGGCATCCTGTACAGGGGCCACGTCGTTGTCCACCCTCACGGAGACAACACCCTCAACATCAAGGTACACACCTAAAAACAAAGACAAATTACCCAATTAGTCGACTCAAACACTGAACCAAGTCAATCAACTATGAATTGTCTTGTGTTTGCAGGTCCAACAACCTGAATATGCTGAAGTCCATGCCAACCTCAGCTCTGGATGGTCCACCTTCATCCCCGACGACCGCGTCTCCTACAAGCCCATGCCTTTCTCCAACAAGGCTTTCGAAGCCAAGCTGAAGAACGGAGTCGTAGACAAGCTGATCGTCGACAAAAATGTACCCACCTGGGAAGTGAACATGTACAAGTCTATTGTTAGCCAGTTCCAGGTTGACACCCAGGGAGAAAACTTGAAAAAGTCTCGCATCAACCACTTGCCCCAGGACGACAACCACGCCATGGGAGTCTACAAGACCATGGAGGTAGACAGACTACAGTGTCATTATTCCTAACACTCGCATCTCAACAAAGAAAAAATACCCAATTGTCTCACTTTCGTTTTCAGGATACCGTCACTGGAGAGTGCGAAACCATCTATGACATTTCTCCTCTTCCTCACTACGTGATCCAGAGCAAGCCCATGCTGGCACCTAAGCCTCACTTGATGGCTGATGGTCAACTCATTGACATTGTCAAAACTCTCAACTATTCCAACTGTGACCAGCGTATGGCCTACCATTTTGGAATCACTGGTCTCACTGACTGGGAACCCGCCAGCACTCACATGGGCAACTTCCTCTCAGTAAGAATATTTTTCATTAAATATTCTACTAATATGATTCATCGATAGAAATAGGAATAAGTCTTAAATACAAGTTATATTAAAAAAAATTTAAAATAAAATTTACATCTATTCTACCTCTATTTTGTTACCGACTAATTAAAAAAAATCAATTATTTCAAACTATGTTTAACATTCTTCATTACATTATAAATACGGATAAATACGTTCATATAGGAACGCTGTGTTGATTTCGGGTTATTATTAACTAAGCTGACTGTGTTTTAGCGATCTGGTGTGAGTCGTGTGATCATCTCCGGATCTCTGAAGCGTTACGCTATCCAGTCTTCCGTCACCACCAACAAGATCATCGTCGCTCCTCATCTGCACAATGCCCAAAAGGGTATGGTTGTCAGCCGAGTCAACCTGACTCTTGAAGCTGTCAACTCTGCTTCCGGATCCCCTCAATCCATTGCTAACCCACGCGTCCTCAAGAACCTTGTTTACGATTACAACGCAGCCTCTCAGGACGAAAAGAACCAACACTATGTTCAGAGCAGAACCGACAACAACCAAGGTGGTTCTTCCTCTTCATCGTCTTCTTCCTCCTCTTCTAGCAGCTCTGAAAGCCAAAACAACTCAAACTCTCAGTCATCCTCCAGCAGCAGTGACAGCAGCAGCAGCAGCAGCAGCAGCAGCAGCAGCAGCAGTAGCAGCAGTGAAGAGCAACAACAGCAAAAACAACATACACAAAAGAACGAACGCTCCAACCGCAGTCGTCGTTCCGTTATTCCTGGCAACCAAAAGAACAAAGTGAACACTGACTCGAGCAGTTCTAGCAGCAGTGAGAGCAATGAATCTAACTCCTCTTCCTCTTCCTCTTCTTCTTCCTCTTCCTCGTCCTCTTCCTCTTCTTCCAGTGACAGTGACAGCTCCAGTTCAAGCTCCAGCTCCTGGGAAAGCCATGAGAACTACCACCAACCAAGACCACAACTTACTCAGGCACCCAACTCTCCTTTCTTACCTTACTTTATTGGTTACAAGGGCAACTCAATCCAAGCCGCCCAGCAAGTTAACGGTGTTTCAGTTGTTCAAAAGTTGGCTCAAGAAATCGCCGCCGAGCTCCAACAACCCAATGGCATTATTGGTCAACAAACCTTGACCAAGTTCACTATTATGACTGGTGTTATCCGCACTATGAATGCCCAACAGATTGAACAAGTTGTTCAGCATTTGTACTACCCATACAACAAGGCTACCCAACAAAGTGGAGCTGATGCTCAAAAATACCAAGCCTGGGCAACTTTCCGTGATTCCGTTGCTCAAGCTGGAACTGGACCTGCTCTCGTTACCATTAAGAAGTTGATCCAGCAACAGAAGATCAATGGTGAAGAAGCTGCTCAGATCATCCAAGTCCTTCCTGCTACTGCACGTTACCCAACGGAAGAGTACATGAAGGAATTCTTTGGCCTTGTAAAACAATCTGAAGTTACCAAACAGAGGAACTTGAATAGCACTGCTATCCTTGCATTTACCAATTTGGTTCGCAATGTCTACGTTAGCAATCACACAACTCACCAATGGTACCCAGTATACAGTTTTGGTCGCCCCGTGCCAAAGAAGTCTCAACAAGCTCTTCACCAGGAATTTATTCCATACCTGGCTAACCAGCTCCAACAAGCTGTCCAACAAGGAGATAGCCATAAGATCCAAATTTACATCAGAGCTCTTGGCAATACAGCTCATCCTAAGATTCTCCCCATCTTCGAACCCTACCTCGAAGGTAGCAAATATACTTTGCTTTCATACTACTTTACTATCAATGTTATTCAATTATTAATATTAATTAAATATTTGTAGGCCAGAAGGACATGTCCAACTTCCAAAGGTTGGTCATCATTGCTTCCATGGACCAAATGGCTAGGACCTATCCCAAGCTTGCACGCTCAGTTCTCTTTAAGGTCTACCAGAACTCTGGAGAAACACCCGAAGTTCGTGTTGCCGCTGTAATGCAACTCATGAAGACCAATCCTCCAGCAGAAATTCTTCAACGCATGGCTCAAAGCACCAACTTTGAGGAGAACAACCATGTTAAGTCAGCAGTCAAATCTGCCATCGAATCAGCTGCCCAACTAAGATCTGTTTATGATCAGGAACTGTAAGGGATTTAGATTTTCTTTTTAGTAAATAAGTTTTGATTTTGTGTTGTTATCTCATAATTTTGTTGCAGCGCCAAGAACGCTAGATCTGCTGTTGAGTTATTGACTAATGAACAATTTGGCTTCAATCATGCCAAATCATACTTGTGGTCCTACATCACTCAAGAACACAAACTTGGATATCAAGTTCAAATGAGTCAAATTCAAAGTGAGGATAGTATCATTCCCAGTTCTTTGTTTTCAACCTTGAACAAAAACTTTGGTGGACTGAACAGCAATGAGCGTGAAGTAAGTTGTTATTAGCACACTTGATTGTTACATATTATGTATTATAAATATCTTTAACAATATATAATTTTTATTATGTTTTGCAGTTGAGTGGAATGACATCAAGCGTTGATGATTTGTTGAATCTTATTTTTAACCAATTTGAAGGATTTCAACCCAAGCATGGCCAACAATCTGGAAGTGGATCTCAATGGTCTGTCGGAAAGATAGCCAACATGATCAATCTTCAGGTTGATGAAGCCGAACAAATTGAAGGAAATTTCATGCTCGCTTCTAGTGGATTCCAAAGATTCTTTGCTTTCGACAACCACACTATCGAACAACTGCCTAGATGTATGTCATACTTCAACGCTTTTTTAAATTAACTATGTTATTTAGTTACTTATAAACAACTATTTATCATGATCACATTAAAAAAAATTTAGGGTTAATATATACTATAATAACAATAATTTTATGTAACTGACTATCTCATTAGTACATACATTATTAATTATTTGAGGACATTAAAAGATTTCAATAATGAATAAATGACATTAGTGAACAAGTCTATGTCATACGTTCATAACCTATGAGTATCAAAGTTTACTTATAATGTTTTAATAATAAATAATATTTAACAATACAGAAAAAAATCTGAACAACAATCAACGATTCACCATTGAAACTAAATTACTTACAATGTATGAAAATTTAGATATCCTGGAGTAAACAAAATTCATAAAAAATATAAAATTAAAAAGACATATTATATATATTAATCTGACTAAACAAATATATATAAGAAATATAGCAAAAATGAATTTTTAGGGGCAAATGAAGTATCAGCTAAACTTCGTGAGGAGCAAAGTTTCTACTACACCAAAATCTACAATCAACATACATTGAAGATGGCATTCCCCACCGCCATGGGTCTCCCATTTATCTATACTCTCCAAGTGCCCAACTATATGAACATCAGTGGAAAAGCTACCCTCAAAACACAACCAGATATCGCCAGTGGAAACAAAATGCACATCCCAGAGAACATCAAGGCCAATATTGACATGAACACAGTGTTAGTATGCAAGCATCTTCAAAAGATCAATTATTAACAAAAATTCTAAACGATAATAACATTTTAGATACGCAGTCAAAACTCAGGCCAAGATTGGATTCATCACTCCATTCAACCAACAACGCTATATGTTTGGTTACGATAAGAACATGCAATTCAATCTAGCCATCCGTGCAACTTTGGAGGCTGACTTGATCAAGAACCAAACCAATGTCAAGTTGCAACCACTTAACCAAAACCAAAACCAGAAACTCTTTGAGTTCAGCTCCTTGGCCTACACCACCAAGCAAAACATTCTACACTTCGCACCTCCTCAACTTCAACAGGAGGCTCGTCCCATCTACAACAGGCCAGTCAGAAGGGTGAGTAGCCAAACTTGATTAACTATAATATTTACTTACAATAAGAATAATTATTTTTAACGCATTAATCACATTGCAAAAGACCAATGAGTAACACAAATAAACTTTCTAGTACGAAATGACTGCTGGACAAGAAAACACTGGCTTTGCATTTGATCTCAAGGCTGAGACTGAACAACAGTTCCATGACTTTGCTCACTACTACCAGGAAGTAGCTAGGCACGATCCCATCTCTGCCTTGTTGTTCCTCCAGAATGAGCAGAAGATCCAGCCTTATAGCAACTTTACTCTTACCTACAACGCTCAAAAGTCTTCAGCCAAGCAGGCCAACTTTTGGTTTAATTATGGTAAACAATCGACTTTGGTTTTTCAGTAGATTTTATAAATCAAAATCATGGGGCTCATTCCTTAACTCAACCACAGGTGCTGAATACCAATATGGAAGCCAAGGAAAAGATGACAGGTCACAATCTAACTCTGCAGTGCCCTCTACCACTCAACCCAGAAGTGAAAAGCGCTATGAAGAATTCTTGAAGAGAGCAGGAGCTGGAATTCAAGGTAAAAACCGATTAAGACTTAGTTAAACTTAGGAAAACACTTAAACCCACATCAGACGTTAACACTAATATGCGCATCAATTAATGTCCCTTACAGATAGCCACAGCCGTGTGATTGACATGTCCGCTGAATTTGGTGGCCAAGCCAATGCTGAATACGTCGCCACTGCTGCTTTTGCAAGCAGTCCCGTTTCTGACAAGGCTCGCCTTCTCCTCTTCCTTTCCAAGAAGCCTGCACAACAATCAACTACCAACAAGCCATATCAGGTAATTTACATCCCGCCATGTCTACATTGAAAAGTAAGTACATAAGAAATTAGTACAATCATGTCAATATCTTGTTTCTAGTGGGCTTTTGATGTGAGCTCAAAGATGCCCGTCCTGCCTTTGGACAACTACAAGAAGGCCATTGAATTCAACCCCACTTCTACCTTTGAAGCTCAAATCAACTTCGGCGAAAGAGCCGAATCTGGAGCTGAAATCAAACTCAAGGGTCAACTTGACAGGTCAGAAGACCGCAAGCAATATATCCAACAGCACCCACTGACCCAGCAATGCGAAAGGGAAATGCAACAAGGCAACCACATGCTGCCCGCTTGCCGTAACGTCACCGCTCAGGCTAACTACCTCGACAAGTACCACTTCACTGCTCAGTTCCAAAAGGTAAAAAAAAATTTTACTATTTCTCCATAAATCACCTGTTACAATGACAAACAAGATAATATCACATTTTTTCTATTCCTTCACACAGATCCCCGACCAATGGAAGAACTACACTGCCAAGGTCTACTCCATGCTTCACTACTGGGCTTATCCTTATGTTTCTGATAACTTCATCAACCACGCCAACCCTCAACAACAGGTCCAAGTTGGCGTTAAGTTTGACAACCAACTGCAGTCCTTCAACCTTTCAGTCCAGGCTCCCACCTTCACTTCTCAATACAGAAACATCCGAGTCAATCCCTATGTTCGTTCCCTTGTCGTTGCTCACCCTGAGTACAGGGCCTATGAACGTTTGGCTCAGGAATACTTCCAAGCTCAGCAATATCGTAAGTTTCATTCTGATTGAACTCAAAGCCAATATCTAGTTAATTGAAATAACTAATAATTTCTCTTTTTCTCTGCCTCCACAGCAACCTGTGTTGTTGACAAGACCTTTGCCACTACCTTCGACAACAAGACCTACCCAGTCAACATTGGCAAATGCTGGCACGTTCTGATCCAGTCCTCTCCCGACAATCGTCCACAACAACATGAACAAAAGGGAAACAACCTGTATGACTATGTTAGTGTTTTGGTTCGTGACCTCGACTCCAACCAGAGAGAACTCATGTTTGTTTTGGGAGAAGATGTCATCACCTTCCAGCCATCATCTGGAGCACCTGCACTTCATTTCCTCGTCAACGGACAAAAGGTTGCCATCAACAAGAACGCAGTCACCCACTTTGAAAACAAGCAAGGATTGACCATTGTCCAAGTTTACGTTTTGCCTTCAGGAGCTCTCAGGGTCTTTACCCCTATCCATGGATTTGAAATCATCTATGACGGACTCAGATCTAAAATCCAAGCCTCCAACAACTTCAGGGGACAAGTCCGTGGTTTGTGTGGTACCTTTGATGGCCAGCAATTCACTGATTTCACCTCTCCTCAAAACTGTATCCTTCGTAACCCCTTGCAGTTTGCTGCCACTTACGCTATCGTCAGTGACGGATCCTGCCAAGGCCCAGCCAAGGACCTCCAACAACAGGCCAAGAATGCTGAATGCTACAGGCAGACCGTTATGCTTGGAGACGTTATCAGCGAAAGGGAAGCTGGCAGAAAGCAACAACAACCACAACATCAACAGCAACTCAAATCAAGCATGGGCAAGCAAAAGCAGGGACGCTCTTGCACCAACCTCAGGGTTAACGTCTTGGAACAAGACGGCAAGATCTGCTTCAGTCTGAGACCCTATCCAACTTGCGCTTCTCACTGCTCTGCATCTGAAAAGCTTGAAAAGACAGTTGACTTCCACTGCGTTGAAGATTCTAGAGCAGCACGTCACTGGGTCAACATGATCAAGAAGGGTGGTAATCCTGACTTTTCCAAGAAGCCATCCAACTTCCAGGCTACTCTCAGGATCCCCAAGTCATGCCAAGCCTAAACAGAGTCTTGTCTACATTACTTGACTTCCCTCTTGAGCATACAGCTGATATCAATAAATTGATAGCAATCTATCTATATCCCATTTATTTTCCTAATACCCTTCTATTAGAACTTATACAGAATTAGTGAAAATAAAAACATTTCTTCTTCACTTTATTAATTTATATGTATTACAAAAGGTGGTGGTTCACAAGCTATAGAAATAACACACTCTTAAAACTATCTGGAAACATATAAAGTAAATATCAGATATTAAATAATTTAATGAACTACACTGCCAAGGTCTATTCCATGCCTCACTATTGGGCTTATGCTTACATTTCTGATAACTTCATCAACCAACAACCGGTTCAAGCTGGCGTTAAGTTTGGGAACCAATTGTAGTTCCCCCACCTTTCAGTCCAGGCGTCCACCTTTTCTTTTCAATACAGAAACATCCGAGATTTTCGCTATGTTCGTCCTCTTGTGATTTCTCATCCCAAGAATAGGTCCGATTATCGTTTGTACAGGGCGTATGATCTATTTTTTTATTGGAACAGCGATAAAATTTTCAGTCATATCCTTTTTGATTTCCTGTTTAGTAATGATAAACAACCTTTCACATTACATTTAGTAAAATACTTTACTATCTATTAAATTTCTCACAGGGTGATTCTTCTCTGCCGTCACATGGCGGAATTATTAAGTTATTTATTGGTTTTAATGATGATTTTAATTGTTTTTGTATTAGTTTCGTTTTAGATTATTAAATCATCTGAAAAATGTACGTTATCTTTTAAGTTACAATTTATTCCCCGATTATCCTAAAGGAATTTGTATTCGATGTATACAAAACATATAGGTAGAGGAGGTTCATCCAATAATCCTAGTTCGGTTTTGAGTTTTTGTAGCTTGATTACCTTTTGTGGTAATCAAAATGTTTTGAATATTTTTTATGTTCGTAAATATATTTAATCACTATCAAAATGTTTATGTCAATTTCTCTCAAAGCATCTTATTGTTGTAAACTTAACCATTTAGTGTAAAAAACACAATTTTTTACATTAAATTATATAGTAAAAAATACCGCATAATAATACACTCCGTTCACCTAATGGACAGAAAAGGTATTTAACTTCTTCTCTCAGAATGTACTCCATGTTGGTTGTTTCATTTTGATGCATTAAATGTGGTTGTATTTTGTATCGTGTCCACAATATTTCGGAATAAATCGTAAGTCTAAATTTTTATATTTTTCTGCAAAACATACCCCTTAAGGCCATTAAAATATATGTATTTTTTCCCAAAATACTTTTATTAATTTCATAATAAAATATTTCAATGCTCTGGATTTAATAGAAAAAAAAATTAGTTTAAGGACAGATTTCAATTTTTTTAAAACAGGTTTAATTTAAATTTGATTGCTATTCAGTTTATAATTATATGTATTATTTATAAATAGTATTTATTTTGCTATTGGTATTATTTATATTTATTAACATTTATATTTTATATTATTTTTATTTTACTATACTTTGCTTACAGTAAAATAAAATCTGGAATGACTAACAATCAATTTCACTATAAGAAGCGCACTGACATTATGACTTCACGTTTAACATTATAGAATATATAACCAGAATTGCATATCACCCATTAAACGGAATATAAAAAGTAATGTTGCATCTTTAGCATTACACTAATTAATGTTAGATGTCTTTCATTACCAAAATAAAAGACGTCTCCAAGAATGTTGATACAAGCAAAAAGTAGCTACACATTTTATATTTCAACATATTCACTAATGTTTCTTGCAGTGACAATCTCTGCTATGAATATTGTTTTTACTTTGCTATAAGCAAAGTATAGTGATATTGAAAAAAATTGATTGATTTTTGACAGATTTATGTTTTGAGGCAGACCCCACTAGAGGGATGTGCAGCCGGTGTGCCGCACCACCTGAGGTGGTCCCTCAGGAGTAACATACTAGTCTATTCTGGGTCAGTTATATTTTAATGCTGGAGCAAGTACAAGTACATATCAATAGTAAGTACTTAAGTTACTTATTGTGTAAAGATTTTGAATTATAGAAATAAATATATAAGATGGACCATTCAAGCCAGCATTGAATACAAGTATAATTTTCATACAAACAAATGATGGTTAGTTATACCACTAACCACCTCTAACTATATATTAATGATAAGTTTTATATTTACCAGAAAAAGAATAATAATCTGAATGATGTAACGTCATCATCATCATTATTATTATTATCAACGTAACGGCCACTTATAGTAAAGCTTTAACTATTTACTACATTTTCATCACATTGTAAAATGATCCCTGTCACATTTGAAAAAATCATTCATTTAATTTGATAATTCATGATTTAGATAATACTTTTAATTATAGTTCACTTGAACACAGACCAAACTAGATTTTTTTTAAAGGAACAATTAAACTTTTATTTGAAAATAATTTTTAGTTTAAGAATGCTATAAATAAAGCAAAACTGTCTCCATTGTTCTCCAGTAAAGTGTTATGCTTTTGGAGGTGCCTTTAAATAAAGTTCTAATAATTCAGAAGTTTATTTACTCATCTTGATATTTCATAGAATGATAACTTAAAATAGTAAGTACCATTTTCGTTTTAACTTATTTGTGCAGTATAATAAATAATTATATAGATTAATATTAATGACGTATGAGAATAATTAGGTAATTACTTAATTCTTTCAATGAACATGACGGGTTGATATTTAAATTAGTATTAACACAGTTTGTATTTTTCTTCTAAAATAAAACCTTGTGGATTAATCACAATGTTATTAAATGTTTAAAATGCTCATTATAGCTTATTTATGAAGTATAATTATCTACTGTATTAACAGTACATATTTGTTATAGAATATTTTCCATAAAAAATAAACCTATTTTAACTAGAAATATGTTGTAATTTACGTATTTATACTTAATTAATTAAGATATTGTTACTTAATTTATTTTATGCAGTTACCATAATTTAAGATGAATGAAGAAATATTATTTCCATTTAAGTTATTAAAATGAATTATAAAAATTATACTTCTTATAATTTAGTAACATTAATTAAAGAAAGTATGTTTGATATATATTATATTAAAGATGTACATATTTATTCTTCATAAATAATACAGTATGAAGCATTTTATATTGCATATATGAAACACATTACGACTTATATCCTAAAAATGAGATAATATTAATTTAACATTCATTGTAAATTAAGAAAGTGTAACTATTAAGTTATCGATCAGCAGTGAATTTCTTGCTGCGATTATAATTTAAAATTAGAAAGATATTTTATTTTTGTAATGAGTATTGACCACATATTGGCCACTGCAATGAGTGCAATAATGAGTAATGGCCACTCCAATTTTTTTTAACTATTGATTACCTTTTCATCTCAACCAGCAAAATGCTTCTAGCCACATTAGAATAATCACTTAATTAAATTGATTATTTATGAATTTGATAATATATATACTTACAGTAATGTTGAATGAAGACCACTTCATTTTTTATTTGTTGTGTGCAAATTATGCTTTGCACAATATTACTGTTTATAGTCATTCATTTAGTGAAACTATTTCTACAGCATAATCCTTTATATTAAGGAGTCTAAATTTATTCATCTAAAAGTAACATATGGAGCTGTTTAAGACCGTTGATAGAAGAGTCAATAAGGTCAATATATAGCTTTACATGCATTATTCTGTTTACCAGGGCAATATTTCAATATCACAACTGTAGCTAGACATCACAAACGCTATCTGTACACCTTATCAGTGTTTATTTTTAATCAAACCTGTATGATTCGGATTTATCATCAGTGAGAAGAGTAAAGTATCTATCTACCGCTATGATAATGCCTAAATTTTAAACTGATCCAATTATACACCTGCTCCTTTTTCCACCGCACCACGCTTCTTTTCACAGTTTGTCAAAGTTCTGGAATACAAGGCTACTGCTCTTCCTGCCGGATTCGGAATTCCGATACTGCAATCGTTTACGTCAGCTTCCACGAGAAATCAGATAGACTAATGAAGTCATAAGATAATTTTTTAAATTCTCGAACGCAGCTGATTCTATTTCATTTAGAGGAGAATTATGCTCTTTAGTTAGAGATGACAACTTCCCTAAGAAATTTCCAACAAATTGTACATAGTAGGTAAATAAGCCTGCTGTTCCGTTCAAAGCATCAGAATTTTTAGGTATTGATACTTTTGAGGTTAAAATGTAAAAGGATCTGACTTTATTTTACTATTAGGAAAATTTGTCCCAAAAAAACAATACATTTAAAATAGTTAAGTTTTTATCTATTGGAAAAATTTCCAAGAATTTTTATAAAATTGCTGTCCAAGTTATATATAATGAAACAACAAAAAAAAAAGACAAAGTAGGTTCTCAAAAATACTGATATCCAAACATTGACAAAAGTGAGTATTAATTGTTCTTTTTCATTAATGAGAAAATTAATGAAGTAACTAATTAAAAACACGAGTTATATAAGCTATAAAGGAAGAGAGTTTTATTATATTGTAACAAAGAATAATATTTAATACAAAAACTCAGTATAAAAGTCAAGATAATACACTGGTAGTATTAGGTAATAATACACAAAAATTATTAGGAGGTCGCAATACAAATATGAAATTACATGGCTTATATATTTCTTAGAAAACACAAATATATAATTGTTTAGAGATTTTCTCTTTTAGAACTAATCTGTATTCAGTACCAAAATTAAATGCTTGAATCTCTACAGAAATTAAAAACAAAATGGAATTATTTTAACCAACTTTTTTGTCTCTGGAAGCAACCAATTACAAAACTGACAGATTTTGTTTGAAGCAGACGAAACGACAAATCTAAATCACTTCGGAAGTAGATAGCAGTTTAATAGTGTCAAAATGGCACCAATAGATTTTTCAGATGAATGTGTGCATTTACAATACATCTACCTTTGCTTGCAGTGACCTACTAACCTAAAGTGTCAGGTTTCTTGGAGTTAGAATTATTGGGCATTACAGATCTAGCTGTCCCAATGACTACTACCTTGGGTAGAAAAACAAACAACTACCTTGAGGGGAAGGCAGTCTAGAATATGAAAGTAATTTAGAAAAGCCAATCAAGGACTCAAAACGTCTGTTAAAATATCAAAACTGGTAAATTATTTTCATGTTTACAGCCAAGTTATTCAAAATCGGACTAAACAAAGCATAACTGAAGTTGTCTTAGATTCTGTAGTTAAGAGTAGTGGATATTATTCATCTTATGGCACATAAAAAAGAAAGTTCAACTCAAGTGCAGTCAGTGTTTGAATAAATATGATTCAAGCATATGTGAAACAGATACCTTATCATTAAATTAAATGCCATGATTTACCAAGCTAAATTGCCATTCAATCTTACAGGAATCTATAACTGATAAGATAGTTTATAATACTCAGCAATATATTCTTAATCAAATTTGTAAATTTAATGAAAGAAACTAGAGTTCATATCTGCTATATTATCAATGAGTGACGTAGAGTGAGATAGTTAAGTGTAATAACAATATTAGCTTTATTGACATTCAAAACTTAACAAAAACCACTCCTGTGAGAAGAAATATGAAAATAAATATTCCATACTCATATACTAGCATCTGTATATGTACATAACATACTCATACATGCATTATCCCCTTCTACTCGTACACACTAATATATCCACATATATACACCTATAAGAAGATTTCACAATAAACACATGAAATAATGGAAACACATGATCCTGGGCTGAGTGGATCACCTGTTGGACTCGTTGGATTTTTTTACATGATTCACATTGTTTACATTGACTGAAATAAAATTGATGTCTAGAGGTTTAATAAAAACATTTGTAATTATTTAATGATATAATATGAGTTAGAAAAAAAAATAAAATTCTTACAATTAAAAAAATCAACGCCAATTAAACATAAAACTCTGATGATTTCCATGGTATGATTTGTTTATTATGGAAAAAGTTCTGATCAATCTATATGTTGCAGTCTAGAACAGAAATTAATATCAGATGTGGATTTATAAAACTGTTTATTTTATGTACCATATATGGGTAATATTAAAGTATTAGGAATGTACTCTTTTATTCTATAGAAGATCGGCTATGTTATTGACAAATATCCAGTTTTTTTCACTATTGTGGTCTAAGTATTCATATTTAATCTTTTTAAAAATATCGGGTCTCTAGCTACAGCATTTTTAAATTACACTGAAAAGTATGTTTTGAATTTATTTATTTTGCAGAACATAAATAGAAATATGTTGAGCCATTTGATTTTCCAATTCATTTCCTTCCTTAAGTTATGAAATTCTTCCTATTTGAAATTTTTAAGTAGTGATAATAATATATTAAAAAGAGATTTAGAGAATAAGATGCAATGATTTAGGACACCTTTATATTGGATAAACAAATAGGACTTTAAGAGAGTGATACTAAGCATAAATTCATGGTCTAAATCTAATTAGAGAAAGAATAAAACAAATTTCTAAATTTTTAAAACTACATAAAACGTTTTTTTTCAGTAAGATTTAAAATTTTGACTTATGATTGAATGTGAAAGCTTCAATGACGAGCAGTGTATATGGCAACATATGGGGCAAATTATTGATGTTCTGATCCTGATCCATTAAATTTTTGTAAATTTTATTTCAAGAAGAGGAATTTCTATTTCAATGGAAACTATTTGGAATTTTTTTCTTGATAAAAAAATCTAAAAAGAAGACAGTTAATAACTTCTCTGGGCTGAAAATAGTGCTGGAGGTCATTTCCTGTTAACCTTTTGACACGTTTGTCTGTATAGTTCATTAGTTATAACATGGAAACTTTTTTCATTAAATCAGGATAGCATAGAGCTAATTCATTCCATGCCTTCTTTTTATGGCATCAGTTGTAGTAATTGTATAGGTTAAGTGTAGATTTGTGGTTGAGACCCCACGTTCTACCAAAGAATTCCTTAAAGTTGTACAGTCCCTTTGCGATACTACTCTACACACAGTTTCATTCTTTTCTAGTTCAGTCTTTTAACTAAACTGATTTCAAGAGATTTAGTATTTCTACTAAAGAAATTTAATTATTTAATATATCTGGTAGGTCATTTACAAATAATCTTAACAATGTTGAATGCCTTTAGTGGTCACTGTTACAGCTGTGGAAGATCCAACAATTACATTACTTATTCTTGCATCGATTTTTGTAGTCTATTATACACTCCTGTATAATGAATCTATGTATTATTAATAATTTAAAGAATTTAAAAGCATATTATCAAAATTTCAAGTTCATCGAATCACTGAAAAAGTAGTTTAAAATTAGTATCTCTTTGGAAAGCATCATAACGTATATGCATGATTGACGTTAATTTTTTAAATTTTAAGAATGTTATTCTTCTTATATATGTTAACTGATTATAAGGCTTCACATTTTTTGTTCAATCTTTAAGTGACAATTTTATTTCACTGGATTTACTTAAAAAATTGCTAGGTCAATGTTTGTCAAAAATTATCAGATAATAAATTGATTGCACCACCGAAGAGATGTTGATTCCCTAGAAACACACAGATTATAATGTTTTTAATTATATAGATAACTACTTATAATTAAATTAAAGTTTTTAAAATTATGAGTCAAAAAATGAGACAAGCTGGCTCATTAAAGTAGTAAAGAAAAGTAAAAAATGCAACTTATCTAACACTTTTTGAAATAATACTCTGACTAAAGTACCAACATTTTTAGCCCTAAAACTAGATACTAGGGGCTTGTGTCAGGGAATAGAACCCCCTCATTAAATTGTATGTAATTTGGTCATTTCTACTGTGTGAATTAAGTGATAAAGAAGTAGTCAAGTAGACAAAGAAATAGGTACTTGATTCTAATTGCAGTTATCTAGAAATGTTTATATTAAAAGCCATCAGTCTTAACAGAATTGCAGATATGGTATAGCTAAATAAAATAGTATTTTTGAGTTTCGTTGATTTGAGTTTTTTGGTGACATGATACCATAAAGAGTCACATAAAAGAACTTTCAACAAGTGTTCAGCATCTACAATGATATTGTGTTTTCGGCTCTAACAGAGATCAGTATTGTTTATATAATCTCAGTTCAGTCTTAAATTTTAAAAAATTGAAACATGTATATATTTTTGATTCCAGAAAATTTTTTAAAATTTATTTGTATGTACAAAATAACTCACAAAAATTAATGACAGCTACAGTTTTTGTGTATATGTCATTACTATAAATTGCTTATAAAAAAGTACAGCAATCGCTTATTTTAGAAGTATCTAATACCAATGGAACCAGCTAAAGTATAGATAAAGGTACACCTTTAAAAGTAAATAAACTTTTTTTTTTAAAAAAAAATTAAAATTCATTTGCTTCTCCATTCATTCATTTAAACTTAATTTAATTTCCATCCCTTCAAATGAATATTATTTTTGACAATTAGCTTTATTTATATTATTGAATTTGTCACACCAAAAACATTAAAACTAGACATGACTGTCTTTATAAGAGTAAAAATATTATTAATTCAGTATTATTAATATTTTTTGATATTCCATTTCATTCCCTTAATTAGCAATTAAGAATTAGAAGAAAAATATTAAAAACTAAATCAACTGACTTCAAAAACAAATTTCAAAATCTAAAATTAGATGAGAATAATAACTAAACATAAAAGCCAATGACTCAATGAGATAACGGAATAAACATCAACAACAAAAAACATTTGGTACACTACTAATAAAAAAATCTGGAGTGGCTTACTCCACTCCACTAACATAATTGTACTGACTTACTAACACTACGATACTTACAACATTACTTACTATACAAGTAATTACGAAGGTAATGCATATGAACTGAACATATAAATAAACTTAACATTGCTTTGATGTGAACTAAACGTTTTATATTTATTTTTTAGATACGATTATCTTATAATGTTTTCAACAATTTACGATCTATGGTTTATATGTAGGATAATTCCTTTATTATTTTTCAAAGGATGTTTTCAATTTTGAATTATGCTATACATTTTGATCTTTTTGTGAAATTACTAATTCTTGGAATTTTATTACATGCTAGTGTTTTTTGTAAAATCATATTTATTTCACTGTCAAAAATCATAAAAATTCAATTTACTCTGATAAAAAATTAGCTTTTTCCTGCGTGCTGCACTCTGTTATAGGTTGTTCAAAATATATATTGAGAAAAAAATGTATTAGTAATTAACCAGTTTTCATTCCCAAATCAAATTCAAAGCCGGCTTCTCAGTACAATTTGCAAATTTTATAGCTAGAAAATCGAAATTTTTAAAAAGAATAAGTATGATCTATTAGACTAGAATAGCGAAAAAAACATTTGTAAACAACACAGAAGCTTTAAAATAGAAAAGAAGAGTCCTTTCCTCATAAATATTACCAAAAAAAAATATGACTCATAAACACAAGAAAATTTACATCTCATATTAAGTTTTCATCACGGATGAACACAAAGATTGATAGAGAATTTTGTTATACAAATCAATGACATACCATTGAAAACATGAGACATATATATTTGGTTGCCGTTGATTTTTACATGTAAGAATTTTATTCTTCTTGCATCTCATATTAAGTCATTAAATAATTTGAAATTGTTTAATTAAAACTCTAAACATCAGTTTTATTTCAGCCGATTCACTGAACATTTTTTTAAGCCAATGTAAACATTGTAAGTAAATCCGCCAAGTATAGCGGGTGATCCATTTGTCTATGTTGACTATTCAGTTTTTATAGCTTTATTGCTCTTTGCAGTAATTGAAATTTCACGAATTTTTTATATATATAGTTGATATTTTGGAAAATTTTCGTTATTATTTAATGAGCAGTTAGGGTCCTTAAATAACTTTCTTTATACATAAAATTGACACTGACGTCTTTTCGGTTTCTGTAATTGTAAAAAATTAGCTCAATTTAAAATATAACGCTCTTTTTATAGCCATAGTTTCATTTTAATTTAAACGGCTTGTATCCTCCTCACAAGCTTTCAGATTGAATGGCAAGTCCAAATTTTTACATTTTATTAAAAAAAAAAATCTTTTCTGTCCTTTTAAAAATCTGAGCATTTTTTCAGTTATTGCTTTTGTAACCCAAGGATAATGCCAAAAAGAACAAACAAAAAAGACAAAAACAGTGACTTTCCCATCATGCATAATTGCTCCCAATCAATACGTTTCATCTACTCTATGAGGCCCATTTTTGTATATAATATCAATTTGATCAATTATAGATTCTAGATAGTATCTTCTACACAAAATTTCGGACACACATCATCACCAGGCCACCCACACAAACATAGCAACACACACACACACACACACACACACACACACACACACACACATACACATTATCGAAAAAACTTTAATTCTTAAAATGACTTCTGCGACTTCAAAACATGACATTTTGTCAAAATCTCGATCTCGATTTTTGTCACAATCTTTATAAATTACTTATATTTAAGCGGAAAACATATAATAACCTAAGCAATATGATTTCACCTAAACAACACAAATGAATGAAAGGGAAAAATAAATAAAAAGTGATTATGTAGACAACAGATGACAATACCATGAGCACTGAGTTTCTATTAAAAATAAATACCAAAGTAATGAAAAATATAGATACAGGGGAAATGATTAAGAATGCCGATAAACTGTAGCCTGCACTAGAAACTAATCAATTAGAGAACCACACCACGTGTACTACAGAGTCAGCATTGTGCTGCATATAAATACTGGTCCAGTGGAGGAGGTCTTCAGTTTAGCATCACCTCTGGATCACTAACAGACACAAGATGCGAGCTCTGCTTATCCTTTCACTCCTAGGTGAGTACTAAAAACATCTCATCACCATTACTGAAAACTCAACCTTCGAATCAAGTTAAACTGTAATATTTAAAGATTAGTCAGTGTCACAGCTTCATATATTTAGAAATGTGTATTAATAGATAAGTTTCAAACAAATAATCTATTGTAAAAATAACAATGACAAAAGTTAGAATTGATTTAATTAACTCGTTAAAAATAACGTTGAGTATTTTTATTACATACAAGACAATACTACCCGTAAGGTCATTCTTCCTTTTTAATGCAATCATGTTCACGTAAATGCAGATAAAGTATAAATAAACCTACTGACAGCAACATGTAATTGGAAATGTTGAAATACTGCTTTAGCTATATGAACTAAAACTTTCTGTAGAGTCTGTTGGGACTTATGAATAGCCATGGCAAATGCTAACTTACTTTGAAATTGAATCCTGAAAAAAGAAATGTTGCCCTCATTAGATAAAACAAAATTCAATCATGAATTCATCACAATTTCCCCTTGAAACCGTGATGGAATAATCTTACAAACAATGACTTTGCCATAAAACTCCTCAGTTATTAGTCTTATTTTATTATATAAGCACGGTAGATCAGCATTTCTGATACACATGACAGGAGCTCTTTTCTATAATTCACGATTATGTTTTGGAAGTGAAGTGTAAAAAGTCCCCTTGGTGGGAAGAGCAGCGCCAAGAATTACAAGTAAATACGTACAATAAAAAAAACATTGTCTGAAAGACAATAAGATTCCAAAAATGGGACCAAGATCTTTTCTGAAAAAAAAAACGGGTTAAGTTAACTCTATAAGAGAACAGGTTTTACTGACGTATAGTAATTTAGTATAATAGTAATTATACCTAACTTATGTTGAGCGAATTTATTCGCCATTCTTTTTCATTTTTAATACCGCTGTTTGAAAATTCATTTGTATATTACTCACAGTTTTCTTTCATAATTATTTAAAAGATCCAGCATAAACTAAAATGAACAAGTACTCCAAGTTTCACCACAGCGTAACATCCAACACTTCACTTATAGTTGACTTATTTTAAATATGAAAACATTTAAAATATTAATCAAGATAAGGTATATTAAAAAATTTCTCGATACTGTCTAAAAAAATTGGTCCTTCTAAAATTGTATTATAAAGAAAACACATTAATTCACATATATGATCATGATATATGATATAAAATATCCGCCAGGAGATAATATTTTTATGCCTGTAGCTGGCAGTAATAGTAAATATTGCCTAATATATATGAAAAATAATGTGTTGACCATTAACCTTTTCAATTTAAAAAAAAAGAACATAGTTTTTAAAGACATATATAATTTGTGTTAAAGAATAGCATTTATCATTATTTCCTTATAAAATCAATTCTCGATTATTGTAATTGATTACAATATTAAAAAAAAATTTAATAATAGAATGGACAGGAGGTAAGTACTGAAGATTCTCGTGTATCTAGGACAATAGACGTGATAAACTAATATACGGAATAATAACAATATTTTCCAAATCATTCATATACTAACCATAATATATAAACAGAAACAAATTTATATAATAATCATATAGTGTACTATAATTCTATGTAAAGTACGACTATACCAGTGAACCGATTTTGTTTGTAACACTATCAAAGCATTATTTTGAAATATCAATTAATTCTGTTCCAGTTGCAGCCGTTTCGGCAGGCGAATGGCAAGGTAAGCACCAAATGAAATCATAATAAAGTATTTAGCAATAAGTAGAGTAAAGGTACCTGGTCTAAAAAGGAAACTTTGCCAACAGCCTGGAAGACAGGCACCGAGTACAAGTACGAGCTGAGGGGCAGGAGCCTGGCTGGACTGCACCAAGTAGCCAACCAGTACACCGGCATCCTGTACAGGGGCCACGTCGTTGTCCACCCTCACGGAGACAACACCCTCAACATCAAGGTACACACCTAAAAACAAAGACAAATTACCCAATTAGTCGACTCAAACACTGAACCAAGTCAATCAACTATGAATTGTCTTGTGTTTGCAGGTCCAACAACCTGAATATGCTGAAGTCCATGCCAACCTCAGCTCTGGATGGTCCACCTTCATCCCCGACGACCGCGTCTCCTACAAGCCCATGCCTTTCTCCAACAAGGCTTTCGAAGCCAAGCTGAAGAACGGAGTCGTAGACAAGCTGATCGTCGACAAAAATGTACCCACCTGGGAAGTGAACATGTACAAGTCTATTGTTAGCCAGTTCCAGGTTGACACCCAGGGAGAAAACTTGAAAAAGTCTCGCATCAACCACTTGCCCCAGGACGACAACCACGCCATGGGAGTCTACAAGACCATGGAGGTAGACAGACTACAGTGTTATTATTCCTAACACTCGCATCTCAACAAAGAAAAAAAAATAACCAACTTGTCTCACTTTTGTTTTCAGGATACCGTCACTGGAGAGTGCGAAACCATCTATGACATTTCCCCTCTTCCTCACTACGTGATCCAGAGCAAGCCCATGCTGGCACCTAAGCCTCACTTGATGGCTGATGGTCAACTCATTGACATTGTCAAAACTCTCAACTATTCCAACTGTGACCAGCGTATGGCCTACCATTTTGGAATCACTGGTCTCACTGACTGGGAACCCGCCAGCACTCACATGGGCAACTTCCTCTCAGTAAGAATATTTTTCATTAAATATTCTACTAATATGATTCATCGATAGAAATAGGAATAACTCTTCAATACAATTTCTTTTTTAAAAAAAAAGTAAAATAAAAATTACATCGAAGCGAAGTTTACAACCACTATTTTGTTACTAACTATATTTCATATTTTCCATTACATTATAAATACGGATGTATCATATAGGAACGCTGTGTTAATTTCGGGTTATTATTAACTAAGCTGACTGTATTTCAGCGATCTGGTGTGAGTCGTGTGATCATCTCCGGATCTCTGAAGCGTTACGCTATCCAGTCTTCCGTCACCACCAACAAGATCATCGTCGCTCCTCACCTGCACAATGCCCAAAAGGGTATGGTTGTCAGCCGAGTCAACCTGACTCTTGAAGCTGTCAACTCTGCTTCCGGATCCCCTCAATCCATTGCTAACCCACGCGTCCTCAAGAACCTTGTTTACGATTACAACGCAGCCTCTCAGGACGAAAAGGACCAACACTATGTTCAGAGCAGAACCGACAACAACCAAGGTGGTTCTTCCTCTTCATCGTCTTCTTCCTCCTCTTCTAGCAGCTCTGAAAGCCAAAACAACTCAAACTCTCAGTCATCCTCCAGCAGCAGTGACAGCAGCAGCAGCAGCAGCAGCAGCAGCAGCAGCAGCAGCAGCAGTAGCAGCAGTGAAGAGCAACAACAGCAAAAACAACATACACAAAAGAACGAACGCTCCAACCGCAGTCGTCGTTCCGTTATTCCTGGCAACCAAAAGAACAAAGTGAACACTGACTCGAGCAGTTCTAGCAGCAGTGAGAGCAATGAATCTAACTCCTCTTCCTCTTCCTCTTCTTCTTCCTCTTCCTCGTCCTCATCCTCTTCTTCCAGTGACAGTGACAGCTCCAGTTCAAGCTCCAGCTCCTGGGAAAGCCGTGAGAACTACCACCAACCAAGACCACAACTTACTCAGGCACCCAACTCTCCTTTCTTACCTTACTTTGTTGGTTACAAGGGCAACTCAATCCAAGCCGCCCAGCAAGTTAACGGTGTTTCAGTTGTTCAAAAGTTGGCTCAAGAAATCGCCGCCGAGCTCCAACAACCCAATGGCATTATTGGTCAACAAACCTTGAACAAGTTCACTATTATGACTGGTGTTATCCGCACTATGAATGCCCAACAGATTGAACAAGTTGTTCAGCATTTGTACTACCCATACAACAAGGCTACCCAACAAAGTGGAGCTGATGCTCAAAAATACCAAGCCTGGGCAACTTTCCGTGATTCCGTTGCTCAAGCTGGAACTGGACCTGCTCTCGTTACCATTAAGAAGTTGATCCAGCAACAGAAGATCAATGGTGAAGAAGCTGCTCAGATCATCCAAGTCCTTCCTGCTACTGCACGTTACCCAACGGAAGAGTACATGAAGGAATTCTTTGGTCTTGTAAAACAATCTGAAGTTACCAAACAGAGGAACTTGAATAGCACTGCTATCCTTGCATTTACCAATTTGGTTCGCAATGTCTACGTTAGCAATCACACAACTCACCAATGGTACCCTGTGCACATTTTTGGTCGCCCCGTGCCAAAGAAGTCTCAACAAGCTCTCCACCAGGAATTTATTCCATACCTGGCTAACCAGCTCCAACAAGCTGTCCAACAAGGAGATAGCCATAAGATCCAAATTTACATCAGAGCTCTTGGTAATACAGCTCATCCTAAGATTCTCCCCATCTTCGAACCCTACCTCGAAGGTAGCAAATATACTTTGCTTTCATACTACTTTACTATCAATGTTATTCAATTATTAATATTAATTAAATATTTGTAGGCCAGAAGGACATGTCCAACTTCCAAAGGTTGGTCATCATTGCTTCCATGGACCAAATGGCTAGGACCTATCCCAAGCTTGCACGCTCAGTTCTCTTTAAGGTCTACCAGAACTCTGGAGAAACACCCGAAGTTCGTGTTGCCGCTGTAATGCAACTCATGAAGACCAATCCTTCAGCAGAAATTCTTCAACGCATGGCTCAAAGCACCAACTTTGAGGAGAACAACCATGTTAAGTCAGCAGTCAAATCTGCCATCGAATCGGCTGCTCAACTCCAGTCACCCTACGATCTTGAGTTGTTTGTATTAATTGTTTTAATATCATCTATGTTTTTACATTGATTTAATTACATCCATGATAATTTATTCTTTAATTTAAGGTCTAACAATGCCAAATCAGCCGTTCATTTGTTAACAACTGAAGAATTTGGCTTTAACCACGCTAAGAATTACATTAGGTCATATCTCACTGAACAACATAAACTTGGTTATCTATGGAGAATTGCATCAATCCAAAGTGAGGACAGCATCTTCCCTAGTTCTTTCATCTCTAGTCTAGGCAAAAAGTACGGAGGTTACAAAACTCAGGAAAACCAAGTGAGATTTTTAAATTATATACATAAAATTATACTAGTTTACTCTTCATACAAGAATGAAATCTACTACTGTTAACTGTGGTTATATATATATATATTTTTTTTTTTTTTTAGTTCCATGTCATGACATCAAGCGTTGATGATGTTCTTGAACTCATTTACAATCAATTTGAAACTCGTGATTCTCACAAGCAGGGACAATCTAGTTCTGATTCTCATTGGTCTACCGAGAAGATCTCCAAAATGCTTAATCTGAATACTGATGAAGCCGAGCAAGTTGAAGGAAACTTAATGATTGCTTTTGATGGTATCCAGAGGTTCTTTGCATTTGACAATCACACTCTTGAACAATTGCCAAAACGTAAGTATATATAATTAAAGAAAAATGAATGAAATGAATTAAGAGGTAAATAGTCTGCCTTTATTCGGATTGGCTAGCTCCCTAGTGATCCCGATTAAAAACAAAGCAATATTAAGTCGATTGTTTATAGTTCATGCATGAAAAAATCATTTTCTGTGATTAACATATATTTAAATTTCAGCAATACAAATAACTGCTTAATTCAGCAACTAAATAAATTATCTTTAATTAACGAGGATACATGTAAAAGAAATGGTTACTGGTTTTCAGTTCTCAAGGAGGGATCCTCTCAATGGCAAAGCGGACAGGAATTCAACTACACCAAGATCAACAGTCAACAAACCATCAATGTTGGCTTCCCTACCGCCATGGGTCTTCCTTTCATTTATTCCCTTCAAGTGCCCACCTATATGAATGTCAGTGGACAAATGCGTCTTAAATCTCACCCAGATATGACCACCGGGGCCGGACACACCATCAATATCCCCAACCAAATCAACTTCTACTCTGACATTAATATTGTGTAAGTAAAACTCAGAAAACTCACTAAATGTATTTTAAAAACACTTTGATTACAATTCAGTTCAATAAAAGGTACGCTACTAAGACCCAGGCTAAGACTGGATTCATCACTCCATTCAACCAACAGCGCTACATGTTTGGTTACGATAAGAACATGCAATTCAATCTAGCCATCCGTGCAACTTTGGAGGCTGACTTGATCAAGAACCAAACCAATGTCAAGTTGCAACCACTTAACCAAAACCAAAACCAGAAACTCTTTGAGTTCAGCTCCTTGGCCTACACCACCAAGCAAAACATTCTACACTTCGCACCTCCTCAACTTCAACAAGAGGCTCGTCCCATCTACAACAGGCCAGTCAGAAGGGTGAGTAGCCAAACTTGATTAACTATAATATTTACTTACAATAACAATAATTATTTTTAACGCATTAATCACATTGCAAAAGACAAATGAATAACACAAATAAACTTTCTAGTACGAAATGACTGCTGGACAAGAAAACACTGGCTTTGCATTTGATCTCAAGGCTGAGACTGAACAACAGTTCCATGACTTTGCTCACTACTACCAGGAAGTAGCTAGGCACGATCCCATCTCTGCCTTGTTGTTCCTCCAGAATGAGCAGAAGATCCAGCCTTATAGCAACTTTACTCTTACCTACAACGCTCAAAAGTCTTCAGCCAAGCAGGCCAACTTTTGGTTTAATTATGGTAAACAATCGACTTTGGTTTTTTAGTAGATTTTATAAATCAAAATCATGGGGCTCATTCCTTAACTCAACCACAGGTGCTGAATACCAATATGGAAGCCAAGGAAAAGATGACAGGTCACAATCTAACTCTGCAGTGCCCTCTACCACTCAACCCAGAAGTGAAAAGCGCTATGAAGAATTCTTGAAGAGAGCAGGAGCTGGAATTCAAGGTAAAAACCGATTAAGACTTAGTTAAACTTAGGAAAACACTTAAACCCACATCAGACGTTAACACTAATATGCGCATCAATTAATGTCCCTTACAGATAGCCACAGCCGTGTGATTGACATGTCCGCTGAATTTGGTGGCCAAGCCAATGCTGAATACGTCGCCACTGCTGCTTTTGCAAGCAGTCCCGTTTCTGACAAGGCTCGCCTTCTCCTCTTCCTTTCCAAGAAGCCTGCACAACAATCAACTACCAACAAGCCATATCAGGTAATTTACATCCCGCCATGTCTACATTGAAAAGTAAGTACATAAGAAATTAGTACAATCATGTCAATATCTTGTTTCTAGTGGGCTTTTGATGTGAGCTCAAAGATGCCCGTCCTGCCTTTGGACAACTACAAGAAGGCCATTGAATTCAACCCCACTTCTACCTTTGAAGCTCAAATCAACTTCGGCGAAAGAGCCGAATCTGGAGCTGAAATCAAACTCAAGGGTCAACTTGACAGGTCAGAAGACCGCAAGCAATATATCCAACAGCACCCACTGACCCAGCAATGCGAAAGGGAAATGCAACAAGGCAACCACATGCTGCCCGCTTGCCGTAACGTCACCGCTCAGGCTAACTACCTCGACAAGTACCACTTCACTGCTCAGTTCCAAAAGGTAAAAAAAAATTTTACTATTTCTCCATAAATCACCTGTTACAATGACAAACAAGATAATATCACATTTTTTCTATTCCTTCACACAGATCCCCGACCAATGGAAGAACTACACTGCCAAGGTCTACTCCATGCTTCACTACTGGGCTTATCCTTATGTTTCTGATAACTTCATCAACCACGCCAACCCTCAACAACAGGTCCAAGTTGGCGTTAAGTTTGACAACCAACTGCAGTCCTTCAACCTTTCAGTCCAGGCTCCCACCTTCACTTCTCAATACAGAAACATCCGAGTCAATCCCTATGTTCGTTCCCTTGTCGTTGCTCACCCTGAGTACAGGGCCTATGAACGTTTGGCTCAGGAATACTTCCAAGCTCAGCAATATCGTAAGTTTCATTCTGATTGAACTCAAAGCCAATATCTAGTTAATTGAAATAACTAATAATTTCTCTTTTTCTCTGCCTCCACAGCAACCTGTGTTGTTGACAAGACCTTTGCCACTACCTTCGACAACAAGACCTACCCAGTCAACATTGGCAAATGCTGGCACGTTCTGATCCAGTCCTCTCCCGACAATCGTCCACAACAACATGAACAAAAGGGAAACAACCTGTATGACTATGTTAGTGTTTTGGTTCGTGACCTCGACTCCAACCAGAGAGAACTCATGTTTGTTTTGGGAGAAGATGTCATCACCTTCCAGCCATCATCTGGAGCACCTGCACTTCATTTCCTCGTCAACGGACAAAAGGTTGCCATCAACAAGAACGCAGTCACCCACTTTGAAAACAAGCAAGGATTGACCATTGTCCAAGTTTACGTTTTGCCTTCAGGAGCTCTCAGGGTCTTTACCCCTATCCATGGATTTGAAATCATCTATGACGGACTCAGATCTAAAATCCAAGCCTCCAACAACTTCAGGGGACAAGTCCGTGGTTTGTGTGGTACCTTTGATGGCCAGCAATTCACTGATTTCACCTCTCCTCAAAACTGTATCCTTCGTAACCCCTTGCAGTTTGCTGCCACTTACGCTATCGTCAGTGACGGATCCTGCCAAGGCCCAGCCAAGGACCTCCAACAACAGGCCAAGAATGCTGAATGCTACAGGCAGACCGTTATGCTTGGAGACGTTATCAGCGAAAGGGAAGCTGGCAGAAAGCAACAACAACCACAACATCAACAGCAACTCAAATCAAGCATGGGCAAGCAAAAGCAGGGACGCTCTTGCACCAACCTCAGGGTTAACGTCTTGGAACAAGACGGCAAGATCTGCTTCAGTCTGAGACCCTACCCAACTTGCGCTTCTCACTGCTCTGCATCTGAAAAGCTTGAAAAGACAGTTGACTTCCACTGCGTTGAAGATTCTAGAGCAGCACGTCACTGGGTCAACATGATCAAGAAGGGTGGTAATCCTGACTTTTCCAAGAAGCCATCCAACTTCCAGGCTACTCTCAGGATCCCCAAGTCATGCCAAGCCTAAACAGAGGCTTGTCTACATTACTTGCCTTCCCTCTTGAGCATACAGCTTATATCAATAAATTGATAGCAATCTATCTATATCCCATTTATTTTCCTAATACCCTTCTATTAGAACTTATATAGAATTAGTGAAAATAAAAACATTTCTTCTTCACTTTATAAATTTATATGTATTACAAAAGGTGGTGGTTCACAAGCTATACAATAACACACTCTTAAAACTATCTGGAAACATATAAAGTAAATATCAGATATTAAATAACCTAATGAACTACACTGCCAAGGTCTACTCCATGCCTCACTATTGGGCTTATGCTTACATTTCTGATAACTTCATCAACCACCCTCAACAACAGGTCCAAGTTGGCGTTAAGTTTTGGAACCAATTGTAGTACTTCTACCTTCGTTTTATTTGTTTTTGCAATGATGTCTGTTTGTGTGTGTGTGTGTGTGTGTGTGTGTGTGTGTGTGTGTGTGTGTGTGTGTGTGTGTGTGTGTGTGTGTGTGTGTGTGTGGTGTGTGTGTGTGTGTGTGTTAGCATTGCTTGTTATCATGCTACGGTCCAGAATCTTTGATGGATCAAGTTCTTATTTTACACAAAAATTGACCCCATAGTGTAGATGATTGCTATTCTTTGGGAAGAATTATGCATGACGGGAAAGTTACTTTTTTTGGTAAAAAACGGTTTTTGGCAAAAAAAGTGACTTTCCCGTCATGCATAATTCTTCCCAAACAATAGGGATCTTCCTCTGTATGAGCCCCATTTTTGTCTAAAATATCAACTCGATCCATCAAAGATTCTGGACCGTAGCGTGGTAACAAGCAATGCTAACACACTCACCCACCCACCCACACACCCACACACACACAGACATCATCGAAAAAACTTCATGAAACGACTTCTGGGACCTCAAAACATGTAATTCCGTCAAAATCTCGAGATCGAATTTTTTCACGATCACTATACTTTACTTATAGTAAAGTAAAAAGTGTAAAAGTAGTACCTCAAAGCCTTTATTCAAATGGAAATTATAAATGAAGTATTGGCAGCCCTGAAGCATAAACAAATTCTAATTTATTGTTCCATTTTTCGTCACACTGAATATTTAAATCAAATTTTCAAATTTAAAACAAGAAAATACTCTCATTTTTGCTGGAAAACATCATAAACATCCAAGAAAAATGTCGTTTTAAGATAATTTATAATTAAGGATGTACGTTAATTAAATTTATTAATCTTCAAACGAAAGATTTCAATTCTGAATTATGTTTTACATTTTTAGTGTTTTATAGAATTATTATTCCAGGAAATTTATAGCTCCTTAGGATTTAATAAAATCATTTTCCTTCTCGTTTGTCAAAATCATATCTACAAATTTTTTCTGAGCGAGTGTTATCTTTTTCCTTCCTGCTGTACTCGGTTATAAGGTTGCTATGAATGTATATTGAGAAAAATTATATTAGTAATTAGCTAGTTTACATACTCAAATCAAAGAAGACAAAGCCAGCTATTAAGTATAATTTAAAACGTTTATAGTTGGGACATTCTAATTTTTGAAAGTAATAAATATGAACTATTAGAGCAGAATAGTGAAAAAACTGGATATTTGTCAACAAACATAACTCCTCTTTCTTGAGAAAAGAGTCCATTCGTAACATTTCAATATCATGGACAGATACCACAACTCACAAAGGTGAAGTAATTAAGTTTTGCTCAAGAGTGTAATATATAGACTTATTAAAGCATTTTATGAGACAAATCCATCATACCATGGACGACAAAGAAAATTTATTTATGTTTATTGGCGGTGATTTTTTACAGGTAATAATATCCTGTAAAAAATATTCCTCTTATATCTCATGTAAGTTAATAAATTATAAATTTTAAGGTCCCTTAGCCTAGGATAAACAAATGTTTTATAGCTTTATTCAAATGTAAATTATAAATGATGTATTGGCAGCCCTGAAGCATAAACAAATTCTAATTTATTGTTCCATTTTTCGTCAAATTTCATGATTTTTTAATGAGCCGTGTAGAGTAAAAAGAACATTTTATGAAAGTAGGAATCGTACGTTAACGGCTCTTTCGTGAATGTAATTTTCAAAACAATTATTTCAACTCATTGTACCAATAATGTTCTAGGTTTTGGGATAGTTTCAGAATGAGCCGTCAAACAGTATGG
Organism: Hermatobates lingyangjiaoensis; assembly: GCA_026182355.1. Taxonomy (NCBI): domain Eukaryota; kingdom Metazoa; phylum Arthropoda; class Insecta; order Hemiptera; family Hermatobatidae; genus Hermatobates; species Hermatobates lingyangjiaoensis. The sequence continues at coordinate 1,856,029 of JAPFBL010000089.1, forward strand.
CTTGTATCACTCTCACAATGATTGAGATTGAATTACGAATCAAAATTTTTACCTTATATTGAAAAAAAATATTTCCCGTCGTTTTAAAATTCTAAATATTTTTATCGTTTATTGCATTTGTCACCTCAAAGATAATGCTAAAATTCCAAAACTCTAGTGTCAGCAGTTTAGGAGAAACAAATGTTTTCTAAAACCAGGTTTTTGGCAAAAAAAGTAACTTTCCCGTCATGCATAATTCTTCCCAAAGAATAGCAATCATCTACACTATGGGGTCAATTTTTGTGTAAAATAAGAACTTGATCCATCAAAGATTCTGGACCGTAGCATGATAACAAGCAATGCTAACACACACACACACACACACACACACACACACACACACACACACACACACACACACACACACACACACACACACACACAATCACACACACACACACACAAACAGACATCATTGCAAAAACAAATAATTCTATAAAACACTAAAAATGTAAAACATAATTCAGAATTGAAATCTTTCGTTTGAAGATTAATAAATTTAATTAACGTACATCCTTAATTATAAATTATCTTAAAACGACATTTTTCTTGGATGTTTATGATGTTTTCCAGCAAAAATGAGAGTATTTTCTTGTTTTAAATTTGAAAATTTGATTTAAATATTCAGTGTGACGAAAAATGGAACAATAAATTAGAATTTGTTTATGCTTCAGGGCTGCCAATACTTCATTTATAATTTCCATTTGAATAAAGGCTTTGAGGTACTACTTTTACACTTTTTACTTTACTATAAGTAAAGTATAGTGATCGTGAAAAAATTCGATCTCGAGATTTTGACGGAATTACATGTTTTGAGGTCCCAGAAGTCGTTTCATGAAGTTTTTTCGATGATGTCTGTGTGTGTGTGGGTGTGTGGGTGGGTGGGTGAGTGTGTTAGCATTGCTTGTTACCACGCTACGGTCCAGAATCTTTGATGGATCGAGTTGATATTTTAGACAAAAATGGGGCTCATACAGAGGAAGATCCCTATTGTTTGGGAAGAATTATGCATGACGGGAAAGTCACTTTTTTTGCCAAAAACCGTTTTTTACCAAAAAAAGTAACTTTCCCGTCATGCATAATTCTTCCCAAAGAATAGCAATCATCTACACTATGGGGTCAATTTTTGTGTAAAATAAGAACTTGATCCATCAAAGATTCTGGACCGTAGCATGATAACAAGCAATGCTAACACACACACACACACACACACACACACACACACACACACACACACACACACACACACACACACATCACACACACACACACACACACACAAACAGACATCATTGCAAAAACAAATAAAACGAAGGTAGAAGTACTACAATTGGTTCCAAAACTTAACGCCAACTTGGACCTGTTGTTGAGGGTGGTTGATGAAGTTATCAGAAATGTAAGCATAAGCCCAATAGTGAGGCATGGAGTAGACCTTGGCAGTGTAGTTCATTAGGTTATTTAATATCTGATATTTACTTTATATGTTTCCAGATAGTTTTAAGAGTGTGTTATTGTATAGCTTGTGAACCACCACCTTTTGTAATACATATAAATTTATAAAGTGAAGAAGAAATGTTTTTATTTTCACTAATTCTATATAAGTTCTAATAGAAGGGTATTAGGAAAATAAATGGGATATAGATAGATTGCTATCAATTTATTGATATAAGCTGTATGCTCAAGAGGGAAGGCAAGTAATGTAGACAAGCCTCTGTTTAGGCTTGGCATGACTTGGGGATCCTGAGAGTAGCCTGGAAGTTGGATGGCTTCTTGGAAAAGTCAGGATTACCACCCTTCTTGATCATGTTGACCCAGTGACGTGCTGCTCTAGAATCTTCAACGCAGTGGAAGTCAACTGTCTTTTCAAGCTTTTCAGATGCAGAGCAGTGAGAAGCGCAAGTTGGGTAGGGTCTCAGACTGAAGCAGATCTTGCCGTCTTGTTCCAAGACGTTAACCCTGAGGTTGGTGCAAGAGCGTCCCTGCTTTTGCTTGCCCATGCTTGATTTGAGTTGCTGTTGATGTTGTGGTTGTTGTTGCTTTCTGCCAGCTTCCCTTTCGCTGATAACGTCTCCAAGCATAACGGTCTGCCTGTAGCATTCAGCATTCTTGGCCTGTTGTTGGAGGTCCTTGGCTGGGCCTTGGCAGGATCCGTCACTGACGATAGCGTAAGTGGCAGCAAACTGCAAGGGGTTACGAAGGATACAGTTTTGAGGAGAGGTGAAATCAGTGAATTGCTGGCCATCAAAGGTACCACACAAACCACGGACTTGTCCCCTGAAGTTGTTGGAGGCTTGGATTTTAGATCTGAGTCCGTCATAGATGATTTCAAATCCATGGATAGGGGTAAAGACCCTGAGAGCTCCTGAAGGCAAAACGTAAACTTGGACAATGGTCAATCCTTGCTTGTTTTCAAAGTGGGTGACTGCGTTCTTGTTGATGGCAACCTTTTGTCCGTTGACGAGGAAATGAAGTGCAGGTGCTCCAGATGATGGCTGGAAGGTGATGACATCTTCTCCCAAAACAAACATGAGTTCTCTCTGGTTGGAGTCGAGGTCACGAACCAAAACACTAACATAGTCATACAGGTTGTTTCCCTTTTGTTCATGTTGTTGTGGACGATTGTCGGGAGAGGACTGGATCAGAACGTGCCAGCATTTGCCAATGTTGACTGGGTAGGTCTTGTTGTCGAAGGTAGTGGCAAAGGTCTTGTCAACAACACAGGTTGCTGTGGAGGCAGAGAAAAAGAGAAATTATTAGTTATTTCAATTAACTAGATATTGGCTTTGAGTTCAATCAGAATGAAACTTACGATATTGCTGAGCTTGGAAGTATTCCTGAGCCAAACGTTCATAGGCCCTGTACTCAGGGTGAGCAACGACAAGGGAACGAACATAGGGATTGACTCGGATGTTTCTGTATTGAGAAGTGAAGGTGGGAGCCTGGACTGAAAGGTTGAAGGACTGCAGTTGGTTGTCAAACTTAACGCCAACTTGGACCTGTTGTTGAGGGTTGGCGTGGTTGATGAAGTTATCAGAAACATAAGGATAAGCCCAGTAGTGAAGCATGGAGTAGACCTTGGCAGTGTAGTTCTTCCATTGGTCGGGGATCTGTGTGAAGGAATAGAAAAAATGTGATATTATCTTGTTTGTCATTGTAACAGGTGATTTATGGAGAAATAGTAAAATTTTTTTTTACCTTTTGGAACTGAGCAGTGAAGTGGTACTTGTCGAGGTAGTTAGCCTGAGCGGTGACGTTACGGCAAGCGGGCAGCATGTGGTTGCCTTGTTGCATTTCCCTTTCGCATTGCTGGGTCAGTGGGTGCTGTTGGATATATTGCTTGCGGTCTTCTGACCTGTCAAGTTGACCCTTGAGTTTGATTTCAGCTCCAGATTCGGCTCTTTCGCCGAAGTTGATTTGAGCTTCAAAGGTAGAAGTGGGGTTGAATTCAATGGCCTTCTTGTAGTTGTCCAAAGGCAGGACGGGCATCTTTGAGCTCACATCAAAAGCCCACTAGAAACAAGATATTGACATGATTGTACTAATTTCTTATGTACTTACTTTTCAATGTAGACATGGCGGGATGTAAATTACCTGATATGGCTTGTTGGTAGTTGATTGTTGTGCAGGCTTCTTGGAAAGGAAGAGGAGAAGGCGAGCCTTGTCAGAAACGGGACTGCTTGCAAAAGCAGCAGTGGCGACGTATTCAGCATTGGCTTGGCCACCAAATTCAGCGGACATGTCAATCACACGGCTGTGGCTATCTGTAAGGGACATTAATTGATGCGCATATTAGTGTTAACGTCTGATGTGGGTTTAAGTGTTTTCCTAAGTTTAACTAAGTCTTAATCGGTTTTTACCTTGAATTCCAGCTCCTGCTCTCTTCAAGAATTCTTCATAGCGCTTTTCACTTCTGGGTTGAGTGGTAGAGGGCACTGCAGAGTTAGATTGTGACCTGTCATCTTTTCCTTGGCTTCCATATTGGTATTCAGCACCTGTGGTTGAGTTAAGGAATGAGCCCCATGATTTTGATTTATAAAATCTACTAAAAAACCAAAGTCGATTGTTTACCATAATTAAACCAAAAGTTGGCCTGCTTGGCTGAAGACTTTTGAGCGTTGTAGGTAAGAGTAAAGTTGCTATAAGGCTGGATCTTCTGCTCATTCTGGAGGAACAACAAGGCAGAGATGGGATCGTGCCTAGCTACTTCCTGGTAGTAGTGAGCAAAGTCATGGAACTGTTGTTCAGTCTCAGCCTTGAGATCAAATGCAAAGCCAGTGTTTTCTTGTCCAGCAGTCATTTCGTACTAGAAAGTTTATTTGTGTTATTCATTTGTCTTTTGCAATGTGATTAATGCGTTAAAAATAATTATTGTTATTGTAAGTAAATATTATAGTTAATCAAGTTTGGCTACTCACCCTTCTGACTGGCCTGTTGTAGATGGGACGAGCCTCTTGTTGAAGTTGAGGAGGTGCGAAGTGTAGAATGTTTTGCTTGGTGGTGTAGGCCAAGGAGCTGAACTCAAAGAGTTTCTGGTTTTGGTTTTGGTTAAGTGGTTGCAACTTGACATTGGTTTGGTTCTTGATCAAGTCAGCCTCCAAAGTTGCACGGATGGCTAGATTGAATTGCATGTTCTTATCGTAACCAAACATGTAGCGCTGTTGGTTGAATGGAGTGATGAATCCAGTCTTAGCCTGGGTCTTAGTAGCGTACCTTTTATTGAACTGAATTGTAATCAAAGTGTTTTTAAAATACATTTAGTGAGTTTTCTGAGTTTTACTTACACAATATTAATGTCAGAGTAGAAGTTGATTTGGTTGGGGATATTGATGGTGTGTCCGGCCCCGGTGGTCATATCTGGGTGAGATTTAAGACGCATTTGTCCACTGACATTCATATAGGTGGGCACTTGAAGGGAATAAATGAAAGGAAGACCCATGGCGGTAGGGAAGCCAACATTGATGGTTTGTTGACTGTTGATCTTGGTGTAGTTGAATTCCTGTCCGCTTTGCCATTGAGAGGATCCCTCCTTGAGAACTGAAAACCAGTAACCATTTCTTTTACATGTATCCTCGTTAATTAAAGATAATTTATTTAGTTGCTGAATTAAGCAGTTATTTGTATTGCTGAAATTTAAATATATGTTAATCACAGAAAATGATTTTTTCATGCATGAACTATAAACAATCGACTTAATATTGCTTTGTTTTTAATCGGGATCACTAGGGAGCTAGCCAATCCGAATAAAGGCAGACTATTTACCTCTTAATTCATTTCATTCATTTTTCTTTAATTATATATACTTACGTTTTGGCAATTGTTCAAGAGTGTGATTGTCAAATGCAAAGAACCTCTGGATACCATCAAAAGCAATCATTAAGTTTCCTTCAACTTGCTCGGCTTCATCAGTATTCAGATTAAGCATTTTGGAGATCTTCTCGGTAGACCAATGAGAATCAGAACTAGATTGTCCCTGCTTGTGAGAATCACGAGTTTCAAATTGATTGTAAATGAGTTCAAGAACATCATCAACGCTTGATGTCATGACATGGAACTAAAAAAAAAAAAAATATATATATATATATAACCACAGTTAACAGTAGTAGATTTCATTCTTGTATGAAGAGTAAACTAGTATAATTTTATGTATATAATTTAAAAATCTCACTTGGTTTTCCTGAGTTTTGTAACCTCCGTACTTTTTGCCTAGACTAGAGATGAAAGAACTAGGGAAGATGCTGTCCTCACTTTGGATTGATGCAATTCTCCATAGATAACCAAGTTTATGTTGTTCAGTGAGATATGACCTAATGTAATTCTTAGCGTGGTTAAAGCCAAATTCTTCAGTTGTTAACAAATGAACGGCTGATTTGGCATTGTTAGACCTTAAATTAAAGAATAAATTATCATGGATGTAATTAAATCAATGTAAAAACATAGATGATATTAAAACAATTAATACAAACAACTCAAGATCGTAGGGTGACTGGAGTTGAGCAGCCGATTCGATGGCAGATTTGACTGCTGACTTAACATGGTTGTTCTCCTCAAAGTTGGTGCTTTGAGCCATGCGTTGAAGAATTTCTGCTGAAGGATTGGTCTTCATGAGTTGCATTACAGCGGCAACACGAACTTCGGGTGTTTCTCCAGAGTTCTGGTAGACCTTAAAGAGAACTGAGCGTGCAAGCTTGGGATAGGTCCTAGCCATTTGGTCCATGGAAGCAATGATGACCAACCTTTGGAAGTTGGACATGTCCTTCTGGCCTACAAATATTTAATTAATATTAATAATTGAATAACATTGATAGTAAAGTAGTATGAAAGCAAAGTATATTTGCTACCTTCGAGGTAGGGTTCGAAGATGGGGAGAATCTTAGGATGAGCTGTATTACCAAGAGCTCTGATGTAAATTTGGATCTTATGGCTATCTCCTTGTTGGACAGCTTGTTGGAGCTGGTTAGCCAGGTATGGAATAAATTCCTGGTGGAGAGCTTGTTGAGACTTCTTTGGCACGGGGCGACCAAAAATGTGCACAGGGTACCATTGGTGAGTTGTGTGATTGCTAACGTAGACATTGCGAACCAAATTGGTAAATGCAAGGATAGCAGTGCTATTCAAGTTCCTCTGTTTGGTAACTTCAGATTGTTTTACAAGACCAAAGAATTCCTTCATGTACTCTTCCGTTGGGTAACGTGCAGTAGCAGGAAGGACTTGGATGATCTGAGCAGCTTCTTCACCATTGATCTTCTGTTGCTGGATCAACTTCTTAATGGTAACGAGAGCAGGTCCAGTTCCAGCTTGAGCAACGGAATCACGGAAAGTTGCCCAGGCTTGGTATTTTTGAGCATCAGCTCCACTTTGTTGGGTAGCCTTGTTGTATGGGTAGTACAAATGCTGAACAACTTGTTCAATCTGTTGGGCATTCATAGTGCGGATAACACCAGTCATAATAGTGAACTTGTTCAAGGTTTGTTGACCAATAATGCCATTGGGTTGTTGGAGCTCGGCGGCGATTTCTTGAGCCAACTTTTGAACAACTGAAACACCGTTAACTTGCTGGGCGGCTTGGATTGAGTTGCCCTTGTAACCAACAAAGTAAGGTAAGAAAGGAGAGTTGGGTGCCTGAGTAAGTTGTGGTCTTGGTTGGTGGTAGTTCTCACGGCTTTCCCAGGAGCTGGAGCTTGAACTGGAGCTGTCACTGTCACTGGAAGAAGAGGATGAGGACGAGGAAGAGGAAGAAGAAGAGGAAGAGGAAGAGGAGTTAGATTCATTGCTCTCACTGCTGCTAGAACTGCTCGAGTCAGTGTTCACTTTGTTCTTTTGGTTGCCAGGAATAACGGAACGACGACTGCGGTTGGAGCGTTCGTTCTTTTGTGTATGTTGTTTTTGCTGTTGTTGCTCTTCACTGCTGCTACTGCTGCTGCTGCTGCTGCTGCTGCTGCTGCTGCTGCTGCTGCTGTCACTGCTGCTGGAGGATGACTGAGAGTTTGAGTTGTTTTGGCTTTCAGAGCTGCTAGAAGAGGAGGAAGAAGACGATGAAGAGGAAGAACCACCTTGGTTGTTGTCGGTTCTGCTCTGAACATAGTGTTGGTCCTTTTCGTCCTGAGAGGCTGCGTTGTAATCGTAAACAAGGTTCTTGAGGACGCGTGGGTTAGCAATGGATTGAGGGGATCCGGAAGCAGAGTTGACAGCTTCAAGAGTCAGGTTGACTCGGCTGACAACCATACCCTTTTGGGCATTGTGCAGGTGAGGAGCGACGATGATCTTGTTGGTGGTGACGGAAGACTGGATAGCGTAACGCTTCAGAGATCCGGAGATGATCACACGACTCACACCAGATCGCTGAAATACAGTCAGCTTAGTTAATAATAACCCGAAATTAACACAGCGTTCCTATATGATACATCCGTATTTATAATGTAATGGAAAATATGAAATATAGTTAGTAACAAAATAGTGGTTGTAAACTTCGCTTCGATGTAATTTTTATTTTACTTTTTTTTTAAAAAAGAAATTGTATTGAAGAGTTATTCCTATTTCTATCGATGAATCATATTAGTAGAATATTTAATGAAAAATATTCTTACTGAGAGGAAGTTGCCCATGTGAGTGCTGGCGGGTTCCCAGTCAGTGAGACCAGTGATTCCAAAATGGTAGGCCATACGCTGGTCACAGTTGGAATAGTTGAGAGTTTTGACAATGTCAATGAGTTGACCATCAGCCATCAAGTGAGGCTTAGGTGCCAGCATGGGCTTGCTCTGGATCACGTAGTGAGGAAGAGGGGAAATGTCATAGATGGTTTCGCACTCTCCAGTGACGGTATCCTGAAAACAAAAGTGAGACAAGTTGGTTATTTTTTTTTCTTTGTTGAGATGCGAGTGTTAGGAATAATAACACTGTAGTCTGTCTACCTCCATGGTCTTGTAGACTCCCATGGCGTGGTTGTCGTCCTGGGGCAAGTGGTTGATGCGAGACTTTTTCAAGTTTTCTCCCTGGGTGTCAACCTGGAACTGGCTAACAATAGACTTGTACATGTTCACTTCCCAGGTGGGTACATTTTTGTCGACGATCAGCTTGTCTACGACTCCGTTCTTCAGCTTGGCTTCGAAAGCCTTGTTGGAGAAAGGCATGGGCTTGTAGGAGACGCGGTCGTCGGGGATGAAGGTGGACCATCCAGAGCTGAGGTTGGCATGGACTTCAGCATATTCAGGTTGTTGGACCTGCAAACACAAGACAATTCATAGTTGATTGACTTGGTTCAGTGTTTGAGTCGACTAATTGGGTAATTTGTCTTTGTTTTTAGGTGTGTACCTTGATGTTGAGGGTGTTGTCTCCGTGAGGGTGGACAACGACGTGGCCCCTGTACAGGATGCCGGTGTACTGGTTGGCTACTTGGTGCAGTCCAGCCAGGCTCCTGCCCCTCAGCTCGTACTTGTACTCGGTGCCTGTCTTCCAGGCTGTTGGCAAAGTTTCCTTTTTAGACCAGGTACCTTTACTCTACTTATTGCTAAATACTTTATTATGATTTCATTTGGTGCTTACCTTGCCATTCGCCTGCCGAAACGGCTGCAACTGGAACAGAATTAATTGATATTTCAAAATAATGCTTTGATAGTGTTACAAACAAAATCGGTTCACTGGTATAGTCGTACTTTACATAGAATTATAGTACACTATATGATTATTATATAAATTTGTTTCTGTTTATATATTATGGTTAGTATATGAATGATTTGGAAAATATTGTTATTATTCCGTATATTAGTTTATCACGTCTATTGTCCTAGATACACGAGAATCTTCAGTACTTACCTCCTGTCCATTCTATTATTAAATTTTTTTTTAATATTGTAATCAATTACAATAATCGAGAATTGATTTTATAAGGAAATAATGATAAATGCTATTCTTTAACACAAATTATATATGTCTTTAAAAACTATGTTCTTTTTTTTTAAATTGAAAAGGTTAATGGTCAACACATTATTTTTCATATATATTAGGCAATATTTACTATTACTGCCAGCTACAGGCATAAAAATATTATCTCCTGGCGGATATTTTATATCATATATCATGATCATATATGTGAATTAATGTGTTTTCTTTATAATACAATTTTAGAAGGACCAATTTTTTTAGACAGTATCGAGAAATTTTTTAATATACCTTATCTTGATTAATATTTTAAATGTTTTCATATTTAAAATAAGTCAACTATAAGTGAAGTGTTGGATGTTACGCTGTGGTGAAACTTGGAGTACTTGTTCATTTTAGTTTATGCTGGATCTTTTAAATAATTATGAAAGAAAACTGTGAGTAATATACAAATGAATTTTCAAACAGCGGTATTAAAAATGAAAAAGAATGGCGAATAAATTCGCTCAACATAAGTTAGGTATAATTACTATTATACTAAATTACTATACGTCAGTAAAACCTGTTCTCTTATAGAGTTAACTTAACCCGTTTTTTTTTTCAGAAAAGATCTTGGTCCCATTTTTGGAATCTTATTGTCTTTCAGACAATGTTTTTTTTATTGTACGTATTTACTTGTAATTCTTGGCGCTGCTCTTCCCACCAAGGGGACTTTTTACACTTCACTTCCAAAACATAATCGTGAATTATAGAAAAGAGCTCCTGTCATGTGTATCAGAAATGCTGATCTACCGTGCTTATATAATAAAATAAGACTAATAACTGAGGAGTTTTATGGCAAAGTCATTGTTTGTAAGATTATTCCATCACGGTTTCAAGGGGAAATTGTGATGAATTCTATGATTGAATTTTGTTTTATCTAATGAGGGCAACATTTCTTTTTTCAGGATTCAATTTCAAAGTAAGTTAGCATTTGCCATGGCTATTCATAAGTCCCAACAGACTCTACAGAAAGTTTTAGTTCATATAGCTAAAGCAGTATTTCAACATTTCCAATTACATGTTGCTGTCAGTAGGTTTATTTATACTTTATCTGCATTTACGTGAACATGATTGCATTAAAAAGGAAGAATGACCTTACGGGTAGTATTGTCTTGTATGTAATAAAAATGATAAGTAATCTCTTACATATATTTTCTCTATAATCTAGCTACTTTATATAAAATGATTTCGTGATTACACTGCCTTAGATTTTTCATTTTTATATATATTCTTTAAAGTTGTTCGTCATTTTTAAGAATAGAAAATTATTTACAACTTTCTTTGATATAGTATTTTTTTGGAAAACTTCTTTTTTTCATTCATTATAACCTTATGAAGTTGTTTTGCAAAAATATTACTATGGTATGAGTCAGTCATGGATAACCTTAATTATTATTGTTTAATTTTCAAATAGCTTTCATGAATAATATATTTACATATTACCTATATATAATAAAAATTATTTTTTTAGCAGTTTCATATTTTATTGAAATCTTAAATGAAGTATTACAATTTTCGTTAGAATAGATACTTTTTTGTACATGCTGTAATTTTTTTGAATGTGATTGGAAAATGATTGAAGGATAATGTACATTTTTTTTGAGTTATATTATTGGTACTCACCTAGGAGTGAAAGGATAAGCAGAGCTCGCATCTTGTGTCTGTTAGTGATCCAGAGGTGATGCTAAACTGAAGATCTCCTCCCCTGGACCAGTATTTATATGCAGCACAATTCTATTATCAGAAAAATATGACGCGCTTATCATATCGTGAAAACTGCAAACATTGTATGTCATTGTGATGTTATCTGTCAAACATTAGAAAAAAAGAAATTGTGAAGTATGTCATCTGTAAGAACCTTTTACTTATCTATTGGACTAACATTTAAATTAATAGGCTTTTCTTTAAGTAAATTATTATTGGCATCTGCTATGACTTCATAATTTTAACTTTTCCTCTTTCTCACCCTCTTTCACGTGCACTCTTCCTTGTCTATCTTTTTACAAAATATATATTTGTCTAGATCCTGAAATTCAGTAGATTAATTGATATTAGAACTCATTTTGAAACATATTTTCATAGATTTTTTGAATAACTATATTACCTATAAACAAAAAAATCAATTCACTACCTATCAATCTTCTAACTCTGTAGAATCTATAAAGCATAATCTACACAGAATAGAATTAGTCCGATTTTCGGTAAATTTTCACAGAAATATTTGTTGTAAAATACCCAGACAAAATCTTTTATATTATACAATTCAAAATTATGAATTATGAATTCGAGCATTTTCTGATCACTTTAACTGAACTAACTCCAAGTGGTTGGCGCTACTATATATCAAATCGGTATCGTTAATAGCGTCTTGAAGATTTTTGAAGATGACTATTTAGGCCAAGACTACGTTTAGTTCACTAAATGGATATAATAAGTTTTTAGTAACATAATAAGACTGAATGCCTGATTGAAAATTTTCTTGTTCTTACTTTACTGATGGTTTTTTATCAAGTCTTTGTTGGTTTATAAAAAAGTTATTGATTTGCTTCATTTCTTTGAGTAAATCATTGAAACAAGTACTTATCTCTTTGGAGCTCATTTTGTACATCAAAAGGTAAACCACATACAATCTGATAAATACGAAATAACTCAGGAGTATTTTTGTCAGCCTCTAATAACAGGCGTTCTTTCTTAATCCCAAAACCGATTAAAGATTCATAGCTGTAACTCTAATAAATAACATTATGAATCTGTGTCCAATTTTTTTTTCATAAACACTTACAAATGATTGTTTCCAAAAGATTCCAATCTGACAGTGGTAATTTAGTTATGTAAGAAGTATACCAATCTTTCATACATCCTTCTGTAAATAAATTCAGTACTTCAATTTTCGTTCCACTAACTGTTATATTAAAATTATTACATTCTTTTTCAAATTGATTAATCCAACCCAAAGCATCTTGTCATTCATTATACTTATCTAATAAAAATCATTTCTCAACTTCATTAAGATTTATTTCATTTTTGGAAAAAATGAATCTTTCTAACTTCTTAATACGTTGTAGCAAGGTAGTTTGATCTAAAGAAGCAGTTTGTTGAGTAACCTTTCCGGATGCAAAAGATCTTTTCTCTTGGATTCAAAAGACTAGATGCTTCAGTGGGTTCAACTTTTTCTTCTAAATATTTCTCTTGAAAAATAAAATTTTCTTCCCCGTCTAAATATATTGGTTATAGTTCAACTTTAAAAGGAATAACGATTTTCCTATATCTTCCTATTTTGGATATTGGATGTAAAATAGTAGCCATTGCTTCAACTTTTAACCTCTCTTCATGTTTATCTTCAATAGTAAATTGACACAAGACAATTGCTAAAAATCTGAATTGAATCTGTGTCAATTGACCACGAATTAAACACTTTAAGTCACCTGCACAGTATTACCAACGTCATCCATTTGAATTTTATTGATAACAAAAATGTTGTAATATATATATATATATATATATATATATATATATATTATATAATATATATTATATATATAAATGATGAAACCACAATAAGGAATGGAAAAAAAACACTAAGATCTTTCAACCGTAACAAGCGGTCTTCCTGAGAGTCAACAACCAACTGACTCTAACGAAGACTGCTTGTTACGATTGAACGATCTTAGTCTTTTTTTCCCTATTTTTTATATGTATGTTACAGGGAAATAATGTTACGGTGGCTATGTAGAGTGAAGAATACTGAGCCTCGAGTAATGAAACCCCAAACTAATTTCTGTTGGGTGGGCAACTAACTAGGTTTGTTAATAAATTCGAGTTTTATTACCTATCCTTATCCGTGTATAAAAACTTATTATTCTTTCTATTTATATTACTATTATATAAATAAATCAAGCATTTTTCAGTTGATTTTATCTAAAAAAAAAAATCAGAAATACTATACACGAAGAAATATAAATAGTTTGTTGATTATAAAGTTGACATATAAGTTTACTATAAGAGAATTATAGTGATCGTGGAAAAATTTGATCTCGAGATTTTGACGGAATTGCATGTTTTGAGGTCCCAGAAGTCGTTTCATGAAACTTTTACGAAGTTATCTGTGTGTTTGTGGGTGGGTGAGTATGTAGTATGTGTAGTATGTAGTATTGTGGTATGTAGTATAAAATTTGTGGACACACTACGGTCTAGAATCTTTGATGTATTAAGTTGATCTTTTACACAAAAATGGACCTCATAGTGCAGATGAGCCATATTGTTTGGGAGAAATATTGCTTGATTGAAAAGCCACTTTTTTTTCCGAAAACCTATTTTTAGACTATACTATTTTTCTCCTTAGCTACTAATTCTAGAGTTTTGAAAATTTAGCATTATCTTTGAGGTTACAAATTCATTATCTTTGAGGCATTATCCTGTCTGTTACAAAACGCAATAAACGAAAAATAAATTCAGATATTTAAAAGAAAGGGAAATTTTTTTTCAATAAAATGCAAACGTGTAAAAAATTTTGACTTTTAATTCAATTTGGAAGTTTGTGAGAGCAATACATGCCACACAGTTTGACCGATTAAAATGAAACTAAACCTAAAAATACAACATTCTGTGACGGATGAGTTGAGATAATTTCTTTCAAAATTACATTCACAAAAAGGCCAAAACCGTAAATTTTCCGTTTCCAGAAAATGTTTTTTGACGCTAAACTGATAATTACCATATATATATATTATATATATATATATACCATATATAATTACCATCAACAGAGTATTGGAACAAAGGTCATGTTCCCCTGAAAGAGATAATTTCGTAATACAAAACCTACACTTTTACTTTTGAAAAATTTTATTACTGTTGTAGTTATACTAATGATATTATATACATCAGTGGTGTGATGTACATGAATAACCGTGTATGCTAATAAGTGGATCAGTCACTATCTGTACTACCTCCAGGAATGAATGACTAATAAACATCTCCTTTTTAGATATTTATGTTATCCTAAATGGCACATTATATATTATATACTCAATAACTTTGGTATTATGTTTACATATAGTAATGTTGAGTGTAGTCCACTCCAGATATTTTCGCTTACATAGGGTATGTTGCTTACTGTTCCATCTAGATAACTAAGATGTCATTGACATGATATTTCAGTATGAGTTCAATGTAATATGTTAATTACAAACTCTTTAGTAATATATAAAGGAGCCCAATCTCAATTTCATTCTCTTATACTCAACTAACCAGAGATTTAAATATTATATGTGCTTAACTTAAAAATCAGCAGTGGCATAAACTCTGCTTTACTATAAGTAAAAGAAATATTAAACTAGTTAACAACATAATATTTTTGTCTCCTCAAAAACTTTCACATTCAATGAAAAATAAAAATTTTAAATCTTACTCGTATTAAAAAAAAACCTTTTGTCGTTTTAAAATCTTTTTAATAAATGAAAATTTCTCTGGCAAATCATACATTTGTACTTTATATTACTGTGTTATAATAAGAAATAATAATTTTGCATGCTAAATGTAATACTGAGCCTCTAATAATTACAATTTATATAAAGTTTAATGATATTTTCGTTAATTTTTGTTTATAATTTAATAAAAACAGTATAACACTTTAGAAAAACTATATATATAAATATTTATGTAAAAGGTGTAACTTTTCCTTCATTTATACATATAATGTTAAATAACGCCCATATTTGGGTTGTATCGGTTTTCTACATAACTTCTCTAATTTCCGAAATTCTTCCCTCGTCTCTTCATTAAAACTATAAAGCTTTTCACCAGTATTACTAGTCGACATGATTCGAATGAGCTGTATTCATCATTAGGACAACAGTGAGTATATTAGTGAGTTAAAGCGTTTATATACATAAAGTGGATTTAGTCATAGCCCTTGAATCAGGGAGCATTTTAAGGTAGGGAAGTTGAACTCGCCTTCTACATACCCGAATTGCTCTTTGATTCAAGGCCAAACTTTAAGAGGAAAAATAAATTATGTATGTTATGAAACTCCTTATATAAAACATCCTTGAATATGGCCGATGATTACAGAAACAAAATTTTTGTGAACTTGTGTATCTGGTACCGAACTAATGGAAGTCATATGTGAGAAGAGTGGAAAAATTAATCATAAATGGTATACAACTTGAATTGCTTTTAATAAAACATATATACTAGCAGTATTTGTCAGAGTCAAAAATCCATCTGAGTTGGGTTTTTAACTCTGATGAAGACCGCTTGTTACGGTTGAAATATGGCTTCATGCCTTTACTTTTTTGCCACTGTTTATATTATGCAAAAGTTCCATTAAGAAATTTTTGTTTTTACATTCATATATAATACATTAGCACTACTGTCATCAGCGAGCACGCAAGCCACTGGCTACCATGGTTTCAATTTTTGGAACTAAATAATAATTTTCTTTTATTTAAAATTATTCAAGTAATAAATTATATATATTAATATTTCAGGTTTCTATCACCACGGAAAATGGGTGAACAAACAAACAAACTCAGGAACTTTATATATATATGGATAGATAGATAGATAAATAGATATATTTATATTATGTTTTAGTTTTCAATAAATGACAGGAAATTTAGATAATAAAACTAGTGTATTATGTGAAATAAAGAAACTTCTTTCATTCATTCACCTTTACCATCTTCTTACGGATAGCAAAAGAATCAATACAGAAATATCTTATTTTTGTATTATTCTTTAAGTATCTATTATTTGATTTCTTCAGAGCTTGATATTTAAAGACGTTATATAATAATAACTATAATTTACCATAGTTAGTACTTATAATTCACTTTGATTTGCTTGTCAATTCTGTGGCTTTACTCACTCAGTTCTTCTAAATGCTGTTATGGAACAGTCTCTTCCATAGCAAGGTCATGTTTTTGCTCACTTTGCATTTTGTTTTAATGGTGTTATTTTAGATCACTTCTTTTGATTATTTAGATAAATACACATATTAATCACTTACATTCCACTAATTAATACCTATTGAAATACATTATGTGAATATAGATATATCATTATATCTGTTAGAATTTTACAATAAAGGTATGAAGAGTAGATAAATTATAAATTATATAATTATAATATCTACTATGAATTATAGTAGAAACTATAAATTATTTTCTATATTCTTAAGGGAACTCATGTAAAAAAAAATCTGTTTTGAGCAACCCTCAAGGATCTCTGCTTTCAGGCTGTTCTTCATGAAAATCTTGTGATCATGATCACAAATCACTAAAATGGAAACCAAATGAACACAGTTGTGTTCATTTTCATTCTCACTTTCATTCTCAAATTTATTGGTATAAGCGTCTTCAAGGCGAAAAGAAGAGAGAAGACACAGCTCTCGGCTGGAAGAACGGTGACAAACCGACAGAGTATCCACAAAAGGGCCGATCAGAATGAAGATAGATAAATATAAATGGTAAAATGATGGAGACTGGAGATAAAAGTCTTGAAGATCATGAAGAATACTGAGATAAAAGAAACTAAACAAGACAAAATTAGTAGCATAAAATCAAAAATAAAACAAGTTGAAATAAGGTAGACGATTAAATTAAAACATATACATAAAACCTTAACAATAAATAGAGAAAATGTGGACCTTCTTTATTAAGAAATTACAAAAAATGACTTCTATATTTCAATTGCATCATCATCAGATAGAAAAATTAACCATTCGAAGATAAGTGAGTTCTTGATATCTCTTGTATGTGTTTTCTTTCTAGAATTCAGTTTATTTAGTTCCTGGAACCGATTTGTTTAATAAATTTATAAATATATAACTTATAAAAAGATTTCACATAAACACGTGAAATAACAATCAATGATCAAACCACAATAAGAAAATGGGAAAACAAGACTAAGATCTTTCAACCGTAACAAGCGGTCTTCATCAGTTTGACTCTGACGAACACCGCTTGTTACGGTTGAAAGATCTTAGTCTTGTTTTCTCATTTTGTTATTGTGGTTTGATCATTGATATATAACTTATATACCAAGGTAATTATGTATATTAATTAAATAATGTAATATAATTATGTTTCATGTTATTGTAATTAAATTCTGTATTGATGTAGCCCTGAAGATGTCTACAAATATAGACGATTTTTTTTTTTTTTTTTTTTTGTAATTAAATTCCCTTTCTATAAGGGAACACATTGTAAATATACGGTCCTGATTCAGGGTTACTGTGTTGGGAAAAAAAAAGAAAAAAAAATATAGACGAAACACCGGCTTAAAGGTGTTGAATTATTGAAGCTTTAAAATTATTGAAGGCTCGATAAAAAAGAAAAATAGTGTTATATAACTTATATATATGTTTATAAGTCCCACAATAAGCAGTAATTCACTACTAAAATAGGATAACAAAGTAAAAAAATGTGGCCTACACTTATCTCTACTATAAATAAACATGAATAATCAATTTAATTATTTCATTTGTTTTATTAGAGTTTTTTTTTTTTTTTTTTTGTCAGAAAACAGCATGCTCCACCCGAAGGCACCACACGCATCAAAATCTTCAATGCTACACAACAATCTCCATCATGCTATGCAAATACAGCTTAAACAACAACAAAATAACCACAATGACATTTAGAGTTGTATCCACTTTATCAGTTATAATAGAAATCATTGATTTAGATCAGGTTTTGGGAAACGTTTTACCTTTTTATTCTTTCAGAGAATATTTGTCTTTATATCGAACCTCCTTCTCGCACATATGGCAAAGTTATATATCCCGGTATACAAACAAAAAATATATCTTATAACATGTTCTACAGTGTCTCAGGCTATATACCGAGATAAAAAACAGTCTTCATTCACATAAAGTAAAAAAAGAATAGCAAAATTGAATATAATACAGGAAAACATGCCTGTCAATAGAGAAGTTTGACTGTATGTTTCATAACGCAAAAGAAACATGAATAGTTGAAAATTTGACATGAAATTAATTACATAAAAAAAATGTACTACATGATTACTACGATATAACTATGATAGAAATACCTAGCATACTTTTATTAAGCCAGTGATGAATACTAACACTAGTCAATTAGTGGTTGTTATATTACAGCGAAGTTAGACATGTGAGTACTATTAATTCTTATTCAATGTATTATCAATGTTTATCGAAAAGAATAAAGAAATAAAGCTAAAAGTCTAAAGACTTGAATTACTAAAATGAGGGAATAAAAATATATACAGGTTAAAATACAAAAACGGATGAAAAAATAGAATCTAATACCAAAATATGGAGTGACCTACACTAAAAATTACTATAACTAACATAATTTCAAACTTCTTGGGTATTTAATAAATAATGTTCCATTTAGGTATAATATAAATATCTAAATGGGATAGGTTTATCAGTCTTTCATTCTTGGAGGGAGTACAGATAGTCATTCATCCACTTATCAATATATACGCTTATTTTTGTATATTCCATCACTGATTTATATAATATCATTAGTATAACATTCAGCAGTAAAAGCATTTTTGAAAAGCGGAAGTGTAGATTTCGTATTACGAAATAATCTTTTACAGGAGAACATGGCTTTTGTTCCAATAGCCAATGGATCTCTTACACAGTTAATCGGACCTCCTTCTACTTTGAATACTAAAGACAAATTTCCCCTTTGAAAACTTCAAAATATTCCTATTTTGTCTGAAAAATGTCAGAAACATCTATCACAAATGTTTTTTTTAAGATAATTTTTAATTTGAGATATAGGATAACTACATTTATAATTCTTCAAAGATGTTTTCAATTTTTACTTTACTATAAGTAAAGTATAGTGATCGTGAAAAAATTCGTTCTCGAGATTTTGACGGAATTACATGTTTTGAGGTACCAGAAGTCTTTTTATGACGTTTTTACGATGATGTCTGTGTGTGTGTGGGTGGGTGGGTGGGTGGGTGCGTGTGTTAGCATTGCTTGTTACCACGCTACGGTCCAGAATCTTTAATGGATCAAGTTGATATTTTACACAAAAATGGGCCCCATTTAGACGAAGATCCCTATTGTTTGGGAAGAATTATGCATGATGGGAAAGTCACTTTTTTTGCCAAAAACCGTTTTTTTTAAAACATTTATTTCTCCTAAACTGATAACCCTAGAGTTTTGAAATTTTGACATTATCTTTGAGGTTACAAATGGAACAAACGAAAAATTTATTCAGAATTTTAAATCAACAGGAAATATTTTTTTTTCAATAAAATGTACAAATTTTGACTTATAATTCAATCTCAAACCTTGTGAGAGCGATACAAGCCATACTGTTTGACGGACAAGAATGAAACTATGCCTACAAATAGAACATTATATGACAAATGAGTTGAGATATTTTTTTTTGGAATTACTTTCGCTAAAGGGGCGTTACAGTACGATTTGTGTTTTCAGAAAATGATTTTTTGACGCTAAACGGCTCGTTAAAAAATAATGAAAATTTGACCAAAAATGGAACAAAAAATTAGCAATTCATAAAAAAAAATCATGAAGTTTCAATTACGGGAAAAAGCAATAACGATATAAAAACTCTTTGTTTATCCTAGACTAAGAGATCACCTGCTATACTTGTCGAATTTTTTGTATTTTTTTACATTGTTTACATTGACTTAGAAATTTTTTGAGCGAATCCACTGAGGTAAAATTGATGTTTCTAATGGAAAAATGAAAATATATTATTGACTTATAAGAGATGTAAGAGGAATAATATTGTGCAGGTAAATGATAACACTCAATAAAAAAAAAATTCGTATATATGTTATTTGACAAAGGGGAAGGAAAATGATCTTATTAAATACTAAGAAGCCATAAAATTCCCAGTATAATAATTCTGTTAAAAACCAAAAATGTAAAAGATAATTCAAAATATAAATCTTTCGTTTAGAGATTAATAACTGTAATTATCGTACATCTTTAATTAACAAATCACCTTAAAACAACATTTTCTTCGCTGTTTAAGAAGTTTTTCAGAGAAAAAAAGTGTATTTTACCGTTTCAAATTTGAAAATTTTACATTAATATTCAATGTAGAAGGATGTCAAGTAAACGATGTAAGAAATCTACTGGCTATTTGAACAATAGCCATGTTCTCTTGTAGGATACTATTTCGTTTCAAGAAATGTTCACTTTGGTTTTAAGTTTGACATTAAGTTACTTATAGTAAAGTAGAGTGTAGGCCACTCCAGATTTTCAATTATGTTTCACATTCTTGGCCTTTTATAGAATTATTATACTGGGAGTATTATGGCTTACTAGTATTTAATTAAAACCACTTTTCTTTTCCTTTGTGAAAAATCATATATACCAATTCACTCTGAGCGAATGTCATCTTTTTCCTGCGTTCTATACTCTGTTATAAGTTTGCTATGAATTTATGTTGAGAAAAAAAAATTAGTAACTAGCCAGTTTTACACACTCAAATCAAATTCAAAGCCGACTATTCGTTATAATTTCAAACTTTTATTGCTGGAAACTTGAAATTTTCAAAACTAATGGATATGAAATACTAGAATAAAACTGGATATTTGTCATCAAACAAAACTCCTCTTTCTTGAGGAAAGAGTCCACAACTCAATAGTCTCCTAAGATAATATGATTAAATAATTTAGAACTGACATTAAGTTTTGTTCAAGAGTGCAATACATAGATTGATTAGAACATTTTTGTGAGATAAATCCATAATACCATGGTAAGCAACAGAAATTTACGTTCATTGGCAGTGATTTTTTACATTTCAAAATATTATTTCTCTTATATCTCATATAAATCAAAAAATTATTTCACTTTTTGCATTACAAACATCAATTTATTTCAGTGGATTCACTCAAAAAATTTCTAAGTCAATGTAAACAATGTAAATAAGATCAGTAAATTCAACAAATATATATCAGGTGTTCTGTTAGTGTAGGATAAACTACCAGTTTTTATAGCGTTATTGCTCTTAACCGTAGTTGAAATTGCGTGACTTTTTTTTATAAATTGTTAATTTTTTTTTCTATTTGTGTGCAAAATTTCATGATTTTTTACTTTACTATAAGTAAAGTATAGTGATCGTGAAAAAATTCGATCTCGAGATTTTGACGGAATTACATGTTTTGAGGTCCCAGAAGTCGTTTTATGACGTTTTTACGATGATGTCTGTGTGTGTGTGGGTGGGTGGGTGGGTGGGTGGGTGGGTGAGTGTGTTAGCATTGCTTGTTACCACGCTACGGTCCAGAATCTTTGATGGATCAAATTGATATTTTACACAAAAATGGGCCTCATAAAGACGAAGATCCCTATTGTTTGGGAAGAATTATGCATGATGGGAGTCACTTTTTTTGCCAAAAACCGTTTTTTTTAAAACATTTATTTCTCCTAAACTGATAACCCTAGAGTTTTGAAATTTTGACATTATCTTTGAGGTTTCAAATGCAACAAACGAAAAATATATTCAGAATTTTAAAACAACAGGAAATATTTTTTTTTCAATAAAATGTAAAAATTTTGACTAATAATTCAATCTCAAACCTTGTGAGAGCGATACAAGCCATACTGTTTGACGGACAAGAATGAAACTATGCCTATTAATAGAACATTATATGGAGAATGAGTTGAGATATTTTTTTCTAAAATTACATTCGCTAATGTAATGTTACAGTACGATTTGTGTTTTCAGAAAATGTTTTTTTGACGCTAAACGGCTCGATAAAAAATAATGAAAATTTGACCAAAAATGGAACAAAAAATTAGCAATTCATAAAAAAAAATCATGAAGTTTCAATTACGGGAAAGAGCAATAACGATATAAAAACTCTTTGTTTATCTTAGACTAAGAGATCACCTGCTATACTTGTCGAATTTTTTGTATTTTTTTACATTGTTTACATTGACTTAGAAATTTTTTGAGCGAATCCACTGAGATAAAATTGATGTTTCTAATGGAAAAATGAAAATATATTATTGACTTATAACAGATGTAAGAGGAATAATATTGTGCAGGTAAATGATAACACTCATTAAAAAAAATTCCTATATATGTTATTTGACAAAGGGGAAGGAAAATGATCTTATTAAATACTAAGAAGCCATAAAATTCCCAGTATAATAATTCTGTTAAAAACCAAAAATGTAAAAGATAATTCAAAATATAAATCTTTCGTTTAGAGATTAATAACTGTAATTATCGTACATCTTTAATTAACAAATCACCTTAAAACAACATTTTCTTCGCTGTTTAAGAAGTTTTTCAGAGAAAAAAATTGTATTTTACCGTTTCAAATTTGAAAATTTTACATTAATATTCAATGTAGAAGGATGTCAAGTAAACGATGTAAGAAATCTACTGGCTATTTGAACAATAGCCATGTTCTCTTGTAGGATAATATTTCGTTTCAAGAAATGTTCACATTGGTTTTTCAAAAATGTTATTACTGCTGTAGTTATACTAATGAAATTATTTGCAAATAATAAATTATTTGTGATGTACAAAAATAAGCTTATAAATTGATATGTCCTTCAATCACTATCTGTACTACCTCACGAATGCAATGCTAATAATTTTATCCCATTTAGATATTTATGTTATGCTTAAATGATACGTTATGTTTTATATGTTCAAGAAATTTGACATTGAGTTACTTATAGTAAAGTAGAGTGTAGGCCACTCCAGATTTTTAATTAACCGTTTAGCGTCAAAAACATTTTTTGAAAACAGAAAATGTACTGTAACGTTCTTTTGGTGAATGTAGTTTTAAAAAAATTATCTCAACTCAGCCTTTACAGAATTTTCTATTTTTAGGTATAGTGTAATTTAAAGCCGTCTAAACAGTATGGCTCTCATAAGATTTCAAATCGAGTCATAAATCAGAATTTTTATATTTTATTGAAAAAAAAAAATTTTCTGTTGTTATTAAAATGTGAGAATATTTTTCGTTTGTTGCATTTGTAGGTTTAAAAATAATTCCAAATTTCAAGACTCTAGAGTATGTAGTTTAAGAGAAAACACACACACACACACACACACACACACATATCATCAACAACATTTCATGAAACGAATTCTGGGACCCCAAAACATGTAATTTCATCAAAATCTCGGGATCGAATTATTTTACATCATTATACTTTACTTATAGTAAAGTAAAAATAAACTTAATAAAACTAACATATATTTTAAAAAATATTTTCCTTATGGAAGTGATTGAAAAAGAAAATAATTGATACCAGATTTAATCAAGGCAAGGGTGGCTAGAAAGTACACAATAGTTGTATATGATAAACTGATCATAAAGGAATATGATGAACCTATGGAAAGAGGAGATGCTCCTCAAAAACATTTAAAGTACACACGTACACACACACACACACATGCCCACGCACACACACACACACACACACAGACACAGACACACACACAAAGTAAATCCGTCAAAATCTCGTGATTGATTTTTTTTCTTGATTTCAATACTTTATCTACAGTTAAAGTTAAATTGAATTGGTAAAGTACAGTTGAAGAGGCTTATATTCATCTTTATTATGAGTAGAGATAATATCAAACTCGTTGACAAACGATATATGGTCTATTTGGTTTTTTTCTTCCTATCGTTTAGATCACAGGTTAATTAATTTAAACTCACAGGTAATGAATAATTAAATCGTATGATACGTTTAAATGTGCTTGAACATCATTGGACTCGTGTGCACCATGACCCCGAACACTTCGCCAGTGGTATTATGCAAACCTTTGACGTTTCTAAATTTAACCAGAGCTTCAAAGTTCTTTAATGAACTTCAAATTGTCCTTTGAAAAGTGTTTCTAAGTTATATTCGTTTTTAGAACAATTCATTATAGTCTTCAACTGATTGCCTCGCATTTGAAAAGAGGTAAACAAAACCTTGCATTCAGAGGTGTATGTTGTAGTGAAAAGAGGCTTGAGACCTCAGGAGGTTTGATTAATTTCAATGTTTTGCAAACGGCCCCCTAGCCTATCCTCCTGATCTGTTGATACCCACATAAAAATTTCATACACTTATTGGTTGTATCATTAATTTTTTATTAGTAAATTAGACTGTAGCTTCTTTCTTCAAATCAGAAAGCCCCAATTCAGACAATTCATTGTGATCACGTCAACGCCCCCTGAGAAATTTCCTATGAGGGGCATTCTATCAGACAACATATAAGTTAAACTTATTAATGTTTTATTCTATTAAAGTGTTGAGTATTTTATTTTCCATAGTGGCCTTTCCATTTTGTACAAAACACAATACAGTAATCAGTTTTGCTAAAAATATTTAATTGGGTTTGTTTATTTATTTTTCATGTTGGTATTAGAACAGATTGCTCCAACTGTTTATAGATATGCTTGTTTTTTTATATCAATAACATATTATTTTATCGAGGTAATCTTTATACATATATATCCAAATCCTTTCTTTGAATATATAGTAATTCGTTATAGATGTAAGTTTTGTTAGAATGAGCCTTTTAAACAAGATTAATCTCCTTTTATCCCACGTCTTCTAAATTCATTCATACATTTTATTTCGGCAAAACATAGATTGTGTAGTGCAAAAAGGTGCCATACAACATGAGTTTATACACATCATTTGTATGTACACACATCTGGTAACAATACATCTGGTAACATTGGTTTTACCTAGCAGTAATAATAATTTTTTGGAGCCAAAGTAAAGAATTGGTGTTAAGACTCCATGATCTACCAAAGAATCTGTTGCAGCAGAACATGGCTTTTGTGCCCTTTGCCAATTTATCTGTTACATTTAGTCTTCCATCAAAAGAAACTGAAAGATATATCCGCATCTGTGATAGTTCTGGATTAATATTTGTAATGAAAGCGTATTTTTCATTTTCTTTAATTCGTCTTGAGAAATGTAACGACAGATTTGGATAGATTTATATCCACGTCTTTCCCTTTTACCCATCTTTCAACAATGTGGGGAGCCAATATCTCTGCATAATCAAAGAAGCTTAGTTCCATCAAATATTACAACTTTTCCGATAACAATGATAAATATTCTTAAATATTTGGCAATCATAACCATTATTTAGTGTTCAGAGGCTCATAAACAAATATTAACCACAACAGGAGAGATAGTACACCTCCCTGACGAGAGCCTTTGGTGTTGTCAATTTAAGTTGAGGTAGATCAAATACACATATTAATTATTCTCGTATGAGATTATTGAAATCTATTTCATAGTTACTCTCATTTTGAGCATTTTTTTATTAATCAGGATGCTACTCTAAATTCCCCTGGAGCTCCAGTCAAAAGGTGGGTGATGGTGGTTTCCCAATTTTCGTAACAAAAGTTACGTTTTCTTGAATTAAAAATACTGAATCTTTAAATAATTGAAAATTTAATTATAGTAATCGTTAATAGAAAACTTACATTTCATTAAATTTGTAATAAAAGTGTCCATGTTTACGTAATAATAAACAAAAACATTGTTAAAGAAACATCTTGTTTTGATTGAATTACGAATATTTTCATTGACTTCGGGTGACTGAGTGTTTGTCCTCCATCCTTTACCTTGCATCCTACTTCCTTCATCATTTGTTTCTTCTTATTCTTTCCTCCCTTTCATATTTTTGTTCTTCTTCCCTTCTCTTTCTCCCATTTCGTTCTTCCTCAGTCTGTAAATTTTCTTATGGTTTTTTCTGTGAACGTTGGTCACTTCTTTTGAAAAGTAATATCCAAACACACTCTTTGCTATAATTTTTGTAAGTTTAAATCTCATACAAGACTACCTCCACTCATCTTCCCTTGAGCACATCACGTGTCATGTTTCCTTACTCTGAGATTACTCCTCACCCTTTGATTTATCGCTGGCACCACATATAAAACATCGATCTGGTATGCTTTATCACGGCATAGCCAGACGTTTCAGATATAACTAAATTAGAAAACGTTACTAAAGATCAATATTTCATCAGGTCCTACGCATACAAATTACACTTGTTAAGCAAAATTAAAAATTTCCTTGTACACATGTAGAATTAACATATTAGTTAATTATAAAATAAACATTAATAAAATATTTTTTTAAAAATAGCAATAATAAATTGAATGATGTTTAAATTAGATCAAATTAAGAACAATATAATAATAAAAGAAAATAATCAAAATCTCAAATGACTGCAAGGGAAATTTGTAAAAGATAACAACGAAAGAGCACGTGCACGCTAGGTCAGCACTATGATGCATATAAATACTGGTCCAGGGGAGGAGATCTTCAGTTTAGCATCACCTCTGGATCACTAACAGACACAAGATGCGAGCTCTGCTTATCCTTTCACTCCTAGGTGAGTACCAATGTTATAACTCAAGAAAAATTACATTATCTTTCAATCATTTTCCAATCACATTCAAAAAATTACAGCATGTACAAAAAAGTATCCATTCTAACGAAAATTGTAATACTTCATTTAAGATTTCAATAAAATAATGAAAAAAAAAAAAAATGAAATTTCTATTAAATATCGGTAACATGTAAATATATTATTCATGAAAGATATTTTAAAATTACACAATAACAATTTAAGTTATCCATGCATGGCTGACTTATACCATAGTAATATTTCTGCAAACCAATATTTCAAAACAACTCATAAGCTTATTATGAACGCAAACAAGAAGTTTTCAAAACAATAATATTTCAACAAAAAAATTAGTAAATAATTTTATATTCTTAAAAATGACGAATAAATTTAGAAATATATATAACAAAAGAAAAATTCAAGAAATTTCATATCTAGTAGAGAGATAATAGAGAAAATATATGTAAGATATTACTTTTACTTTTTCTTACATATCAAATGTACTATAGCAAATGTAAACCTAAAAAATTGTATGCCTGAATTTAGGAAAAACAACATATATCCTCTGACACAGACCATAAACTGTATAGCAATAAATATTATAGTAGTTCTTTCTGTATGTATATTGATACATATTGATATCACCAGCTAGCACCTAGATTTGTAAAAACTAAATACACAGAAATTCTCCATAGTATACAGGTAATCAAGAAGTAGTAAATTAATCAAATTTAAAATACCAAATATAACATTATATAATCTTCAATTATGGATATTTAATTCTGTTCCAGTTGCAGCCGTTTCGGCAGGCGAATGGCAAGGTAAGCACCAAATGAAATCATAATAAAGTATTTAGCAATAAGTAGAGTAAAGGTACCTGGTCTAA
The DNA here is from genome assembly GCA_026182355.1 of Hermatobates lingyangjiaoensis. Lineage (NCBI taxonomy): Eukaryota > Metazoa > Arthropoda > Insecta > Hemiptera > Hermatobatidae > Hermatobates > Hermatobates lingyangjiaoensis. Next base: position 1,883,746 of record JAPFBL010000089.1, read on the forward strand.
AAAGGAAACTTTGCCAACAGCCTGGAAGACAGGCACCGAGTACAAGTACGAGCTGAGGGGCAGGAGCCTGGCTGGACTGCACCAAGTAGCCAACCAGTACACCGGCATCCTGTACAGGGGCCACGTCGTTGTCCACCCTCACGGAGACAACACCCTCAACATCAAGGTACACACCTAAAAACAAAGACAAATTACCCAATTAGTCGACTCAAACACTGAACCAAGTCAATCAACTATGAATTGTCTTGTGTTTGCAGGTCCAACAACCTGAATATGCTGAAGTCCATGCCAACCTCAGCTCTGGATGGTCCACCTTCATCCCCGACGACCGCGTCTCCTACAAGCCCATGCCTTTCTCCAACAAGGCTTTCGAAGCCAAGCTGAAGAATGGAGTCGTAGACAAGCTGATCGTCGACAAAAATGTACCCACCTGGGAAGTGAACATGTACAAGTCTATTGTTAGCCAGTTCCAGGTTGACACCCAGGGAGAAAACATGAAAAAGTCTCGCATCAACCACTTGCCCCAGGACGACAACCACGCCATGGGAGTCTACAAGACCATGGAGGTAGACAGACTACAGTGTTATTATTCCTAACACTCGCATCTCAACAAAGAAAAAAAAATAACCAACTTGTCTCACTTTTGTTTTCAGGATACCGTCACTGGAGAGTGCGAAACCATCTATGACATTTCCCCTCTTCCTCACTACGTGATCCAGAGCAAGCCCATGCTGGCACCTAAGCCTCACTTGATGGCTGATGGTCAACTCATTGACATTGTCAAAACTCTCAACTATTCCAACTGTGACCAGCGTATGGCCTACCATTTTGGAATCACTGGTCTCACTGACTGGGAACCCGCCAGCACTCACATGGGCAACTTCCTCTCAGTAAGAATATTTTTCATTAAATATTCTACTAATATGATTCATCGATAGAAATAGGAATAACTCTTCAATACAATTTCTTTTTTAAAAAAAAAGTAAAATAAAAATTACATCGAAGCGAAGTTTACAACCACTATTTTGTTACTAACTATATTTCATATTTTCCATTACATTATAAATACGGATATATCATATAGGAACGCTGTGTTAATTTCGGGTTATTATTAACTAAGCTGACTGTATTTCAGCGATCTGGTGTGAGTCGTGTGATCATCTCCGGATCTCTGAAGCGTTACGCTATCCAGTCTTCCGTCACCACCAACAAGATCATCGTCGCTCCTCACCTGCACAATGCCCAAAAGGGTATGGTTGTCAGCCGAGTCAACCTGACTCTTGAAGCTGTCAACTCTGCTTCCGGATCCCCTCAATCCATTGCTAACCCACGCGTCCTCAAGAACCTTGTTTACGATTACAACGCAGCCTCTCAGGACGAAAAGGACCAACACTATGTTCAGAGCAGAACCGACAACAACCAAGGTGGTTCTTCCTCTTCATCGTCTTCTTCCTCCTCTTCTAGCAGCTCTGAAAGCCAAAACAACTCAAACTCTCCGTCATCCTCCAGCAGCAGTGACAGCAGCAGCAGCAGCAGCAGCAGCAGCAGCAGCAGCAGCAGCAGTAGCAGCAGTGAAGAGCAACAACAGCAAAAACAACATACACAAAAGAACGAACGCTCCAACCGCAGTCGTCGTTCCGTTATTCCTGGCAACCAAAAGAACAAAGTGAACACTGACTCGAGCAGTTCTAGCAGCAGTGAGAGCAATGAATCTAACTCCTCTTCCTCTTCCTCTTCTTCTTCCTCTTCCTCGTCCTCTTCCTCTTCTTCCAGTGACAGTGACAGCTCCAGTTCAAGCTCCAGCTCCTGGGATAGCCATGAGAACTACCACCAACCCATACCTAACCTGTCTCAGGCACCCAACTCTCCTTTCTTACCTTACTTTGTTGGTTACAAGGGCAACTCTATCCAAGCTGCCCAGCAAGTTAACGGTGTTTCAGTTGTTCAAAAGTTGGCTCAAGAAATAGCTAGGGAACTTTATGCTCCTAATGGAATTGTTGGACAACAGACTTTGAACAAGTTCACTATCATGACTGGTGTTATCCGTACTATGAATGCCAAACAGATTGAAGAAGTTACTCAGCATTTGTACTATCCACAGAACAAGGCTTCTCAACAAGGTGGAGCTGATGCTCAAAAATACCAAGCCTGGGCTACTTTCCGTGATTCCGTTGCTCAAGCTGGAACTGGACCTGCTTTTCTTAATATCAAGAAATGGATTCAAGAAAACAAAATCAATGGCGAAGAGGCAGCACAGGTTGTCCAAGTTCTTCCCAACTCTGCTCGTTACCCAACTGAAGAGTACATGAGAGAATTTTTTAATATTGTTAAAAATGCTAATGTTATGAAACAGAGTAACCTGAACACTACGGCTATTCTTTCTTTCGCTGATCTTGTTCACAAATCTTACGTAAACAACCACACAGCCCATCGTTGGTACCCAGTACACAGTTATGGACGTCCTATTGATAAGAAATCTCAACGGTCTGTTGTTCAGGAATATATTCCTTATTTTGCTAATCAGCTTAAACAAGCTGTGCAGGCTGGAGACAGTCACAAAATTCAAGTTTATATTAGAGCTCTTGGCGGCATCGGTCATCCAGCAATCCTCTCTGTCTATGAACCCTATTTGGAAGGTAATATAAACACGGTTTTCTTAACAAGTAAATTTTTGATTATGTTTTTATTTTTATTATTATTATACTAAATATTGATTAATATACATAATTTTATTTTACAGGAAAAGAGCCCATGAGCAATTTCCAAAGATTCACTATTGTCACTTCTCTTGAGCAAATGGCAAGGACCTTCCCCAAACAGACTCGTTCTGTTCTTTTTAAAATCTACCAGAACACTGGTGAAACACCTGAGGTTCGTGTTGCTGCAGTGATGCATCTGATGAAGACCAACCCTCCTGCAGAGATGCTGCAGCGTATGGCCCAGTTCACTAACATGGACCACAGCCATCACGTTAACTCTGCCGTCAAGTCGGCTATTGAATCTGCTGCCCAGCTGAAGAGTCCCTATCACCAACAGTTGTAAGAATATTCGCAACCAAAACTAACTCATATAGAACATTTAAGTTTAATGCTGGCATTCCTTAATTTATACAATAATGAATCTACTGCCTTGGACCAACTTAGCTCTCAGCTGATTTTGTTCTAATTCTTTTTAACTACCTCATGTAGTTAATGTCTTTATTACAATGTAATTAAAGTTTATACTCTAGAACAAAACAAGTATCAAGGATTTAGGTGTTTGAATGATTTCTCTCAGGACTAGCAAAGTACTGTCAAACTGTCTAATCACTTTTAAAGTTAACAACGTTATCAACACTTTAGTATTTTGTTTAAATCTAATTACATTTTAATTGCTTATTTTCTCATATAAAAGAGTGTTTTTTTATTGATTTAAGAGTAATGAAAAAGAGTAAAGAGTATTGATTCATTCATGTAGAGAAAAAGATATCATTATTCGTATAAATACGCGGTTGTGATAGTTACGTATATGAACAAAACCACGTCAATGAAGAAAATTTACATTTATGATAATTATGTAGTAAAAAATGATCATGAATCCAAGTAACAAAACTTGTAACATAGTGAAATGTAATAAACTTTATTAAATCAGAAGTTTTTAATGTTTTGGAATGACAGAAAAGTAATTATTTTTAGAAAGAAGTGACTTTTGAAACAGTCAAGAAATCCCTTTTTTTTAAAACTAGTGTTAAATTTTTTCATTATTATAGACTGTCGTAATCTATGAATAATATCGATTTCACTATACCTAAGGTTATGTTTAATTAAGCCTTTTGTTGCTAAAACTTGCATGAAAAATGATTTAATGATAACATAAAAACAAAATTCATGTTGTTGTAATAATTTTAGGGCAGAGAACGCTAAGGCAGCCGTCCATCTATTGACCAACAAGCAGTACGGTCTTAACTACTGCAAGGCCTACATAAGGTCCTTCATTCAGAGCCAGCAAGAACAATCTGCATTCGGCTTCATGCTGACCTCCATTCAAGGAAAAGACAACATCCTGCCAAACTCCTTGTACTATACCTACGTCAACAACATGGGAGGCTATATCAAAGAACCCTTCAGGGTAAACTTTTCACCCTTTTCAATATCATTCTATAAATTACTCTATAATTAATTTTTTTTCACCCCTTCTTAATTTTGGGTATTACTTTATCATATTGGACTTACCCAACTAGTATCTAAAATGTATGGTACAATTGTATTAATTTTAAACTAGTGCAGATAATATGACTTGGAATTGGTCAATAACTCAATGTAGTAGAATGTACCATTCGCTACACTTGCTTATTTTGTAATTGTTAGAGAATAGTACTATTTATTGTCCGATTTATACCAAACGCATTATTTTCAGTTGGGCTATATGACATCTAGCGCTGATGATTTGCTTGATCTTCTTTTCAACCAATTTGAGACTGAACACCAACAAAAGCATCAAAAGTCACAAGGACATGGTGACTGGTCTTATGAGAAAATTAATAACATGTTGAACATTCAAGTTGATGGAGCTGAACAAGTCGAAGGAAACATCATTTCCCAGTTTCTGGGAGGACAACGCTTGTTTTCTTTTGATAACCATACAATCGAACAACTGCCACAATGTAAGCATTGCTAATTTCATCCCTGAGAGCTGTAGCTCTCTTTATGTCGTTCATCATGCATTCTGCAGACACTAAACACTGCATACTATATTCCTTGTTCTCTGAAAACAGGTGTACCATATTAAGATAATATTAATGAATTCACAATCGAATACTTAAGAAGAAAAATAAATTAGATGAACAGTTAAATAAAATCAGTTAACTTTGAATTCCAAATAGCTTTAATTAATTTTCTTAATAATTAATTTATAATTAATTGGTTAATTAATCTCCAGGCATACTATTTAGATTTAATTACTACAAACATGTGATTTGCTTTGTTTTTAAATTCACATTATAAAATGATAATAATATGTATTAATGTGTCCTTCTAACTTGTATAATGATTTTTCTATGATTATATTCAGTAAGGATAAGTTAATTACACAGCTGATGCCATTAATTCAAGCCTATTTCCTTATATTTTCTAATAATGACTACCATAATTTCTTATGCAATTTTTTTACAATAACAGTGATCAAAAAATATTCATAAAAAAATTTCTTTCCTTAAAGTTATTAAATGAGATATTTTTTTAATAGAATTCATATTTTATAAAGATTTTTCTCATTTATATATATTTGTTTAAATATAATAAAGATTGTATCATAACTTCATGTAGTAATTAAAGGTATTAGTGGACTATTTAAAATTTATTTCGATATGAATAAGTACATTTTAGAGAGATTTATTATTTCTAAGAACTTTAAAAATGTTTTTTTGTGTTATATTTGTCAGAAACAGTGAAATAAAGTTATAGGGTTAAGATTGATAGTTGATTGTATTGCATTGGTTGTATGACGTTTTGCAGTGGCCAAGTCAGCTTCCCAATTCCTTCAAGGAGGTCAAACTATCAACTATAACAAGCTGTTCTACCAGTCTGCTGTCAATATGGCTTTCCCTACAGCCATGGGCTTACCGTTCGTGTACTCGCTCCAGGTTCCTACCTTCATGTCTGTTCATGGTGAACTCCAGGTGAAAACACAACCCGATCTTGCTAGATCTTCTCAACACATCCAACTCCCAGAGACACTTAACATCAAATCTGATATCAAGTTGACGTAAGTTACGACAAATTACTACTTCTACAATTATTTTAATTTACATAACTAATATTAATTGTTTTTTTTTTATTTTAAAGCTATGTCCAAAAAACTCAGGCTAAATTTGGCTTCATTACACCTTTTGAACACCAACGCTATATGTCTGGATATGACAGCAACGTATTCGTTCATCTGCCAATCCGCGCTAAGGCAGACATCGACATTAAGAACAAACGATTTGGTTTGACTATGCAACCCATCGAGAAGCAGCAGTACCAGAAGCTGTTTGAACACAGCACCATGGCTTACACGGTCAAACACGACATTCTCGCTTTGACTCCTCCTCAGAACTCCAACAACCTTCATCCCATCTACGCCAAGCCTGTTCAGAGGGTAATCCCCTTTGTTTTATTGCATGCAATTTAAATTCATTTCAACTAATATAATTTTAAAATATAATATAAAATACAATTTTAGTTTGGATTGACCGCTGGTCAGGATGAAACAGGATTCGCTTTCGACGTAAAGGCCGAAACAGAGCAAAAGTACCTTGACTGGGCTTACTGGGTAGAACAAGCTAAGGAGTTCAATATATTTTCCTTCCTTCACCAATACAACAAAGGAAAGACAATCAAACCCTATGAAAACTACACCATTTCCTATAATCCTCATCAAACAACAGCCAATGAGGCCCATTTATCTTTCAATTATGGTATTTAAAAGCATAACAAATATTTTAAGAGTTAGATGTGGGTGTCTAATAAAATTATTTTTACAGATTATAAAACTAACATAAATACCCAAGGATCTCAAGGCAAACAGAATGGAGCTATCCCAAGTGACTTATCTCCCAATAGTCAACGAAGATTGACTGAATTCCTCAAAAATGCTGCCGAAGGAGTTCAAGGTTTTTAATATAATTTATCAGTACACACATTAAACTGAATTAATAAAAAAACAGTTCCATATTAAATATTAACGTTAATTTATAGGAGCTAGCTCTCAAGTCGTGGACATGTCTCTTGAATTCACTGGTGGAAAGAAGGCTCAGTATGTTGCTACCGCCGCTTATGCAAGCAGCCCCGCTTCTCAAAACTCTCGTTTCCTTCTTTTCCTCATGAAGCAGCCACAACAACAGGTTAACCAAGGACAGGTAAATGCCATCAAATACATCTTTTGTACAACCAAACAAACTTAGGGCGTTTTATAATACTTTTACCTAGTTTGGTTCAAAATAAAAAAAACTATTGACTGATTTTAGATTGCTGTTGACGTTAGGTCAAAGACATCACTGGCTCCTCTCACTAATTTCAAGAAAGCAATGGAATACAATCCAACTGCTAACATCCAAGCTCAAATTAACTTTGGAGAAAAGGCAGAAAACGGAGGTGAAATTAAGATCACAGGTGAATTGAAGAGATCTGAAGAACGTAAGCAATACTTGGAGAGACTTCCACTCAAAGTTATGTGTGAAGCACAACTTCTAGTACGCGACGGCATTTTGCCAGCATGCCGCAACATGACTGCTCAAGCTAGTTTGTTGGACAAATACAACTTCAATATTCAATATCAAAAGGTAATTTCTCTTTTTCAATTTTAATACATAAAAACATATATGATAATATGTATTTCAAGGAAGGTTGTCTTGTTTTAAAGGTTAGTGAACAATGGAAGAATGCTACTTTGAAACTGTACAGTGGTTTGAACTACTTGGGATACCCCTATGTTAGTGAAAACTATGTTAACACTGAAACTAGCAACGGAGAAATCAACTTGAATGCTAATATTGCACCTGATCTCAATTCAGTCAATGTGTCTGTCAGCACACATTTCTTCAGACACCAATACCAGAACATCAGAATGCATCCTTACATCCGCTCTGTTGTTGTTGTTCACCCTGAGTACTATTTCTATGATCGTCTTGGACAAGAAGTCTTCCAGGGCCAACAATATCGTAACAAGCTTATTTCTTTTACTTAATGTCAATAAATTGATTCAAATTTCATTTACTAATTTTTATTTTTGTATTTCAGCCACCTGTTCTTTGGACAAGACCTATGCTTCAACTTTTGATAACAAAACATACCCATTGAATATTGGAAAGTGCTGGCACGTACTTATCCAGTCTACTCCTCGTCGTCAAGGACAAAACGTTTACGATTACGTTAGCGCTTTGGTCCGTGACTTGGATTCTAACCAGAGAGAACTCATGTTTATTTTGGGTGAGGATGTCATCACATTCCAGCCTAGTTCAGGCTCTCCCGCCCAATACTTCCTTGTAAATGGAGAGAAACACGAACTAAAACAAGGCAGCATCGCTCACCATGAGGATAAACAAGGAAACACAATTGTTCAAGTTACTATTTTAGCTACCGGAGAGTTAAGAATTTTCAATCCCCTTCATGGATTTGAAACTATCTACGATGGTCTCCGCGTGAAGATCCAAGCTTCCAACAACTATAGAGGTCAGGTTCGTGGTTTGTGCGGAACTTTCGATGGAGAGCAGGTCACTGACTTCACTTCTCCTAAGAACTGCATTTTGAGGAACCCTTATCAATTTGCTGCTAGTTATGCTATTGCTGACTCTACTTGCCAGGGTCACGCCAAAGATCTTCAACACCAGGCTCAAAATGCTGAGTGCTACAGACAAACTGTTATGCTTGGAGACGTCATCAGTGAAAGAGAAGCAGGCCGCCAACAACCCCGTCAGCAAAACCAGAAAGTCACAAAATCTTCAAGGAAATCATCAAAAATCCAGCAGAAAGACTCCTGCACCCAATACAAGACAGAAGTTAGAGAGGAGAACGGTAATGTGTGCTTCTCAAAGAAACCTGTCCGTACCTGTTTGAACAAATGCAAAACTGAGCAGCAGATGACCAAGACTGTTGAGTTTCACTGCATGCCCGAGTCAGCCTTGTCCCAGCACTTCATTGAGATGATCAAGAAAGGAGCTAAGCCTGACTTCTCCAAGAAGAACACGAACAAGGCCGCCGAAGTCCAAATGGCTGTCAGCTGCTCTGCTTAAACCTATATGTTTATTAACAAATATATATTGAGAAGATAAATTCGTTTTAAATTTTTTATTTTCCTTCTAATATTTCTAAGAAGTATTTATATTTTTCGAGGACTGAATAACTTATTGTAAAACTGGATAAAAAACATAATCTAAGTTACTATATCTATATTTGAATATATCCACGTTTAAATATAATAAAACGTGATTTAAATTAATTCTTTCAATTATAGTTTTTACTAAATTTTACAAACTTCATATGAATTATTTACTGTACTGCTCAAAAATCTTAAAACGACAATATTTGACCTAAACTATTTTAACAATAATCTTTATTTACTTTAAACAGTTAACTTGCTATGGAGAATCAACTAAAACCATACATATACACATGCACACACATACATTCATATATATATATACACACACACACACACAACACACGCGCACGAGCGCGCGCGGACAAGCACATACCTACAACGTTATCAAGACCTGTAACTTATTAAAGTCAGTCACTTTTCCCATAAATAATGAATTACAATGTATGTTTCTTTGAATGGTGATGTAAACATTAAAAAACTAATTCTTTCAACAAATAAGAAATAAAGCTTAGTTCGCAGCAAGCTGATATAATTAGCACTATATGACATGTCTATAGATATGGTCATTTTTAAGTTGCATCGTTCAGGATTCTTCATGAAGCTTGAATTTACCATAATTTGTTAATACATAATGTATACAGTCATATACTCGTATAAAAAAAGTATGTCTTTTTTTACTGTTAGTTTTTTTACTTTACTATAAGTAAGTTTTTGTTTAGATTTGAAAAAGAAACAAACAGTCATCATACATCAGTAAGATAGTTAATAATTTAATCGTCTTCGTAGACTTGATTTAATTGATTTTATCGTTGATTAGTTTCTGTAAAATAATTAACCATCTGATCATGGTGTTCATTTAAGATTACGAGTATGATTTTGTATGAATAGATGAATATATTTTCACAACTTTGTAATTAAACTACCTGTTGCCGGAGTTCTATTATAACTATTATATGTTTTTAATTTTCATATTTGTAATCTTCCTTTGTGACAATTTTTACAGAAGAAGGGCTCTGTATGTAACTTTTGTTTAAGTTCTTGTCTTTATTCATTAATTAATCTTTTTTCATAATAGACGTTAGTGTATATATATAGTTCAATGTACATAAAGAAACAAAGAGAAATTAAAAACACACACTTCAATCTCTAATTTTCGGTTGAACCGTCTTCAGGAGAGATAAGAGAGGGAAACCAAGCGCACTGGTACAGAGACGGTTGGAGACCAACAATATTGCCATATACGCGCCCGGTCACAGAGAATAAGGTAGACAAGAATCAATTTCTAATTGAGCCTAAGCTTTAATAAAAAATAGAGAATAAAACTTAAAATAATTTAAATAAATGAAAAATATATAAGATGAAAACATAAAAATTAGATGCAGAGACAAGAAACTAATACAATGAAACATTATCTCTTAAGAAGATTGGTTTCCCTATCTTATCTCTCCTGAAGACGGTTAAACCAAAAATTAGAGACTGTAAGTGTGTGTTTTTAATTTCTCTTTGTTTCTTTATGTACATTGAACTGTATTTGTCCATTTCGGATTGTATTTTCATCGAAAAAGTGTATATATATATATATATATATATATATATATATATATATATATATGATGTAATTTTTTGAGGGTTGAGGTCCAATAATTTTAAACTAGTCCTTTAAAATTAAAGGACTTACTGGACCTCAACCCTCAAAAAATTACATCATATAAATATTGGGTCAAGAAAACAAGTCATGATATATATATTATTAAAATAAGCAGCTTCTGCATTGACCAGTTTCTTGTTTACACTCTCTAGTTTTCGTATCACTTTGCGATGAGACTCTGGTAGCTTCCAAAGAAGGTTAGCAAAAGACATTAACACACACAATAAACTTTAGGTCAAACACGAAAACACTTTTTATTTTATTGTATATTGTATAAAATTGTGTTTGTTTAGTTTATTGAATTGTTTATTTAGTTTGTTATTTTAATGATTAAAACGATATTTTAAAAAAAGTGGTTTATTCAAGTGTTTTCGTGTTTGACCTAAAGTTTATTGTGTGTGTTAATGTCTTTTGCTAACCTTCTTTGGAAGCTACCAGAGTCTCACCGCAAAGTGATACGAAAACTAGAGAATGTAAACAAGAAACTGGTCAATGCAGAAGCTGCTGCTTATTTTAATAACATATGCTTAAGGGAAGACCTGCTGCCATTGTACACAAATATATATATATATATATATATATATATATATATATATTTCATTGAACAACTGAACGAATGTATTTCACTGATGTCATTTTCTTCACCAGTTTTTCAAGGTTTCTGAATACCTTCTTCTTTCCTTCATCCAAACGATGGAGAATGTTAATTAAGTGGGTACCGACATGTTTCGACTGGCTTCCAGTCATCTTCAGGGTAATTAAAAAGAGAAAATGAGTCCTTAGAGATGGTATTAAGACACAGTTTACAGTAATCGTTTATGGTCAGTTGTTAAATGAAATATGACTGCTCCCAAATTTTACAAATATATATATATATATATGTCGGCTCAGAAACGAAGAAAAGCAACACACAGAAATAGACACACTTACAAACTCAAATTTTCGGATGATCCATCTTCAGGAGAAAATTTAAGTTTGTAAGTGTGTCTCTTTCTCTGTGCGTCGCTTTTCTTCGTTTTTGAGCTGATTTGCATCCAGTTTGGATCGTTTTTTCGAAATTTGAGTGATATATATATATATATATATCAGTGGCGACTCCTGACCTTTTTCTTTAGGCATGCAATTTTCAAAGAATAAAAGAAATACAGAGAAATACCCTTCTAATTCTCATGTTCAGTCTTTTCATGTTGCACAAAAGGATAATGATGTATTAAAAACATTTTATGGGGATTTGAATCAGGTTTTATTTGGAAATACTTTTAATATTAACTTTTATTAACCAATACAATAAAAATAGGGGAAAAAATGTTTTTATTAAAGAAAGAGATACACAATACATCATTTGAATAAAAACTTCTTGCAAAATTCTTCGATAACAAAACCATAAAACTTCTCTCTATCTGCCATGAGATCTTTAAGTAAATGTCTTTCAATTGAAATTAGGGATAAATTAGACAATCGCTCTTCACTTTGGGAGCTTCGTAAATAACTTTTAATTCTTTTGAGGGCAGAAAATGATCTCTCAACAGTTGCTGTTGTTATGGGAATAGTCATAACCAAATTCATGAGTTTATAAATTTCCGGAAGACCTGTGTGCAAATCACTTTCCAGTATGTATTTGAGGAGCTCAGCAAGCCTGAGTTGCAGTGTATGCAAACTTCGCTCTTGTTTCTCTTGGCAATTAAGACCATTTTCATTAACCAGAAATGATAAGAGTAAACCCCTGCATTGGGAAGCATAGCGCAATCATAAAAAATGGTTCCTTAGCGTGTAGTGGAATAAAAAAAAGGGGTTCCTTTAAATATTTCGAGTCTCGAACATTTTGGTTTCTTCAAAGATGAATTCTATGCATGCAATGCATGTGTTGCATTCCTTGAGAAATCGCCACTGATATATATATATATATATATATATATATATGCATATAAATAATGCAATGATTATATGAAGCTGAGTGAAACTGCAGCACTTCTATGTATTCTATTATTATCATATTAAGTTCTTATCACAATAAATATTGGCTCTTAATTTTAGGATTAAAGAAAAAGCACAGAGAAGAAACAAACAACGTTCAATATTTTAATATACAATATCATATGGTGGAGAATTGAGGTGTTTGGAAGGCTCGTCAATATTGCATATTGGATGATCATTACCCTGCCTTTCAAATAGCTTACTTTTTTTTCTATGAAGGAGTATGTCAAAACATCATAGCGTGTTTTGTTTTTCATATGCATGTTTTTTTCCTAGGTATTTATTTAGTTCATTTAAATTGTGTCCAACTGCCACTAATATCTATTACTATTTATTATCTATTACTATTAATGTCATTTTTAGTTGAAAACAATGTATAATTACTTTTTAAAGGAAATTCATAAAGATATATCTGAGATATTCCTTAATGTAGTAACAACTGACTCGTTAAATTCAAAAAGAATTGGAAACAAATTTTTATAGTTACCGTGAAATTAAATTTATGTAGGTCATTCAACTAATAATAGGGCATATTTATGTAGAAAAAAAACGTTTCATGGAGAAGTTTATACTTCTAGACTTCAATCTGGTATCACTGATATGGGCTGAGATAAAAAATTGTCTACCCTTGAAAACCATATTGATAACATCATTCGTAAAGGCAGACTCATTTTAGTCGATCATTTAGCAGAATTAAAGTGTGGTAAACTTGTGCAAGTGTCAACGTAACAACAGCAGGAAAATATATTCCTGCAATTAGTTACAATTAAGAAATTACAATAGAAATTTTGACAATAGGTTAGTGAGAGAACCTACAGAAGTATAACATTTTGAAACAGAAAAACTAAGTATTACATTAGAGATTATTTTAAAAAGAATATTTCAACAACACTCTCAGTTTGAATGAACCCGTAACACTGAACTGAGAAACAAGCAAGGCACCAAATTTCACCAGACAACTAAAAAGTCACTAAAACAATTTTGCTTCGATCAACGATGTTTAACTTAACAAACCTGAATAAATACTATTTAAATTTGAAATGTCACTTCTATAATTAACGGATTACTGGTCCTTTCTGATACATAACATTTCCAGATTTCTTCTCTTGGATGATGAACTAAATTTTGACCCCTGTTCACATTAACAAAGTAACGGAAGTATTGAGGTTGTTTGAATAAAGTTATTTTGATGACTGTAATAAAGTTAATTACAAAAGTAAAGTCGTTATTTTTTTCATCAGTATTGGTGAAAAAAAAAAAAAATTTTTGAAAGCTAATTATTTTGAATGCAACGTTCAATCAAGACTTAAACTTTGTAGTTGTTAAAAGATCTTAATTGTGGTATATTATTTCTATTGAATCTATGATCAACAATGTTGAATATAATGTGTTATCTCCTGACCTTGAACCATAAAGAATAAAGTGCTGATGAACTGTCTGTATAGATGGCAATAGATTAGAAGTGCTGACACATCAAAGATTAGTAATCAGAGAACTTGGTATATTTCCCATGACCGGAGATAATCAACTGTCATCTAATTAATTAATCAGCTATCTTTTAAACTATTTTTGCCTTCAAGGTAAATCATAGTTAATTCAAAATATGTTGATACCAGGTTAATCTAACAAACTTAGTGCTTGATTCATTAATAAGTTAAGCTTGAGTCGTTAAAAAATAAATAGAATTCTCATTGAGAAAAAATATAACAACTTTCTTTTGTAGTTTAATTGGACTAACCATTACTATGATTGTAGCTGTAATGATGTTTTTTGACATTATATACTTACTACAAACATTAAATGTTTTATTCAGTGTATTATAACTACAATTCATTCACTTGTTTCTAACCACACACTTTTAGTTTTTCACCTCCGCTGCTGGTATAGATTGTGAGACGTTTTTTTTGTTTGTTCTTTGGAATACATCTTAATCATAAGAGCCATACATTTTGTTTTGGACAAGTTAAATTTAGAGCTTGTATGATGACAGGAAGCAGACTGCCTCCTTTATGAATCACTCCAAATTTAATTCTAACGATAAGCACGGCATCAATCTACCAAAAGTAAATGAACTAAGACTTTCTTTAGATTCCCTCCTTGAGGATGCTAACTGAATTGAAAATTGAATCCTTGAAAAAGAAATGTCCTCTTCAGAAAAAACAATATTCAATCTTTGAATTAAAATTATTTCTCATTGAAACCGTAATGCAATAATTCTACGAATAATTACTTTATCATAAAGCTCCTTGGTTATTACTCTTGTTTCATGACATAAGCGCGGTGGATCAGTATTTCTCATAAGCTGACGTGAGCTTCCTTTTGAGTTCTAGATTATGTCCCAACATAATCTAGAGTCCAACATGTCTCAAAGTCCTCTAGTGAGTTAAGCAATTCTTGAGGGTAATGTGTAGATTCTGTTTTTGTGCAAACCGAGTTGGACAGATATTGTTCCATTTCTCAATTATTCAATGAACCTATGATCAATTTCATTCAGTATCTCGTTAAATAAAACTTAAATAGAATTTCCTGCGAACAATATTGTGGGTTGGTGAATGAAGGTTAAATGTATTCAATACACTAATCAACATTATGTGAACGGATAAACCTGTCTTCGGTCAGTAATAATCCCTTTATTTTCATTCCTTTCAACTCTGTTTTCAGCAATATTTATCAGAAATCTAGAGTATACCTCATTTTCTTCTTGAACTCTGATATTACGAGTTAAATTGAATTTAGTAAATTTACGCCACAAGTAATACTGATACAAGCATTATAGATATCAGCATCAGTTCACCTCTTAACAACTGGAAGAAGTTGTCAATTCTTGAGATGCTAAGCCAATGCAGTTAGTCCTGAACTCCTAAATTTGGAGAGAATTTGTTTTATTAAGAACTTTTCTGTACCTTCCGATGCATTGGGAGCCCTACTCTTATCATTTTTATTGAAATTGATATATCAAAAGAAGAAAATATAGGTTTATGACAAAGTGTTTTTTGTTATAACACAATTGCTAGGACACAATTGTTTGCTATTAATATTTTACTTGTATTAATATGATAATTTCTAGAACTTCTTTTAACTATAATAAACATCATTTGTTGATATATTAAATAATTATTTCATATTCTCATCGATTATTCATAAAAGTTAATCTGTCTAAATATGTTATAATTAAATCAGTATAATTTAGGTAGGAAAACTATTATTTAATCATTGGACGTCATTTATACTATGTTTTGGAAGTTTATTGTACAAAGGTCCCTTTGGCGCAGAAGGTAGCGTGCTGAATTTACAATGTCAAGGTCGTGGGTTCGATTCCCACCAAATTTCTAATAGATTTTATTCAGCTTAGAGTTAGAGCGTGTGCAGATACTTAAACATGAACATCAGAGTTTAATGAGTATATACTCATATCATAGTATATACTATGAGTATGTACATATCATAGGTATATGTACATAGTGTTGAAAATAGTCAGTCTTGGTAGATTGCTATATTCTGAACGAAAGCAAGTCCTAGCACCCTCCCTGTGAAGTTGGTCGTGTGCAACAAAATGGTTGCAGTGTTTGTATAATATTTAATACTTAATACATTGATCTATTATTCTAAGATGTGATACCTTTACTAGCTAAGTCATCATGTCCTGAGAAATGAAAATTAGAGCCAGCATAATTTAATGCAATGCGTTAAACAAAAAAGTTCAATTTGTTAGTTTAAGAAATAACTTTGAGTTATTCTTTCAAGAGATATCTGGCAATGCTTAACTTTTTTTCTGCTATACAATTTACTAGAAATTCATATTTTCATATCAAGAAGTGAAAGAAATTTAAAATTAGATCTTGAACACAGAATTCTTAGTAAATATAATTACGAATTTTATTTCACTTCATCAATAAAGACTTGTTTTTTTTTAATATTAAAAAAAATTTTTGATATTAATTTATGCGTTTGCCTCATAAATTAATTAAACTCTATTAACATGGAATGTATTGTGTAAGAGTGTATAACAAATGATGGCAATTTAATTGGAACAAGGTATAAAAGGAAGAAATATTTCACCAATATTATTATTGAAATTCAAAGTGGAAGCCCTTACAAACTTTTTAAGCTTGGCATGACTTGGGGATCCTGAGAGTAGCCTGGAAGTTGGATGGCTTCTTGGAAAAGTCAGGATTACCACCCTTCTTAATCATGTTGACCCAGTGACGTGCTGCTCTAGAATCTTCAACGCAGTGGAAGTCAACTGTCTTTTCAAACTTTTCAGATGCAGAGCAGTGAGAAGCGCAAGTTGGGTAGGGTCTCAGACTGAAGCAGATCTTGCCGTCTTGTTCCAAGACGTTAACCCTGAGGTTGGTGCAAGAGCGTCCCTGCTTTTGCACATAGTCTGAACTTTCTCTGTACCTCTTAAGATGATTCGGTTTTTTACCAATCACATCACCCAATATTATGTCCTCCTTAAAACATGGAGCTTGTTTGTATTCTTGCTGCTTTGCAGCCGTTTCATCACTGCATGAATCGTCTATCAAGGCATAACTAGCTGAAAATAGCAAAGGATCCTTCAAAATACAGTTTTGAGGAGAGGTGAAATCAGCTATTTCTAGCATATCTAAAGTTCCGCAAAGTCCCCGAATATTTGCTCTGTAATTATTTGATGCTTGTAGTTTTACTCTAAGTCCATCGTATATCACTTCGAGACCATAAACAGGCATAAAAAGTCTCAATGCTCCAGTAGGCAACATGTACGCCTCACCAATCACATTGTTTTCTCTGTCATTGAATGTAATGGTTGAGTGATACTCCATGTTCAAAGGTTTCACTTGGTTATTTACTTTGATATATGAAGCAGAATGACCATTCAAAGGATGCAGCGATATAACATTCTCTCCTAGAATTAACATGAGCTCTCTTTCGTTTGAATTCACCTCACGCAGGAGAACAGAGACAAAATCATACACAGACTCGACATCTTTGTGGCCTTCTTTTTTGTTGTTGAGCCCTGAATGCATCACTACGTGCCAGCAACTTCCAATTTTCAGTGGATAAGTTTTGTTGTTATAAGTTGTGGCAAAGGACTTGTCCATAACACATGTGGCTAAAAAACAAAAGAGAAAATCAAAGATATATGTATAATGGCTGATTGAAGAGTTCAGTAATTCATAACTTTGTATTTTAAACTTATGAATCATATAATATTAAAAAAAAAGCATACCAAACCAGTAACCAATAAATATTTTACTTACGACAATAGTGTGCTTCACTGATCTACTAGTGTCTATCATGGTATGTATATATGACAGTTAAAATGTATAAACAAATAATTGAAAAGTAAGAAAGACAAAGAATGTTAAAACCAATCAACATTTAAATTACTATTTAAATCTAAAAACAACACTTGTTAACCATGTAAAGTAAATAAACTTTACATCTGTAAAGTTTTTTATTAGTTATATGTTTAGAATACTCAATTTCTAGTCAACGTTTTAGTCAAAACTTGAAAAAATGTATTTTGTACACATTATTTATGGATTTAAAATATAATCGAACAGCAAGCCTTAAATATACAAGGCTATTTATAATTACAGAATATTATGATAGATAGACAAGAAAACAAACAGAGAAGAAAAATGCTTCAATTTTGTAATAATAAATAGCATCAAACTACCATAATCATGGAAGTAATCTATAAAATAATTTCATTATATAATCAAGTTATTTGAGAATCTATTATATGTGTTAAGCTGATTCCTAGGAAATATTCATTAACTAGTGGTGTATTTTGATAATTTAATGTGATTTATGTGTTTAGTGAAAATTTTTTACTGCTTGGTTATATATTGCCAGTGCAATTGCTGGCTATGATAATTTCGTGGTAAGATATGGTTGTGGCGTATGAGTGTGTGGGGGGGGGGGGGGGATGGTTTTTGGGCAATATTTTATTATGGGAGAGTTGTTTTTTTGGCTAAAATGTGATTATAGACTTCGTTTATTTTCTATATCCCTATAGTTTATTTTCTATCCTTATTTTATACAACTATCCCTCGAGTGTTGAAAAATTGGTATTATTGTAAAACTGAATGCACCATAACTTGGAAAAAGTTTTTTTACACTAAATGGCTAACGTAAAAAAGTATATTTTACTACTTAAAAATTTAAAAAAAAAACTACCTAAATAAATGTTTAAAAAAATTACTTAAAATTACTATGCTATTAACAAATTTTAAGGAACTCCGATTAGAGTAAAAGACAAGTACAAGTAGCTCCTCTTTAAATTTATTTTTATATTAAAATAAAATATTTGATGGATAATTTGATTTGTTAGAACAATATAATACTTAAAACTATAAAAAGAAACTGCAAAAAAGACTTATATTTTATGATGCTTTCTATGGTGAAGGATTCTATGTCTAGAGAAAGAGTTGCAATCAATCTAAATGTTGCACCCTTTAACTTATATAATTGTCGGACATATAGTTCATGATATGTTTAAAACTTAATTGTTTTTGGGTAATATTGAAGCTTATGAACACTTCCATTTGAAAATGATGTCGCATTTCAGAGATTTTTGATTTTACACAAATTATACCCAAAACCAAAAGAAGTGAGAGATACTTTTCTAAGGAAAATTATGAAGTTTATAAAGAACTTAAAATTTAAAAAGGATTTTAGAAACGTGAAAATAACCGCGAGTCAAATGAGATTCAGTGTCTCAGTTTAATTATAATAACATGTTAGATTCTTCTAATTCCATTATTTAAAATTTGTTATTATTAATCAAATGGATATATAAGCATTAAAACAAAAGAATTCATCAATCTGGTCTAGGAATCCGATGTTAAATTGTTAAATTTAGGAACAGGATACGTCAGATATGGTAGCAGTGCACACGAGTCCGATGAGATCAGGCCATCAGTTTAATATAATAAGTCATATTACTCTGTATCAATGATTTTAAGTTTGTTATAACTAATTAAATATATATATATATATATATATATATATATATATATAACGACATTAAAACAAAGTAAATTATTATTGGTTATCTATGAGTTTCACATTACGTCTAAAGGGTTATTATATTAAAATAAAACAAAATCTCATTTAATTGTCAACGAGTTTGACACAGTGTTTACTTATGGTAAACTTGACTGTAAATTTGGTCACTCCATATTTGTATTCTTGTAATGGAGAATTAATACTTTTTCATTTTATAATATTTTCCATTTGTTATTATATGATTGTTTTCAAGTTACTTGTACTTACACAATAGAATTATGTACCATATAATTTTCTACTTGTTTACTCTATGATTCTATATAGATTGTTCGATAATTTATTCAGTTCTTCAGTAGTGCATGCTTAAAAACCGTTTTATATTGCATGCAGAAATTTATGGGAACTTGGAAGAATGAATAAAATATTAATCCGAGTTCTTTTAATGTTATTTTATTAGACAGTTGATATATCTTTTAAACTGTTTGTATATAAAACATACCAAAGTTTGCTAGATGTAATGATAATTATTTATTCAGGAGTAATTTAGTTTATTAATAGTTATTATCATTCAAAAGGACTGATTATCATGTTTTTATTTAGATGTTATGAGGTATTTGTGTACAATGTGGAACTACGGCTGGAGTAGTTTAAACATTTTTGGGAGCCTATATAGATACTTACAACATTCCTCTTGTGATATATATTAAGAAGACTGCTTTATAGAAATGTATACTTACGAAACTGTTGAGTACGGAATAACTTGTGAGCGAGACGTTCGTAGGCACTGTACTCAGGATGTAAGACAAATAGTGGGCGAATATATGGATGTAACTGAAAGTTATTAATTTTGGAAGAAAATAGTGGAGTTTCGAGGGACATATTGACTGATTTCAGTCCAGTTTGAAACAGTGCATCAAATGCGATGAAATCTTTAGATGAAGCTTTCTTCATAAAGTTTTCTTCAATATTTGGGTATACCAGGTGACGGAACATAGAATAGCCTTGATAAAAATAATTTTTCCATTCATCAGTTACCTATAATAAAATATAAATGCAAAAAGATTAATATAAATTACATTTTAAAATTACGATTAATTAAATAAATTATAGGTTCAAGATATAAGCTTGGTCAAGATATTCTATTGATCCCTATTAAAATATTGCTTTGAGATGTTTATAATATTCTGCAAATTTGTATATGTAAAATACAATGTTTGTCTATCTGTCCGCTATAGAAATAAAAGTGTTGACATGTAATACAAAGAGACATATGGATCTTATATAACTTTTTCCAAGGAAACCAACGGTGATATTTTCATTTTGATCAATGCTCATTTTGGGAGGTCTACCGACCTCTTATTTATAAACCTTCTCATAATAGATAAGGTTTGCTTTATAACCTGTTTGATTACATTTTGACTTAATTGGTAATGGCGGCCGCAGGTAGGTTATTCCTTACCCTTAACTTCCTTTGTCTAATGGATCAACTTGTTTTAAGTATTAGATATACAATATATTATTATTTATGATAACCGCCCCTAGTGGGGCCATGCAGCTATACCACAGGTTGCATTGGCTTAATTTTCCACGTGGTTCTTCGAACCGGGGGCTACAAGGGTCACTGACCCTACCTGCAGCTGAGCAGGTTCAGTAATTCATTGGTCCGGAATTTGATCTGAACCTCTTAAAATAAGTCGGTACTATGGGCGGCGGGGGCCCATGGAGAGGTTCTCTCTCCATCCTACCAACTGAGGATGGACTCGTAGTGGCTGTTGGTTCTCACCTTGGTTTGGTAGACCCTTGTGGTTGCTGTGTGAGAAGCAGTAACTTCTCGGGCGGATGCCTGCTTAGCATACCGGGGAGCTAGAGCCCCAAACCTTGACCAGTAAGAACGGATCACCATCTCAGCTAAGTGGGCTGGAATACTGGTAGTTGTTTTAATAGACGCTCTGGCTTTTGATGGGCTACTCAGAGTGGGGAAGAATGGATATCTATCTCATGCCCTTATATAGTATATTCGAAAGAGAGACCTATGGATCTACTCTATCTGAAACTTACACCGTCCAGGTGGCTTTTAGCCAACAAGAGATTTTAATCTCTCCAATTCTCAGTCTTACTATGGTACCAGGACGCCCCATAATGGGGCCCTGATGGGCCAAAATAACTATCATTGCAACCTCTGATCTCGGGGTAATGGGAAATTCCCTCCTCGGAGGGGGACGAGCCAACTCCTAAGAGTCGTATGATAGTCCTTAAACTGTCAGCTAGTAGGTGACTGGTCAAAGAATTATTTATGATAGTATGCTCCCCAAAGGGTTCAGGGTCCCTCTCCTCGGAGGGGTTGCCCCCATGTCCACGTGCCTATCGGGTGGCAACCATGTCACGGGGGTGGATAACATCAGAAGGCTTAAAGACAATTGACCTTACCTGTAGCTGAACAGGTACAATAGGACTTAGGTCCGGAGTTTGATCCGACTCTCTTAAAATAAGTCTATGTGGCGAGGGACCCTAAGTTACTAAGGCCGGTGGGGGCCCATGGAGGGGTTCTCTCTCTATCCCGCCGACTGAGGTTTGGACTCGCAGTGGCAATAGTTCTCCAATTGGGTGGACCTCCGGGTCGCTGTATGAGAAGCAGTATTTCTCGTTTTTATAAATTTTACTTAACATTTATTTTATTTATTAATTTATTTTTTAAATTTAAGTTTTATTTAACTTTTGATAAATATTTTGATTTTAAGTAAATGCAAAATCAATTTAACAGCTGTACTTAAAATACCTTACGTTAAAAAATTTATTTAGAATCAATGTTAAAGGTAACAGAGATATATCTTAATTAGCTTTCACTTATACCTTTTTGTGGTGGAAATGCAAGTGGTATTGGTCCAAGAATGCAGCTCTCCCCGTGATGTTGCGACAAGCAGGCAACATGTGGTTGCCTTGTTCGATCTCTTTATAACAAACTTTTGCCAAGGGATGATTTTCCAAATAATGTTTTCGTTGCTCAGATCTATTGAAACTTCCTATTATTGCTATTTCACCTTCGGAGTATGTCTCCCAACCAAAGTTCATTCGTGTTTCTATGAGACATTTTGGATTAGATTCCATTATTTTTGTGAAATTATCCAAAGGTACCATTGGAGCCTTGATATTCATATCAACTGCCACCTAATAAACAACATCATTCAATAGTTATTATAATTTTGATTATATTTGATAATAAATTAATAAATTAAAACGGATATGTTTTGGTCAAAATGACTGACAAGTTACTTCGGTTTTTCTATATGCCATAGCGAGAAAAATTGATATCTACCCCAAAGAGGCTTTAAATGAAAACAACTGGCAAGTAAAAAGACTCTGAATTTTCTAAACAAACGCCCTTTAAAACTGGAAAAAAAATTTAAAAAGTTCAACACAAAATATCTTATACCATATATAGTAAACAGTATGAATGACATATTATTCTTTAGAAAAGAGTGAATTCCCTAAAGTAATGGACAAAGATATGGGATATATAGACCTAATTAAAAATATAACATTAAATTATCTAATATTTATAATAAGTTAAACCGCAAAATCAAGCAGGATGAGTCATAACTGGCGGTACAAGGTCTACTCCATTTTCTACAATGATGTACCAGACTGTAATAGACCTCAGAGGGTGAGGTGCATAACCTTACATTAAATATGCATGAAAGACTAAGAAAGATTGATGCCAACTTCTGGAAAAGGTATAAGCCTGCTGGTGGCAGACTAAAGACTCAAGGCGATTTCATAACTGCCTGAAATGTGATGACCAACAACTTTAAACTTGAGAATGATCAGAGGTTTCCTAAACTCGCCAATCTGCAGATAACAGCATTAGCCAACCTCCAGTTGCAACTTATAACAGAGGTCAGTAAAGGTGAAACCCCAACGATAGAGTTCAAAGCAGTTATCTTAGAAACCTTAGCTATATGGTGCCTAGAAAAGGATTATGTTCATATTTCTACAAATGGTTTGGAAGCGCAGAAAAAAAATCAATGTGGGAGCGCACTCAAGATTCTTCTTTATCGTAGCAACCTCTATTGGAAAGCTGGCTTCAAGTTTTAATAGTGAAGTGCAGGTTATATTTCTGGCATTGACCAAAATTACGCAAATAGAGTAGCAATTTAGGAAAAAGTTTGTTGATTGCCAGCTGGAAGCTCTGCTAAGGTGACAATAAGAAGTGGACAATCTGGTAAAGGAAGGAGCTATCATGCAATAGTCCGATAAAGCAATGATTCTAAGTGAGTCACATCGGGAAATTCTATTAAGTAAAGTGCGTGGAAGCCTACATGATGCAGCCTTTCAAAGCATAGGGACAACTTGAAGAGAAAAAAGAAAGGTCTCTAAAAAAGCTACCCTGACAACAGGCAGTGTCGCGACTACCTGCGAAAACTCCTCACCGCCCAGGAGTACTAACAGATTCCATTGCCAACTGCGTGTCAAAAGAAAGGAAATGATCAGACCCCATCTAAGAACATAATTCTAATCTTAACTACTCTGATAAAAATAAATGAAAGAATTAGCATTTCCTAAAAAGTTATATTTGCTATTTTAAAATAATTAAACTTATCATCAAATACATTTCTAACTTATTTAAATTTTACTTCTAGTTAATCAAAGTTAACTCCTACTTCAAAACTATGATTTAATAAATAGGATACCTACTTTATAAATATTTTACTATTTTTATTTAGGTGATCATATTTATTAAAAAACCCGATAAACTTGCCGCTTTTTTTATCATGATGCATCACTAAATTGCAAGAAATACCACTTATTGAAAAAAAAAATTATTTGATCAAACGGCTATAGATAATTCTCTGTATATAGACGACATCCCCCTTCACAATTCTTGACGTGGAGTCTGTCAGCAAGGTCTCGCGTTTAGTTTCTCTTAAAGATAGCTTACATCTCTCGTGGCAATACGTTGTAAGGCAGGCTACAATCGTTGGTGTTGGTCGGATTGGCTACCAAAATTTGGATACCAATCAAAAAACCACGAATTAGACGTCATTGTTTATCTCTCCCTTAGCTACGTTCGTTTTTTAGCTGCTCTCTTGTAATAGTGGCAAATAGACAGCAGAGAGCAGTATATTAAATAAATTCAGAAGGTTTACGAAGATAGGAGTTATAAAGATATGCGAAAATGGCTGGGAGAGGTAACAAACGTAAAATGTATGATAGTTAATCATACTATGAGCAATCTACAGGAAATTAAGTTTGTTTAGTTGTTAAGAAGATAATAGGATATTAAATGGTTATTAATAAAATGTTTCAAAAATTAAACTCATTATACTAAAAATTCAAATTGAATTTAAACTTCTGTGTTTTGATCCAGAAGTTCAATATATAAAAAAAATACTATGTTATCACCAAAACCAGCATGTTGTATTGCAGTGGTTATCAAGCTCTGTGCTAGTATCAAAGTTTCAATGTTTTTATTTAGCAATGAACATGATTTTTTAATGAGGAGTACAACATTATGTACATGCTCTCCTTGGGAGAGATATGAAGCGCTATCTGTTCCAAAAATATACGATGTTAGTCCCTCGTTTATGTTTCCTCGCCCTAATAAATTTAAGAACGGATAAAATTTAGAATTCTGAAAGCAGAATGAAGCTAGGTTATACGATGCAAGCGAAATTGGTTTACTGGTGAATGACTGTCAAGTTCATAATTTACCTGATATGATAAGCAAAACTGTTTTTTTTATTAAAGAAAGTTAGACATAAGCTATATTATATAAATAATGTTAAAAGATCTGTTGACTAGCAGAAATATAATGGAAAGAAAATAACATGACGTATAGGGATATTAAATTGAAGTATGTTTGGACAATTGATTGGGCAAACATAATTGATCCTTGGTTGTGATTATTTCAAAGTATTAAAAATAAATTATAGCTAACCTGATAATTTTGGGAAGTTTGTTCTTTTTGATAATGATTTTTAAAAAAAAGAATCATAGAACGAGAGGCTCTTGAGTTAGGATTGCTTGAAAAGCCGACTGTAGCACCGTACTCAAAGCCACTTTCACCTAAGAATGCTGCCGAGACGTCCACCACATGAGCACGAGCACCTTACACAAATTAAAAATAAAATTAAGCTTTCAATTCTTATAAAATATTACTAAATTTCGTTCTACCTTCATTGTTTGTTTGCAATAGGTTTAAATATGACTCCATTCTTGCGTGCGAGTTTATTTTCAAGTCACTCGTTGTGGCTATGTTGTCTTTATTCACAAAATGACTTTTGGGTGGGCGACTGGGCTTGAAATCTAAAATGTATTAATTATTCATTAAAAAATATTGTAATAGAAAATATTCCGATTAATATTTCTTAAAGTTATTTTAGTAATATAAAATTAAATCAAATTTTAGAATTGCTATGGAAATCAAGAAAACATGTTCAATCAAACAAAATTTAAGATAATTTATTTTTAGAGTTTTTAAGTAGGTAAAACCATTTCAATACATCTATAACAAACATATGGTTAATTATAATTCGTGATAAAGTATTCATTTATAGTAGAGATGAGCGTAGACCACGCTATATTTCTTTTGTAATGTAGGATTATACTTCTTTTTCAAAAGTATTATTACTTCTACTATTTCTTAAATTTAGAAAATTACTTTTAAAAGTACATTACATTGTGTAAGAAACGTTAACAGTGCGCTCGGAGAAGTCGGTAAATGAAACATGATTTAATTTAAATTTAAATGATTACTTTATGGGCTGAAGTTTATAAATAATTTTCTTTTTTAAATACTAAGATGAGCTTTGGTTCCATATTGAAATTTAACATATTTCTTTACACATCACAAATAAAAACTAATTCAACACTTGGCGTGGATAAAAGCAAGAGATAACAGAGTTATCACATTGCTTTTGAATTTACTGTATTTTAAAAGTGATAAAAGACAGTCCCGTTATATAATATTAGATTTTAGTAACAAAATGATTAATATTCTTACATCAAGTCTCCATAAAATATGATTGTTCACTTCAATTATTTTGAAGGATCATCCCATGATTAATTGTAGTAGTTTTAAGTCAGTACGGTATGAAAGTTTTAAAAGTATGATTAAAAAATTGAATAAGTTGTTTTATGAGAGTACATCAATTTATTAAAATGGCATATTAATTGATCTTTTAATTGTTTTATTAAAACTTTTTACTCGAATGCATAAATCTAAGAATAAAATCACGGCCTTTCATTCAGTTTGTCAAACACTTGACTAACCCATTTTAAATTCTATATTAGATGGCTTACCATAAGTGAGACAGAACTTAGCCTGTTTAACATTGGCTGAGATGGGATTATAGGTGAGTTTGGCGTTGAGCCATGGATTGATGGTTCTCGGGTAGTTCCAGTAATAATAAGCTGATGTTGTGTCCATGTTAGAGGTCTGCTCTCTCAGCATACGCCATCCAGGCAGTGGCCCTTGGCTTTCTACCTTCACCTCTACGCCCTTGTCGATACTCTTCTTATACTGGAAAAACAATTCACTAATCAAAATGCTGTATTTATTGCATAAAACCTCGAAATAATCAGTAAAACTGACTAGGACGTATGATAAAACTAACTGTCTAGTAAAATCATCAACAACAATGACTGTAAACATAACATCTAGTTCTTATTATTAACATTATCAATGTAATTCAAATTTTAAGACTTACTAGCAAAACTGTTTGAAAGTTACTTTTGATTTTATTTTCATTGTTAGTATTATTTATTATCATTTCAATCTCAACCAAAGAAATAACACAAATAATAAAATAATTAGAAAATGTTTTGATGGATTTTAATATATTAATAGTTGAAATAGTTATTTTATGTAACTAATTAATTATTAAAATTAATTAATTACTTTAAGGAGTAAATTTGTTTTTAATTTATTTAATACAGTTTCTTTTTAAATTAGTAGAAGAAAAAAATTGAGAGAACATAAATAAAAGGCCACTTGAAAGTTCAAGGCAGAAAATTTAATAACTCAGACTAGTAATTTGGTGTGGGGGTTAGTATATTCTATCAGTTAGTGTATGGTCAAATTGCAGTCCAGAACGAGTATAAATAACAAATAGAAACTGTGTTTTACTCTAAACTTCTGTCTAATCTAGTTTTCAACATAAAAAATTGCAGGATTTTTCCATCAGTACTGTAATATGGACGCAAAGTGTAGCTCATTTGTTAATTAATATCTATTTAGTTATGCGCTACCAAAATTGCTGACTTGGCTCCCAATTTTGTAAACAAAATTTTATCTCATTAAAGTTTATTAGAGTAGGGATCTTTAACAAGTAGGTTGGTATTTTGGTAGGGATATTTTACTAGGTTGTAAATAACAGCTTTGCGTCATCTTCGAGGAGTTGTTTAATAAATGAAGTTTATTAAAACTTTATCACTTACCGTTAAATAGAATAGAGAAAAAATATGTATCAGAAATTTGTCAGTTTTTCAGGATCAAACTAACTTTCAAACCCGAAGTTTAGCTTTTATTTAAAACATTTTCATTAGGTCTCTTATCTAGATATTCCTCTTATATCTTCATAAAAACCTATATTTGCAACCCCACATGTATCGTACATGCAACTTGATGAAGGCACTGATTAGGGAATAGAGTAGCTTTTGTGGAAGCTTTATGACTCTTCACTTGGAGGGAAATCTTGGTAAAATCCTGACCTATGTAAAAGTAATCACATTTAGTGCACTCTAAACGGCAGGCGCAATCTTTCGAAGTGTTTAGCCGGGAGTAATCCCTGTTTTGGTATTATTATAGCTGTTGTTAATAACATCAACAAATGATTAATTAATTAATACGACTTTCAGAGAATTTTGTTGAACTATCAAGAGTAGAAGTCAAATTTAAATAAAATTAAATAAAAGATAACAAGGTTGAGATGACTTCTGAAGGATAATTGTATATGGTTGTGATAGGTACTGAAATTGGAGGGTGAATCAGTTAATATAGGGAAGAGTTCTGTTAGGACGGTACTAATTTTGTAGAAATATCCGGAAATAGCAGTGGTTAGGTGGGTGACCGAGTAGATAAAAAGGCAGGACAGACGAGGATTGACAGATAAACTTAATGAACCCTGGCAGAATGTTTACGAGTGATACCTCGTCTAATGAGTGTCTTTCTGAGAGAACTAATGTGGAAGCCATTGCCTTTCATCTTTTACAAAGTCACTGAATATGGCTAGAAAGGAATTTCACAATAAATTTCTTAATATGGGGCAATTAATCTTCTTTTTCTTAACAAGTTTCATCTTTGTTTTTTTCTCTTTCTCTTCATAAATTTTCCAGGCTACTCATTAACTTACTTCTTTTAAATGGACACATGAGTGGCTTGTTCTTTTTAGAAAAATCTATGAGGAAGAAAAAGAAATTCAGTAAACATAATAATAATATGAAAGAAAACAGATAATAATTAAGAAATATATCGGAAACATTTATGCATATATATATATTTTTTTAAAGAAAAAATAGTTTATCTGTAATGATTGAACCATAGGAATGATCTAGTGCCTAGGAGGAAAGTATATGTTTTGGTTTAGTAGGCAAATAAACATTTATTTTATTTTTGTATGTATGTATGTAATTATTTTTCCTTGTTTATCCTGGGTACTTCGTTCATCCTTAATTTTAGGCATTTAATTTACATATGAAAATAGACATGTGTACATGTAAATAAACACTCATTGTGTGACGGTTGCATCACCAGATACAAATGAGATCTTTACATCCTTTCCTGTCGGGAGGAAATTCGTTGTTTACCAATGCCAGTTACAGTTTATATAAGGAAATCATTAACATGTTACAAATAATTCAGTTTTAGTGTACTTTTACTAAATACCGGGGTTTAAGTTGATAGACTGAAGAATTCAATATATCTTAAAATTAGATGGATACATTGTTAGTAATGCCTGTATTTTGGTTAGTTTGTACATTACAATATATTAGACGGAAAATACCTAATTGATGTTTGTCTAATGACAAATATATCAAATGTTTTGTTAAATATAAAATATAAGGAAGTTAACTTACTGATTTCAGTGGCTTGATGTGGATATAGCGGGTATTTTGATGTGTTTGCGAAGGGATAGCACTGAGGGGGTTCTGGTGAGATGTGTAGGCGCCTGATCTTAGCTGCAGTAGCTTCTGAGGATGTGAGGACTGTATAGGTTTTAGTTCAGCCCAAACCTGTTTTCGTCCTGTGTCGAACCCGAGTACTGCTTGAACTGGTAAATGAAGAAACACTTCCGTATCGTAGCCAGCTATATACCATTCTTCATTAAATGGTGTTACAAAACCAAATTTTGCTTCAGTTTTTTCACTATACCTGAATCCACAAAACAAAATGTTAAAAATGTATCAAAAAATATTCTCCTATAAACTACTTTAATTAGGTTATTAATTAATTGTGTTCTGCTTTTGATGAAATAAAATATCTTACGTGAATTCGACACGAGAAGTCAAGTTGATGGAATGGGGAAAGATGATTTTGGAGGTAGAGGAGGAAGCAAGATGTGGTACTGTGTGAAGAGCTGCATCGCCCTCGGTCTGGCACAGAGTGGGGACAGTCAAAGTGAAGACGAAGGGGAGCCCTATGGCTGTTGGGAAGCTTACTGTCATCGTGTTTTGGTTGAACAGCTTTGTGTAGTTGAAGCTTTTACCTTCTCGCAAAGAGGCAGTGGCTTCCTTGACCACTGAAAACAGATAGAGATTCGCAAACTTACTCGCCCACAGAAAACTGAGGTATTTCAAAATTCGTGTAAACAATGAATCACTTAACATTACTGCGTAAAACGTTATTTGATTTAATAAATTCTAGAGGAAAAAAATTGAATTGCTTCCAACGTTAACAGTAATATGTTTTAAAAGTATTTAAAATATTTTTTAAATTATAAATTTATACAAAAAATTAATTGTTAGTTAGAAAAATGTACGATTTGGGTATTAGTTTAAAATTTAACTAATTTTTTTCAGATGTTAGAATTGATTCTATTTTGTCTTGATTATAAGCGATAATTTTGTCATATTCAACTTATATCAAAGTGAAAAACAAAGAAGTAGATCATAAAACATAGACAGTTTTACAATAGTTGTTAAAAGTGACAAAAGAATTCTAATATCATTGAAACAATATATAAACATGCTTCATAGTCAAGTACTTTATACCCTCCTTAAATTCTTGACTCACGACACCAACCAACAGTCAACCAGTTAAACTTTGTCAACGTACTTGAAAAGTCCCTACACCCTCCTGCTTTATTTAATAAGTTAATATAAAAATTTAGAGTTTAAATTTAATTAAAAGCATATGCTTGAAAGTTGGAATATATCTATCTACAAATATTTTTATATAAACAAAAAAATATGAAACCAGTATTTGGTGTGATTAAAAATAATTTAATAACAATGTAAGTACTTATACAAAAATAGGATTTTTTGTATAAGAAGTATGAACTCTTACTTGAAAGAACTAGAAATGTCAATATTACAAAACATTTCAGTAGACTGATGCTAATATGACCACAATTATCAAGGGTTACCCAGATGTAAATTAGTGACATTGACATGTAAAGGTAGTAACAAATTTCTCAAATTTAATAATTATAATTTCATACACTTATATTATATAAAATTGATTACTAAGTTACTTGATACACTTGAATACATACATGCAGAAAAATCACAAGAAATAAACACCTGATGCAATGAATGAAGTTTAAACCACAATGGAAAAAGGAAAACAATAGAAAGAAATGCTCTGAGGCCTTTCAATTTCAACGAATCGTTTGCTCTCTGATGACATACATTGGAAGGCCTCAGAACACCTTTTTCTATTGTTTTCCTTTTTCCATTTTGGTTTAAACTTCATATATATATATATATCAGATCAAAAACGAAGAAAAGCCACACACAGAGAAAGAGACACACTTACAAATTCAAATTTTCTCCTGAAGACGGACCCAGGTAGGGTTTCCTGCCATTATGTTTCCGGTGTGCTTGGTCGCCTATTCTATTTTCTCATGAAGACGGATCAACCAAAAATTTGAGTTTGTAAATGTGTCTCTTTCTCTGTGTGTTGCTTTTCTTCGTTTTTGAGCTGATTTCCGTCCAGTTTGGATCGTTTTTATCGCATTTTGAGTGATATTCAGAGTCGTTATCAGCCTTTGGAGCGATTCATATCTATTTCTGGCGACGAGGACATCGAAATATAGTAGTGAGTTCAGTGATTCCTTTTCTGTGTGTTCTTTTGAAAATTCTAGTATATATATATAAAGATTTTACATAAACACGTGAAATAACAATCAATGATCAAACCACAATAACAAATGGGAAAACAAGACTTATAATATATATATATATATATATATATATATACTCTTATAATCATAAGTCAAAACACTCCTGTTGATATTAACTAAAAAAATTCCAAACCACAAGAAACAGTGTTTTGCTTTGGTTCAGCTTCAGATTTCTGAAACCCCTGCTACGCTTGAGTCTCTTATCATTAAATTAAAGTACTAACCATGTTTAAATTAAATTTTGTAAATATAACAATTAATAATTATGTTTTGAAATTATAAAAATGTGATAACTGACTATAAGGGAGCATTTTAATAGTATTGTTGTCGAAGGTAAAGAAGCGTTGACCACTGATGTGTTTGTAATTTAAAGTGGCCTCCACCTGGGACGAGTCTTCCTCCTGGATGTTAAGGCTGTCGGCTACTCTCTTATGCGTCCACTGACCACTCGACCTGACTTCTTTTACAACTTGTTCTCGAGACTCAAACTGATTCTTGACCAGTCTTATCAGTTGATCCACACTTGATGTCATCATGTCTATCTGAAAACCATGTTTTCAACTCACTTTCAACATCAAGTCTCTTTAAAATTACTTTTACAAATTTAATACTTCTCAGAGGAAGAAAAAAAGGCAAATGTATTGTCAGATAAAACGTTGATATCAGAAATATCTAGATAGCAGTATTAACATATTTCACTGTCACTACACTGCCCCAGATACATATCTTGGATATAGTTAGTTTTTGGTTTAATTCACTTTTATATAAAAAACAATTTACTGAAAATATTTTTAGAATCCACAAATTTTCGTCTTGAGTAAATAAGAAGTTTTGGTTTTAATATTGCCCAACCACCACAAAATGTTCATTTACTAACCAAATGCCTATTCATATTTTCAGTGTCTTTTATATGGTTAAATAAGTGATTTCTATAAACTTTGAAATTGGTTGTTAAATAACTTCAAGATTTGTGGAATTCGATTGACCATGTACCCTAGTTTAGGTTGTTAAAAGTGTTTGAGATATTATAGTCCAATTAGCATTTAACTGCGTATTTTCTCTTTTTCATATTTTTCTGAGTGTTTTGTTAAACATTTTGTCAGTTTTGAGTGTATGTACTTAATTAAACATATATAGATTTAAACATATAATTATATACTTACTCCTTCAGGACTACTTTGGAGTCCACCCACATGACGGTGCATGTTGTAAAATAGATTACTAGGTAAAATACTGTCTTGATTGTGAATCATTGCTATCCATCGATCATAACCAAGGTTCTCATCAGAAGTTAGGAAGGATTCGAACAGTGCTTTGGAGTGACCCCAACCAAACTCTTGTTGTGTCAGTAGGCTGATTGCTGCCTTTGCTGATAATGTCCTAGCAGACAAGTCACAATGTGTGAATAGATATAAAATGACTTCTCAGAGGCATATACTATTAGATTATATGTAACCTCAATATAACATTCTAAAATGGGTCTGTGCTCTTTTGATCAGTGTCACCTGTTGTCAGAGTAGGGAATATTGTTTCAATGCAGTGACTGCATTCTAAGGCTTATTCATACGGCTTAAGATGATTACATGAAATATAAATAGTAAAGGGAAAGAGAAAGAAAAGAGTAAACAAAGTGAATATTAACCAAAAAAATGTAAAATATTAAATTATAATATATAAATTGAAAATAAACATTGAGTTACGATCGAATAAGTAAGAAAGAAGTCAAAAAACTTTGAAATAATATAATATAAAAAATACTCTTAATTATTAAACCTAGTATTATTATACTTAAATTACAAACACTTTAAAATAACAAATATTTTTATCTTTTCAAATTTTTTCCTGGCACCTTTTTGACTTTGAAAAGAATGCCACCTTAGAGACTCATAGGGTGACGTTTTTGCTATCAGGGGGAACTAGTAGTATCTGCAGCCTTTATTACCTGCTTTAAGCGAGAGCCCGTGATTGATAGCGTAGGTGGTGATAAGTAGGTCGGAGGGGTTATTGACCGACACTCTGAGACTGTTTATAAGGGAGCTAATCATGGTGGATGCAAGAGACCTATGTAGAACGATCACACTTAACAGAGGAACAATCGTTACGAAGAGGGTAAAGAATGTCGAGGGATTATTGAAGTGGGACAGACATTATTAGCCAGAATCAATCTTCCTAAGTAGGAGGATAGATTTAGTCTAGAAATGTAATCCTGAGTTTCTGAAATTGGAGATTTTTATCTCATAATCTATTAAAAATATGGTAAATTCAAAGAGACAAGGACATGGAGATAGATTTTTAGATTTAGGAGATTGGTAGCTATTAAAATTTAAGTATATATGAGGGTCAGGGGATTTTTTATGAAGCGGAAGTATTAATGGTACTGTGTGATTTTACATCAAGGAATGTGACAGTTTCACTGGAGGTATTGAGAGTAAACGAAATTGAAGAAAAGAAAGTTTTGCGAAACAATCAATGATGACTTCAAGTTCAGAACGACTATGTGAGCTGACGAAGAAAATATAATGGATAAAGCGGGCGTGTTGTAACGTGGGAAACTGGTCTTTTCCGTCTTAACGGCCAAGTGATTGATTACCTCAGTTGCTCTAGTAGGAGAACGTAGTACAGTCTCAATTTAAAATTATTTTCTTTTGTTCCCCCAATAAATTAAAATGATCAGGATTTGGCTTGTTATTTTGCCTAGAACCCATGAAGAAGTTGTTTCTTGTTTGTAAAAAATATAAAGTTCATTACTTCTGAATTAGCAAGTAATGCAATGACTAGGAGGCTCAAATCACTAATCTCATGTAAGAACTAAATATAAAATCATTTGCTAGATTTCTAACAAAAAATGACAAACGGATTTTGTCAAGATGTTAAATCTATTAAAATATCAAAAGTATGTCGTATTATGAAAAATTAAATTCAACCTCAATCTGAAAACATTGATGCAAGTGCAAGTTCATATTGTATAAGAGTCTTTTTATGAATATCATTTTTAATATTATAATAATAAGCTTCGTCACCTAGCTAAATTGAAGTCTAGTATTGTAACATAAATATATAACATAAATCTCCTTGAAGGTTCTTAATCTTCACAATCGAATTGAGCATATTTTAGGCTTTATGAATTTTAAATTCACCAAAGCTCAGTTAAAGTATATTAGTGGCCGATATACAAAGTAAGTCAAAGCTTTACTGATGCAAAATTATATTCGTAACGTGAAAAAAATAATCAGATATATATATATATATAATTATTTTTTTATTAAATATATCAAAATTGTAGTACTATAAAAACTTAATGAAAAAGGGGTTGTTAATATTAAATAAGATATTTGCAATGACATACTATTTTTTTGCCATCACCAACATGATTTTACAAACATCCATATTCTAATATTTTTTTATTATTTTGGTATCGTATGATATGGAAGAGGTGCTACAGAACCTCTCCAGTGAGCTGCAGAGCTCTGCACCTTTGGTTGAAGGCTTATTCAGTAAAAGTGAGATTACCGGAACTGACGGTAACGTGACTGCGTGGAGGCCCGAGACTTGATGGCACTGGCCACTAGTGCATTCAACTGGGTGTCGTGGTCGCTGTTGGTGAACTCAGCCAGACGCTGAAGCATGGCTGCGGGAGGGTCTGTCTTTAGCAGTTGCACTATTGCTGCACATCTTACTTCCGTCGCCTCACCCTGATTTTGGTAAATGTTGTAAAGAAATGGGCGCGCTTCCTTTGGTTTGTTAACAGCTAGCTCATCCAGAGCAGTCACTACGGAAAGTCTTTGAAACACAGACATGGGTTTCTTTCCTAAAAGCAAAACATGTTGGTCAATGTTGTATATAACTTTCTAACAGTGTTTAACAGCTAATAACCCTTGAAAATAAAAAAAAGTTTTTAAAACGTTGTACAACCGGGTTTTATAGTGATTATGTTCCTTTAATGCTTATATACATTATATAGATAAATTACGAATATTAAGTACATTATTCTAATAGTAATATTACCTTCAATATAGGGTTCAAAGATTGAGACGATTTTAGGATTAGCAGTGTTGCCCAGTGCCCTGATATAGACTAGAACCTTCTGGCTGTCAGCCTTGATAACAGCCTGGTTCAGTTTGTCAGCTAAATAAGGAAGGTATTTCTCTTCAGTGACTCGAGAATGACTGTCAAGGAGTGGAATGGTGTCCTGCGAGGAAGCTGCGCACGAGATAAGCTGTCCGAAGACAATAGGTACAGTGCTGTTGAGAACAGTTTGCTGATTCACTAGGCGGCTTGTAGTGATATCAAACATTGTCTCTAGATAATCCTCGTCAATCATTCTTGCTATGCTGGGTAGACAGGCAATCACCTGTGCAGCCTCATCGTTCATTATTCTTTTTTCTTCAATCCACTTCCTGATGATCAACAGAGCAGGTCCTGTTCCTGATTGAGCAACTCCATCACGAAACAAGGTCCATTCTACACCACTAACAAAGTGTTTAGAAGCCTCTTCCATTTGTTTCAAATCCATTGCTCGAATAATGTTAATTAATATACCAAATCTGGATAAAGTATTTCTCTCTGTGATAGTGTCTGGATTTTGAATTTCTCGACTCATTTCAGAAATAAGTTGTTGAAGAAGTGAAGTGTCAACAGCTCTGTTTGTTTTTGATTTGGATAATTCTTTGTTAACAGGAAAGTAAGGAATGAAAGGAGATGCTGGAGCTGCAGTTAAAGAAGGGTTAAGTGATTCATGTCTGCTTTTTCTGGAGGTGGAAGAATAGGGGCTGGACTCCATAATCGCATCAGCTTTAAGGTCTGTCGACCGATGAAGTCTGTCTTGAGCCTCCTGAGCCGCCATCACAGCAACTGAAAGACGTCAACTCGTTATCAATGTAGTAACCAAATCACATTTATTTAAGAAAATAGAAAGGAGCACATAACAATCAATCATTTATGATAGAAGCCTTAAGGTATATCTGCACACCACAAAACATTTACAGAGATATTTTCTTTTGGCAATAAATAATTCTGTTTGTTTTTTATTAAGTTTTATAAAAATATTTGTACTATAATATAATTTTAAAATAATTTAGCAAACAAAACTCTTACAGCATTTGTGAATTACTAATTTACAAAATAAATACAAGTTATTCTATTTAATATATAAGGATCCTAAAGATGTACTGTCTTCCAAGAAATAGAGAAGCGCTAATGTTCCTTTTAGTGTTTCTGACTGTTAGCTTTAAATAATTGTTTTTGTATATAGTGTCAGTTTCTACTTAAAAGTATATATCAATGTTTAAATGATAGTAAACAAATTACTAGGATCATTTGACCAAATAACTTATAGCCTATGATTTATTCAATTTTATAATGTGATTTTTTCATGTTTTGTGAAATTTTAAGGGCTTCAAATGAAACGGTTTGATCAAGTAGATTTATGAAATGAAATCGAACGAACGAACCGTTTCAAATGAAACGGTTAGAATCAATAGATTTTGATCCTTCCGATATCTCGGAGGGAAAATATTTAGAAAAAACCTCACAAATGCTCACTACAATTTTTGATACTGGTAATCATCAGGAAGGTAATAACTCGGGAAATTAACCATGATGCCTTTAAAAGATGTATTCTAAAGTGGGTATAATGGATGGTGAGAAGTTGACTGGTTGCAAGGAAACCTTGTTGAGGCTCACCACGAAACGGTTAGCAAGACGGAGCTTTGATTGTGCCCTTAGTGGTGCGCCTGGTGTTTGTAAGAAGTGGGCCAAAAGAACGTACTTCCAAAAGAATTTTCAACTATGATATCTAGTAAACATTAGTAGTCTTTAAAAATTTTCAGATGGTTCTCTTAATATGATAAAATTCAG
This sequence comes from Hermatobates lingyangjiaoensis, assembly GCA_026182355.1. Taxonomy (NCBI): domain Eukaryota; kingdom Metazoa; phylum Arthropoda; class Insecta; order Hemiptera; family Hermatobatidae; genus Hermatobates; species Hermatobates lingyangjiaoensis. The sequence continues at coordinate 1,921,399 of JAPFBL010000089.1, forward strand.
TTCTTTTGAAAAGACACTGAATTCTTTGCTTCTAAGGTAAGAAAAGGAAATCCTACATATTTCGTTACTGGCAACGGTTTTTAGTAGAGCTAAGGGAAGGATGAAATTGTGGGTGTGAGACATAACAGCAGATAATGACACAAATTAAGGACAGAGGAAGTTAAAATAAGGGAGGATTGAGAGAAAGAAATATAAATGGAGGAGATTGATGGAACCAGAAAGGTGAAAGAAAAAGGGACCTGGAATGATAGACTTAAATACTGGATAGATAGGGGGTATGCAGTTGGGTTAGATTAGCAATCAAAGAAGAGAGAATAAATAATTATGAATATTTAATATGGAAATATTGGTAAGAATACTGGAATTGATAGGGACATTGGAATATTGGGTATTCTGTTATATCCTGATAACGAAACAGGAAACTGTAACGATATGCAGAAAACTGTAACTTCAAATAAAGCTGTTAATTGGGATGTTGAAATTAATCCTTGTTATTAATATTTTTTTCTTGTGGCTACTGTTTAACGGGAATACACATTTTATTATTCTAAGAGAACTAAAGGACGATCTTGTGGCTTTTAAACTGTGAATATATTAAATTGGAACATTGGAATCTTGTGTGAAACCATTTTTTATTCATATTTATTCATTATTTATTCACATTTTTATTATTTATGCATTCAAGACAGCTAAAAGACAATATATATTTAGATATTTTAACATATGATGTAACTTTTGACTTGCAGTCAGGAGGTCATGAGATTGTGATTTTACGAGATAAAGAAATGACTATGTGTGTATGCTTCAAGGTAAAGAGTAACTAACGTCAAATAATTCCTATAATATAAAACTATATTGTAAATAGCAGTCTCAGATTTAGATGTTTCAATATATTTCAATTGAATATAAACATTTTTTAATCTTTATTTCCTTCTTTTTACCGTCTTTTGCTTTCTTTCAACATTCGAGATCTGCAGAACAGATTAAACAATTAAAAAATAAAGCAGTGGTACCGTGATAAAACAAATTGAATAATAAGTTACCAAAAAATAAATGAAATCTAAGGCTATGATTTATATTTTTTTTAGTTTTATAAATGTGACAAATATTTCACCATAATAAAAGAAGTAACTAAGTAAAATGATGTGAATATTTTATTATTAAACTCTAAAAGGACGTTTTTTTTTACTCAAGAGAAACGTATTAAATTAAATTTTTCATTTTTTTAAAATATTTTTCAAATAATTGCATGTGTACTTCTATTCTATTGTAGTTCCAGAACAGTCAAATATATGCTGACACTCTGATAAAAGTTAATTTATTGATTGTCAGAGAGTAATCGAGCTTAGTTTAGAGTTTTATCAAGCATTAAAATTTTCTCAATAAATTCGTTGAAGTATATCAGTAAATTCAAATAATATACATGTTTATGTTAATATGTAATATATTTTCAGTCAGTATTCTATTAATTCAACTATTTAAAACATTAGAATATTAGTAGTGAAAAAGGATTTTAATAATTGTATAAAAAAAACTGTATTACTCTATATGCAATAATATAAATTAATTCCGGTTTTCTTAATTAAACTGCATTTATTTTTTCTTTTAATAAATAGCTTATTTTCTTTAGAAATTTACTTTACTGGAGTTTATTAAAATAATAGTTAATGTGCTTAGTTTTTTTTAAATAATATCTATGTCAAAACAATTAAAAATATAATGACCAATTTATCTTCACATAAGTATAATTAAAATGTTTATTTATATAAAATGGTCATTACCCCTAATATAAACAAAATATTATCCTTTTTATCTACTAGGGTAAATCACTTAGAATAACCAACTTTATTTTTTCTTACGAAAATTCAACTATATTAATATTGCCTCTATTTTGGCAACCTATTGAGACATACTTGTAATTGTAACTAGTTAATATTGATTAATGATACAAATAATTAATATTGCATAGCTATATATATAAGAAATGCAACTACTGCTTCAGTAGACCACTAGGTGCATTTTTGTGACTGCAATGTTTATCATAATACTGATGATGGCTTGACAGCCCGCTAGTAATCTTGCTGACTATGTGAAGAGGCGCTAGGGTGGATTATGCCGTAGGTGGTATGGGCAGTCGAGAGGGAGGCACTATGAGTCTCAACTCACTAAACTTTAATTTCTTTTATTTTTCCCAGTTTTTTTCATTCGAATATGACTGACCTGTTTTGCAGATATTTATATAAGGCAATAAACAAATGTCTACTGAAAGTGTTAAGTTTTTATTTCTGCTATCACGGATAGATGTAGTGATTAAGCCCTTACCTAAAAGAGATAGGAACACAAGAGCCCGCATCCTGTTTTCACTGTATTCCAGCTGATGCTAAACTGGAGATCTTCATGGTAGACGAATATCTTATATCTACAGTCTGCTGACAGTGCACACGTGCGGGGCCGTATCGCCGTTTTCATTCCATCAATTGTTTTTTTTGTCTTATTCACCGATACAACATATGAATGTTCAACCTTTGCTATACTATAAAAATGATTACACTACTATTTTATTTGTTATTAAAAATGTCTTCAATACAAAACTCTCCATATTCCTCTCCACATAACATAAGTTGCATACTATATATATATATATATATATAGGTTGACTGTCGTCCTTCCGTCAATTCACTTCTTCTCCTGAGGTCGACCGACATTATGGTCGAAATATTGAAAAGTGAGTCTTTGTAATGTTTCTATGTGTCTCAGTTTATTTTGAGTTTAGTCTGTCCTGCCGGACCTTTTCCGTTTATCATAGTATATATATATATATATATATATATGGTCAAACCAAAATATGAAATGGGAAAAAAAACTAAGATTTTTAATGCTTGTTACGGTTGAAAAATTTCAGTCTTTTTTTCCATTTCATATTGTAGTTTGATCATTGATATATATATATATATATATATATTATCATACAGCTAACCTGGTATGAATAATCACAGGTCATCGTTGCAAACGCATACTCGTTCTACATCATCTCACGGACTCAGTTTTAATGACTGTTTCGTTACAGTCTGAGGCAGATTGATCAGACTAATTCGAATTTACTCTGAAGCTTCAAAGAAGCACTTATAGTCTATCTGGGCGTAGATCGGCTACTGGCTAAACCTCAATCGTATGATTTATATTTTATATTATATATTTTTTTAAGTTGTCAGCTTTTAATTTTATTTTAGTTACATGTTTTCATTTTTTAATTTTTATTTGGCAATTTTATTCTTTATCTTCCCTGTCTACCTTTCCTCCGAAAGTTGGCTACACTGTTTGAGTGCTTCAGTTCGAACGCCAAGTCAGTCGTTATCAACCTTTGGAGCGATTCACTTCTTTTCCTGAAGACGAGGACATCGAAATATAGTAGTGAGTTCAGTGGTTTCCGTTCTTTATTGTTAGTTTTTTTTAATATTCTAGTTTATATATATATATATATATATATATAGGTGTGTTCTCTAATCGGAGTTCGGTCAATTTTCCAGGATAAAAAATCAAACTCCCGTTTATTATAATTATAACAATAAAATGAAAATATATCAATGTTCTGTATTCAATTTTTCTAAAAATAGAATCCGCTTTCCATAAAATTGTTTTAATAGAAATAATAATAATAATAATGTTGCTAATAACCCTTAATCCACAAATAACAATACATTTTACAAGTAAACAATAAAATAAAGTCATATTTTTATGATATAATAAATAAGGATTTATACATGTGAAAATCAAAAATTATTCTATAACAAAAATTCTCATTTGAGAAACTGTGTCCACTTCTGGGTCAGATTCATCTTCATAATTCTCTTTCCCCATCTATAATTATTTGTCTTTGTGACATATTTTTACTCTAGATTTTCTATTTACTTCTTCTTTCCTTTTTTGTCGTTTCTTCACCAGTAGTTCACTTGTTCTTGTTGCTCTCTATTTTATCTATAGTTTTCTCATTTTTCTCACTGTCGTTGTCCACAGTTGAGATTCATAGGTCATTGCAGGAAAAACAACAATTTCCATTTACTGTCTTTTTCTGTACTGTTTCTGTACAGTTTTTTCATATAACCAGCTAAAACTTCTTCCAGCTAATTATAACTCTTATTATCATTTCTTTATGCGAGAAATCTTAAGACGCTTGTCGTATACTCAAAATAGATTCAGTTTTCTGTATTCCATTTAACGCCAGCCTAGTTCATTATCTGCCGGTTCGTTTCTTAAAGAATGTATTTGCTAATTAAAATTTACTGACTCATCAACCCAGCCTCTCAACTCTCTCATTTCTCGTTCCATTGCTATCGGTCTTAACTTTTTTTCTCTTTATTATTGTATGATTTATCTGACTATTAATGTCTACCACAATAATGAATTTGATATATAAACGTATGTTGATATTTAAATAGTTGACTGCTATGCCTCATATGATGATTCCATTTTATTATGACCTGATTTGTTTATAGGAGATTATAATTGACTATATATGTTTATTTTAATTGCAGCTAGTGAAGGATTATTTTTTTTTAATTCCAAGATCCTGCTAGCAAGCCAAACATGATCATATATGCTACTTCTTTTTCTTTTGTTATTCTACTGGATTGTTCGAGTATAATTCCACTTTTTATTTCAATTATAACTTTCTACCTCTTCTTATTTCGGACTCTTCTATGATGTATTAGATTGCCTTTGTGAATGTACATTTCATTTTAGTTGTAGATCCTACGTTTATTGTCCCTATCTGAAGTAAATAAGTTAATAATTTTGATCTATTTATTATTTTCTCTTTATTATAAGTAAGGTATAGTAATCATAAAAAAAATTATCTCAGAATGTGATGGATTTTGATGGTTTCCAAAATCTTTCTATAATGTTTTTTCTCCAATATATATATATATAAAACAAGATTTCACATAAATATGTCAAATAACAATTAATGGTTAAACCACAATATGAAATGGGAAAAAAAGACTAAGATCTTTCAACCGAACAAGCGGTCTTCGTCAAAGTCAGTCACTTGGGTTTTGACTCAGACGAAGACCGCTTGTTACAGTTGAAAGATCTTAGTTTTTTTCCCATTTCATATTGGTGTCGATCATTTATACATACATATATATATATATATATATATATAGATCACACAGGAAAGAGAAAATAAATAAAGACACACACAAAAGACTCACAACGATATTTCGACAGTCGTCGTCATCGGGCAGAAGTAGTCCCTTTGAGTAGCTGAAGCTAACTCAAAATATATATATAAATAGTTTCAATCTTTTTTAATATATATCAATTTTCTACGTTCAAAAATCAAATTCCCCTTGTCTAAGCCTATGACATTTTTGAGCCTAGAAAGTTGACAGAATCCTGATTAACTAATACGCCTGCTCTATCAAACGATTTGTGCATTATTTAAATTTTTATATATGTATATAATAATAATAATAATAATCATGTGTAACTTTTTGTATTTTAGATTAAACCGAGTATTCTATTTGTTAAAATGGCCTTCTTTTGAACTGTTTTTTATTAACTGTCTTTATAACACTCGTATATTCAATATCCTGTTGGGCCGAAATGATTTGGACGATAAGGATCTTTGCTTCAGTAATTTATCTGTAATCCGAATTTTTTAGCACTAAATTTTTTGTGTTGCCATTTTGCAGTTAACATGAGGTGGTAAATTTGCTGAGACACTAAATTCTCCTTCGCTCTCCACCAGAAGGTTTGGATTCAATACAAGGTCAAATGTGTAATTTTTGTTATTATCCATGTTTATTTTTTCGCCGGGAGAAAGTCTTTGATATAATATCATATACTAGATAATCAAGTTATATCATCTTGAAATATTAAGAGAATCCTCCCATTTGCCCACTGTCTTGTCATGCACACGCCATACTGGTACTGCCGTTTTGAACATGCTATAAAATTGTATCTGTTTTCACCTATTTCTCCTTTCACAGAAGTTACCTCCAAGAAAGCATTCTTTGTTCTATATTCTATTCACACTTTCAACATTCTATAAACTCCTGCATAGTTTTAATCACATTTATTGAAAACAAGGTATTTTTTTCGTTAAGCAAATGTTCTGACGCAGCATACAAATAAAATTTACAAACGCTTAATAATTTTAAATGACTGCTTGAAAAAAGCTTCGAAAAAATGATTGAAATAGAAACTCATTACACCAACGACTCCAAGAACATCTTACGAGGATTGACGGTTTTCCCTATTTCTAATCATACTAACCTCAGTGGTAATAGCAACATGCATGTATTCATTACACTAAGCTTATGTTACTATTATGCTTAATTGAATTTATTTATTTACATTTACAAGAAGTAAAATTCATTACATGGAATATAATTATCTTGAGTTATTGCAATCTGTTTGAACTTAGGATTTGATTTGTATTATATTACATTACTACTACTATTTCATACGATTGATAGTAACTTGGTGGTACCATTTGTACTATCTAAAGTGGCTATAGATGGATATATAAAGATAGAAAATTGTGGAAATTATGGTTTTATTTAGTCATCCAAAAGAGACATTGGCACTAGTTTGGAATGTTGAAATATTAAACTGTTGTTAAGTGCGCAGCGTCTGTATGAAGCAGTGTTTTCGTATTTAAAAACAATTGGACCTAGGTGGATGGAGTAGTTTTGCCAGGTCGTTTGCGTTAATAATGAATGCAGGTGGATTGGGCCTTTCTTAAGGAATAGCGGCTTCGGCAGCGGATAGGCAGCCTTTGTTCCAAAGAAAAGAAAGAGTTGCAAACCGACTGCACTCCAGGGAAATCACGATATCTTGTCTCTCTTTCCCTCCAACTCAACTTTCCCAAGCACCTCACTCTTTCTCTCATCTCCCTCACACCCTCCCCTCTCTGCCTACCTGAATTATTTACTCAAACCTATTTGTTGTACCTTTAAATTGTTGGCATAAAAAAAGGCTCCACTAGGAGAGATCCTCTCCTAATTTGTCTTGCCCGGTCTCGTCTCACTGGCCTATACAACCCAAACACACTTCCCATTAATTATAAATTAATTAAGCCTACTTCATTTTATTTCTTAAATAATAGATTAGCTTTACTATTCCTAAAATTACTATCTCCAAAATTAAAAACTGTAAATTTTCATTAAAACAATTACTGTACAACAAAATCTAATCATTTGATTAATTATGATTAACTTAAGAAATTGACTGAAACAAATATTTGTTTTATTGATGCAGACTTGTTCTGTAACAAACAGTAGCTTTCTTCATTCTTAGTAAAAAATATTCACTTAAAATATAATCTTTAAAAATATCATTACTTTTTTCAAATAATTCCTTTTTTTATATTTTCTTGAAAAAACAATAAAAAAAATTTACATTGGAAATTAATGCAAATAATTTATGGGAATGTAATTATTTTGAGTATATACTGATAAGGTAGAAATTATAGCAAATAAAATTGTAATTAAAAGGTCGTGATTGAAGTAAATGTTTGGCCTGGTATGAAAATGTTTAGCACTTTATTACTTAGATCTCAGATCACATTCAAACACCATGTGATCATTATATATATATATATAAAGGTTTCACATAAAAACGTGAAATAACAATCAATGATCAAACCACAATAAGAAATGGGAAAACAAGACTAAGATCTTTCAACCGTAATAAGCGGTCTTCGTCAGAGTCAAAAACCCAACTCAATGTCAGTTGGGTTTTTGACTCTGACGAAGACCGCTTATTACGGTTGAAAGATCTTAGTCTTCTTTTCCCATTACTTATTGTGGTTTCATCTATATATATATATATATATATATATATTGATAAAAGTTTCGACGGTGGAATAGAAACAAAACTGAAGTTTATCGGGACTTGGTCAGTTCTTCAGGTTCAAATTAAACTCTCATTGCCAACGTTTCGGTTTTTATTTAAAACCTTTTTCATAGGCAGAAGTTTCAAAATGTATACTTCTGCCTATGAAAAAGGTATTAAATAAAAACCGAAACTTTGGCAATGAGAGTTTAATTTGAACCTGAAGAACTGACCAAGTCCCGATAAACTTTTGTTTTGTTTGTATATGTAACAACAGAGACTATTGAGGGTGGGTCTCCACAACAAACACTTTTCTTATGTCTTTCGTTTTACAAGCTATAAATATGACTGGTTGAAATAGGCTTTCTTTATTTATGCTGTATATAAAGCATAAGCAGGTATATATAAGCAGATTAGGTCTAAACTCACTAATGAACATATTCATCTGCTTTCTCTCTCATATCAAATGCAGATCAGCTGCAAGCTCTGTCAGATCTCTAGTAGCAGGAGTAAATATAATTTATGCTATTATATCTATTATACTGCTATTTAAAAGAAAACTACTCACACAGATTTAAAAAGTTATTTTTTTGTGCATAAATGAAATCATACTAATTCTGGAAAATATTTCTTAGTATTATCTGGATAACACTATTTTGTATAAAAACATAACTAAAAATCAATAGAAAAAAATAGATCTTTGGGGAAAAGAATTTTACAAAATAACTGGATTTATAATATAAATAATTTATAATTTCTTTTATGGAACCTTTAAGTCTGACTCTTGTTTGACAAAAAGTATCAGTTGCCTTGATCCAGGGTGCATTCTGTTACTTTATCAGTCATTGAAAAAAAAAAAAAGAAGATTAATTTTATGTTTTGGGGCCAACAGATTTTCATTTTATTTTCCATTTCGATGGCGCATTAGTTGGAAATGCATTCTTTTTGCCGTATTTCGACCATTTAATTGCTCAATAAACTGTTAATTGTACAGAGTTGAGGGTATAGTTGTGGCTAGCAGCGAACCTGGTGGCCAGCCCGCCAATCTTCATTAGTCTTACCCTTGATGGCTTTCACCAACCGTAATTAAACACTTCCAGCCCTCGCAGTCCAAACAAACCCCAAAACTAAAACATCGGACTCTACTTTTTCCTAACAGAATGCCATCCGTCTCTCTTTTAAATGATTAATTCTTTTTCAGTGTAAATTAAATAATTTATTCAAATCACCTAAAGAGTTTCAAATGTTTTAAACATTTATTTCACTATCTCCATTAAGCACTTTCAATTTCAAGCTAAAATTTAAATATCATAACACACACATTTGATGAGAATGACTTAAAAAACACACATTTGATGAGAATGACTTAAAAAAACACACATTTGCCAAATATGTACCTAAATATCCAAAAAAATTTTTAATAAAAATATATGTCTGTCAGAATAAATATTTAAATAAAAAAAGAGCGTAAATTCTTTTTTTACACTTTTTAGCTTTTTAATTTTAACTTGGAATTAATTCTAAAATTGTAATATCTTTAAATATGTAGCTCCTCATCAAATTTTAGATCTTGTTGAATTTTGTCATTCCTTTTCTTTTACATGCAAAATATTTTTGACCCAGTCTACTTTTAATTCCAAAGTTCTTGCAAAAATGTAGTTAAGTAAGTTCAATTTAGATAGGTTCTGCATTTTTGTTGACAACTGAAAGAGCATGAAATAAATAGCAGATATGAACTTTATGGTTCTTACTGTAATATGTGCACAAGTCTTCAAAGAAAAAGACAGGTCGTAATTTTTCTTGATTCCAAAATTAAAAATTTCTAGATTTGTTAAGCATATAATTTAAATTATTTTTAATTTTTTTTTTAATTTCTGTTACAGTCTCTGAAAAATGCACCATTTGCATAAAGTTCCATAAATTATTTAAGAGAAGGGAATACATCTTTATTGCTTAAACTTATTCATTTATTCTAAGATTTTGTATAGAATTTTTAATATAATTGAATTATATACTAATTTGTAATGAATCGCAATGCTTAGTAAGGTGTCGTGTTCATTGTAGGCTTTGCTCACTAAGTTCACCTATAACAGTCTATAATTTGAATGGAATCAAGTGGCAACAAGAATAGATTTATCATACTTGAATACATACAATCCTTCATTAATTAATTGAACATTTTAATAACATCTTTAAAGCAGTTATCACTAGTATAGCTAACTTTTACTGTTAAAAGTTATAAACTCTGTTATTCAGGTAATTTTAAATCAGAAAATGTTAACAGTATTTTAATTCATTTTATGAGTAAATTATATTTTTTAGTAAAGCAAATGAAATTTAGCTTTACCCATCAATAAACAACATTTATCTTAAAAGCTGTTCTTTGGTTAAACTTAAGTAGTTTTATTTGTTTAGTTCCATGCTAATAGTACCTAAATTCTAATATAGGTATATTTGGTATATTTGGTATATATATATATATTTATATATATATATGGATTAATTTACCACAATGAAAACAATTTTTTAAAACAATGCTCTAAGGCCTTTCGTTAACACATCTTCGGAGAGCAAGTGAACTAAAAAAACAATAAATACTTGTTAACTTGGCTGATTGAATTTATTTATTGTTTTTTTAGTTCACTTGCTCTCCGAAGATATGTTAACGAAAGGCCTTAGAGCATTGTTTTAAAAAATTGTTTTCATTGTGGTAAATTAATCCATCTATTATATCAAGTGTTATTTTGATTATTATTCATATATATATATATATATATATATATATTATATATATATATATATAATATTACTATTAGTTAAAATTAAAAAAATAAATAAATATTTTTTTTATTTTCTGTTACAGTTTCTGAAAAATAATAGTCTATACAAACTATTAGATATACTAAAATCAAACAAAAATATAGAAAATAATAATATGTAAAAAATATGTAAATAAATAATAATAAATGTTTAAAATAAACATACAATTTTATCTTTGAGTTTGTTAAGATTTACTTTTTTAGACTTAGCCTAGGTAACCTGAGCAGGTAAGCAAGTGCTTTTTGGAAGTTACGGAGAAACTTTACTACTCGTAATTGCAGTGAAACCTGAAATAGTAAAGCAATCACTGAAGGAAAGAGCGTCACACGGAAACTCTTGACAAAGACTAGTTGTTGAAGTTAAAAATCTTAGTTCCTTTCTTAATATTTTACTGTATATTGATTTTAATTCCTATTTTTGATGGGAAATCTTGTTATATATTTCGGTATAAACTGACAATAAAAATTCCCCTAAATAAATATTATTAAAAATCACTATGGCTTCTACATTGATGGTATTCTTGGAGCGATGTTTTTTTTTCCTTTACTACTTTTCTATAGATTACTAGTTAATCAAAAATTAATGTACTAAATGCCATAATGAAAGTAGGTCAACCCTAATAAAATATTAACCAGAAGTTGAAAATAAGTTGTAATAAACAACTAATATAACAAGCTTTAATGAACTCTAACCTAACAAGTCACTATGGTCACCTTTAGATAAACAGACGCAAATACACAAAATGTTTACAAAATAAATGTACAAAAAAAATCGACAAAGCTAATGATAAAGATGACCATTTCATGATTTTACAGAAAAATTATGGCTAAAATGTTTGTTAAAATTTCTGAAGAAATAACTTCGAAAACTATAAAAATTAAGCAGAAAAATAGTAAACCGAAAAATGACATGTCATTAAACAAACTTGTTTTAAAGAAGGTTTGACTCCTAAATATACCAATACATGTAAGTAAAAGGTACAAGTAAAAATAAAAAAACACAGAAAATATACTCTGAGGTCTTTTAAATTTATGTCATCACAGAGCAACTAAAAATTAAAAATAAAAAAAATGAGTAACATTTTAATTCACAAATCAGTAGCTGTGGATGTGAACTGACATATACAAATGTATGTCCGATAAGGTATATATAAATGTATCAATATCTTGCAAATGTATCAATTGTCAGATAAATGTATGTCAATAAGGTTTTATGATATTATCAAACAAACAAACAAAACATACAAAAATAGGAATTTATAAATTCAAAACTTCGATTTGTTTATAATGTACTACTTTTCATTTAGTTTGGTATGTTGAATCTATATATGACAATGTCTTTTTTTCCCTCTTATTCAATATAAACAATTAATAAGTGATAAATTCTACATCTTAGATAATAGACTCAAGTGTTGCATATTTTGTTTTCTTTTCTTGACCAAAATTGTATTAGACGTAAAGGTTTGTGTTAAGTAAAAATTCTCTTTGTTTGTTTTTCAGCATTCTCAGTTACACACACATATGCTAAGTATATTGACTACTTTTGCACTTTAGCAATCCCATTTTTTTCATAATAGAATAAAAAAGAATCGAGGTGAATCAGTCATAGAAGTATCCTTTTCAGTTATTAATAATTAATAATCTTAACTAGACAGTTAAAACGTGATTAATCGAATTATGTGTGTGTTTAAAGTGAAATTGGTTTAAAGTAAATGTATAAGAAAAAGAAAAAGAGAGAAAGAGAGAAACTTTGATTTTAACTGTCCATCAGGAGTGAGCTGTAATTCGTTAAAGTAGAACTTGTGACATGAGTGAAAGTCTGTTAGCAACTTGGTTAAAGGAGAACAGTTGAGACTGCTTTAAGGTTAGAAAGAGATGAGCTCCAGGAAACTTAAGTTGGACCCTCGACCCACATCGAGAGGAGAGTTTTAAATATTTACTTGGCCAGCTGCCACGTCGTCCGCTTGGACCACAGACTCCTTCGCTCAGCCCTTGTGTGTGTCTTCCAGTGAAACATTCACGGGGTCGGCAACAAAACAACAACCACTGAGGCACCAAATAAAACCCACCTTCTTTTTGTTCATTGTCATTTGTAGTTCAATTGTTTAAACACAAACAATCCAGTTCAGAACTATTCAGTTTCTGTTCAGTTTATTAATATGGTTTATTCACATGGTATACTGATTCTTATATTAATTATAAAATATATTTGTTTAAATTTTTTACTCTAACAAATATATATAGTGTAGCAGTTTGCTTCTCAACGCGAGTACTTCGAACTTCTTCCCGATGACGACGGATGTCGAAATATCGAAGTGAGTTCTGTAGTGTCTTTCTGTGTTCTTTTCTCTGTGTTAAAGTGTATATATATATATATATTGTTGAAAGGTACCACAGCTTCGGCATTTACGACTTTTAAACTAAGCTGTTCCGGTCTCCTGACAGTCTTACGAATAGAAGGTGGTAATTCCCAGATAACTTGTCCAAAGGACATTGAGACACTTTCTTAAAAACACTTTAATAAATATCAACAATTTTAATACAACTGAAAGACTAACATCTCAGGTAAAGAATTTAACATAACTTACTATCCATAAACACAAGCTTTCGACTATGCAATAGTCATCGTCAGGTTAGAAATGTATGACTTAAATTTCATTTCTTTATTGAAATAAGGAACTCTATTATTCGTATTATCAAAACCAAGCATTTAAAAATAATTCTAAGAGTATGTTTTACATTTTTTTTCAAAGAAAGATAACCTGTTAATTATGAAATAGATTATACTGATTACATCTGATCAGTTCGAATAAACAACATTCAACTGTTATTATGTTGTTATTATGTCGACAACTAATGTTTGAAATAATAATTTAGAAATAATTAGATAACCAAGTAATTAATTTGAATTATGAAGAGGTTAAATATAGTGAATTTAAGATATACAATTCTTAAAAGTTTTGAAGAAGAATATTATGTACAAAATTATATTGAAGTAAATGTTTAAGGGGAAGCAGAATTATCAAGCAATATTAATAAAGAGAAAGACTATTTTGACACAGAGGGTGGTTGTACGATAAATATTGTTAAATTTGATTTTAATAAGTTTCCAAACTTCAATCTATCCATCCTGAGGATTTATATTAGCATTAGGATTTATATATTATAATAAGCACGGAATTACTTCCCATAACAACCGAAAAATGTTGTATTGTAACAATTAATTTTTTTTTTTAAATGTATATGTTTGATTATTGGTATTGAACATAAAAATGATAAGTGAGGCAAATATTTTGGTCTAAATTTTTACAATTAATGCAATAAGCATTTCGTTATATTATGGTTACATTAAGCATTTAATATAAAATACAGTACTGAAGTTCTACAAACGATTTCTGCTATCTTACAATAGGTGAAAACCTGTACCACACCTGGTCATAAATGGAAGAAATATGGTAATTCTATATAATGTATATATTATTGTATTTATATAATCAAATAATTATTCTACCGTTGTATCTGATTCAATATTTTTGTAGTCACAAGTTTACCTTATAGTAATAAATTGAAGTGGCATAAATATTTAGAAAAGAAGAAGCTATTAAACTTTATAGATGGAATATGTTGTTCCTCACATTATAGGTTAGAGGACACGTACTTTTTCAAGAGAGTGTGAATGCACGTTGATGAGGGCGGACCAGTTGAGAAAGCAGTCAAGTGAAGAGCAAACAGTCTGAGGTGTGATGACACCTTATCGTCATCACGGAAACCGAGTAAATAATAACTTCATTTGTTATCATCGTAAATTCATAAGCAAATACACAGTATAATGCAGACACAGAAATAAGCTTTCAGCAAGCCCATCTCGAATTCCAATTATCTCATTACCATGTGCCGGTAATAGTTAATTTAATGAAAAGATTTATAACAGCATCTCAAATAATTAGAAAAGTATTACTTATTCATCATATTCAATTATTAACCATGTTGCATTTTGAAATTAATATTTGTAATTTTTAAAGAAATTAAGGATGTACATTTATAATGATTTATTGTAAATAAGATTGTAATTGAGGTATCAAGTATAATTCCTTTTCTAGAAAATTTATTGAAATAAAGGATAATAAAAGGGGGGCCAGGCTAGCTCAGTGGTTACGTGCTCACCTCTGAACTGATAGGACCGGGGTTCAATCCTCACCTGGCCCTCGATTTATTCACGCGGGAGGTGAATAAATCTGAGCACGTCGTCCCTCGGAGAAGGACGTTAAACCGTCGGTCCCGAGCCTGTACGATGTCAGGTACTCGTTAAAGATCCCTACTCTAAATACATTTAAGTTAGGCAAAATTTAGGACTCCCACTGTAGAATCAATCTTCATTGTGTGGTATCACAAAGGGCCAATGCTTGGCCTAGTGCAGGGGTGCTCAATACGTCGATCGCGATCTACCAGTCGATCACGAGGCCAATAGTGGTAGATCGCATACAACTTTGAAAAAAAAAGTTCCAGGGTGACAGTCAGCCCATCTCTCTCTCTCTCTCTCTCTCTCTCTCTCTCTCTCTCTCTCTCTCTCTCTCTCTCTCTCTCTCTCTCTCTCTCTCTCTCTCTCTCTCTCTCTCTCTCTCTCTCTCTCTCTATCTATCTATCTATCTATATATCTCTGTGGTGTGTGTGTGTGTGTGTGTGTGTGTGTGTGTTTTGATCCTCCTGTAAAGCTTCTGTCTTTGAGCATAATGAAAAGCTACAAAAAACAGCTGTATTATTATTTTATTTTATTATTTTTATTTATTTATTTTTAATTATTATTATTATAAATTGTCAATGTATTATTATTATTATTATTATTATTATTATTATTATTGGGAGCCCAGCACAATGTGCGTAAATGCATTTCACCTCCTTAACAAAAAAAAAAATTGTATTATTATTATATGGTAATCACAAAAACATGTTGAGAGCTCTTATTTTGTTGCAATATTGGCTCATGCAATAATGCAAGGTAAGAATGTTCAATAAATTTTAAAATAACATACGCTTTTATGGGTCGGTAGATCATTTTGACTTGGTCATTTTATAAGTAGCTCACATACTGAAAAAGTGTGAGCACTCCTGGCCTAGTGTGTCCCTTGTGGGGCTACCACTGCAACCTAACCTAAAGGATAATAAATCAATGTATAAAAATCAAAGGATGACTGTAGTGCTTACCATTATGTTTTTGTGTAAGAAAATAAAATGTGAGCTGATATAATGAAAAAAGACATTAAGGAGGGAGGACATTAAGGATATAGTTATTGAAAGTGAACCAACTATTCAATACAACGGGAAACAAAAATAATGCCTTTTTTTAAACTGGTAGATTTGAATACAATTACAATTAATTTTTGAGTGAACAATTTTTAATTTCAAGATTTATAAAAATACACCCTCCTATCATTGCAGCAAGAAATAAAAGAGAGGAATATTACTATATTGATTTTATTTTTTTAAGAATTGTTCAAGCAACAGACAGGCGACGACATTGCGAAGTGAAAAGTTCTATTAGAAAGAGATCTTGGAAATAAGTCAGCTGTGTGGCAGATTTATTGACACTGCTTCAATTGTGAGAGGCACTCGGCAATTATTAAAGGGAAAAAAGACGGAGGAAAATGGAAACTAATTTGTGGTGTCATTTGAAGTAAAAAAAAAAAAAAAATGAAAAGTAAAGACCGCTGAAATGGTTTAATAAATTCACAAATCTTACTCAAAATCTCTGGATAAAAATAATGTTTGCATTAGAACTTATTAACTGAATATATACGAAGAGCAAATATTTATTAAATTTTATTGATGACGCAGCTAGAGGTTTGGCTTTTCAAACCTCCCTATAATTTACTCCCCCCCAGTCCCCTTTTCTTTACAAACGCTCATGACGGCAGCCTATAGTCTAGAATCTAGAAAACTTGAACTCAAGCTGAAAAGAAATTATTATTTCAGTTGACTCTTTCCAAATATTCTTCTTGTTTGATTCGTTAAGAATACTTTTTCATTGATTACTCTAAGAGGACCTTGTAACTCTGAATCAGCTAGGTTATGATTTTCTTTGATAGGAATTCTATGCTTTCCATGTATTTTAGTCCTGCTGGTAGCCTGCACAGGTGTGTTTGTTAAGTAGGCTTATGTTATTGTTATTTGAAAGACCACCTGAGTAATCTGGTTAGTTTCACGGACATCACAAAGTACCTTTAATATTATAAAATGGAAGTTATCTATATATTCTAATGAACATAATGAGAGATGCTAGAAAAAATTCCTCTATTCTTGGAGATGTCAGGTGGGCTTTACCAAGTTTTCTTGGTTTTCTATGTGATTGCTTCACAGTCACAAAGAAATCACTCTAGTTTGGAAGTCTTTACTAGTTCATATTCAACTCTGCTTCTTTTCATTCAATATACATAAATGAATGCCTAAACATGGAGATTACATTCATATAATGCCATAACACTGAGATGTATAGCTTACTTTTCCATTTATCACTGTATCATTGTTAGTTTTAAAACTAACAAAATACACGTTAAGTGAATTAAAGTAAACAATTGTACTTTCAGGAATTAAATCTAGTTACAGTTTACTTTTGAAACATTAACCGTATTTTTGATCTCGTTTTAAGTTGCATGTGCCTAATTTCATGAGTTCGAGATGAACACAGTAGATTTGAATAACAAAACCATAAAATATGTTAATTCTAACAATTATGATATCATAAGAAGTGGAAGGAAATAGTTATTCACATTTATTGTATTTCATCAGACCATTGACAAATAAAAACCACACTCAGAAGCACTTTTGATTTCAGGTTGTTGTACATTAATCAACTCTTTCTTCAAAAGTCAAATTCTATTTAACTGAAAAAGATATCACTTTATTACTAGGTATTCAGGCAAGCAGTAGGTGTGTTTTTATAAAATCAGTCCATTATAAGAAATAGAAATCATCATATATTTTTCACTCATCATATACTCATTCTGAATATTACTAATGTATACTACACATCCTAAAGAAGGAAACTTGTAAAAAAACTATCAGTGAATTAATGACGGTCTGAAAGTGAAAATTAACAAAACTCGAGAGTAATAATCAATACTTTTGAATATACGTAAAAAACCATGGTAATATATTATTATACTTAAGGTACTACCTACTGACTAAATAAATAAGTAAATATAAATATATTGAAAATATTTATAAGATATACTTTAAAGAAATAAAATATGAAATATTGAGTTTCAATTCAAGAAAACTCTCATTATTTGAATCCTTATAATGTTTCCAATTATTGCAGTAATCTGTTAAGAATAGGACATGATACCTATTTCTTAGGTAACTCAATACAAGAATAATCACAATGCGAAATATTAGTGATGAAGTAATTACAGAAATAGTTTTATGTATATGTATTATGCATACGTTTTTTCAGAATATAAGTCATTGATGGGGAATCAGATAGTAAACTATAAGAGGGTAGGTTGAGCAAGTGTAAATTGTACTTGTAGAAATGAAGTCATTACGAAGAGAGGTTAGCGGTAAAGTGAATACGCCTTGCTTGAATGTCACCGGACTGGGCTGTAAGAGGCCAGTCCTGTTAGTCTCACAGAATTAGCCCGATCATTTTTATACTATTCAAGTTATATCTAATCATTTCTTAGTAATATGGACATTGTATTACTCACAATTGCTCAATGTATTTACCTGCAAGCATCAAACCTGTCTTCACACGCATTTGTACTCTGGATTTCTAAGTTTTATCTATTAGAAATTGAACTCAATTATATTCATATTAATTCATACTCAATTATAATGATTATATATACAGCCTTTAATTAATAACTAAAAATTACACTAATTTGTAAATTTAAAAGTTTCAAATCATGTTTGCGGTATAAACTCAGTGAATAAGAGTTTTTGTTTTCTATATCCAAAGTTCAGTTCTCTCTTATTTTCGTCTCAAACGTGTTAATGATTTAGTTTTTCCATTCTAATAATCTGCTGGTTTTATCATCTGTCTTTTCACTGCTTTGTAAAATCCCTGGTTCTGCGGAGAAGCATACTTACTGGGACCAAATACTTTCTAATCCCCTGACTTTTGCAGGCTTATCCACACCATGTTTAGCAACTATCTATATTTCATCAGTAAACTTCAAGTAGGGATATACGTAAATGTGGTTTATGGAACTGCAGCAAGATGTACATTATTAATAGTGATGTATAGGTTTTGGGTGATAAGGAGAAGGGATTTAGGCGGGGCAGGCTGATTCCCTCTCCTGGGAGGGGCTCTCTTCTCCACAGTAATTAATACGGCTGAAAGGGGCCGAGTGCGCTTGCGTCTAGATTAAAGGAAGACCTCTCCATCTGACGAGCCCGCCGCTAATACTACAGCCTAAAAATACCCCTCCCCGATACCCAGGCCAAACGCTTTCCTTTTAGGCTGCTGAATATTTAAAGAGGCCTCTTTGTCGGGGCCGACACGCCGCCCAATCTGCTTACTACTCCTGCTCCCCCGCATCCAGACCCACTTTCGGCATCCCTCTCGAAAAACAACATATGCACTAGCTCGCGCTGTTTGCTGACGTGTTAGCTTCCTCTTCGGTAATGGAGCAGCGTCTCTCGGCAGCCAATATCTCCACCTACTGCTTCCACTACTCCCATTAGGCAGAAATATAAACTTTAAACAACTTCACCAGCCTCGGAGTGAAATATTACTTCTTTGATTGCATTACGGAATCATCAATCTTTACCAGATGTTACCATCAATTCCCTAATTCAGTATAAACAAAGTTTGAAACAATGGATATTTAAAAAAATATGTAAACATGAACGTCAAAACGTAATCAGTATAATAAGTGATCCATATTAGGTTGTATACTATCATTAAAACAAATTACAAGTCATTATATAAAAAATAAATAAATTCTCAGTCAAACAGCAAGCAATTAATAATTCATAAACAACTTCCAAATCTATTAACTAAATTTTTCATTTATCAGTTTAACAGGGTCACAATCAAAGAAACAGGTGACTGTAAGGAGAGACATGTACTATCTATGAGAGGGAAAGCAAGATCTCACCTTCGCACTAGGAATCTAGCAATTTCAACAATGTAGAAAAAGATGTGAGAGGAAGTCAGGCATCCAGCAAACTGTACTCTAATCTGTTTAAAATGATCAAAGCAAGTCGGCTTTACTGTTGTGAATTTATTCTGGACTGCATTATGGATGATAATGTTGATCGATTTAGTTTACAGATCTATTTCGTTAAGTTTCCTTCTTCAAGCAGGCAGTCAGAGTTCGAATGTGATATTTAATAACCAAAAGGTAATTAAAATGGCTAATAACTAATAATTATAAAGATATATTTTGTCAAAGGTCTAAGTTTTTTAAATTTTGTTTAAAGGAATTGAGGAAGAGAAGAAGAGTAACTTTACATGTTGCGTTGTTACACTCTGGCTGCAAGGGTTGAGAGTGATGCTGGCTGGTGATGTGAAGATAGCATTGTCAACATCAGGGAGTGTTCATCCTAAACTAACATAGTTTAGACGTGTTAAGTTATTAATAGGGGACGACGCTTAATGTTAGAAACTCTAACACCAGTCATTGGCTAAACTAAACTTTTTTATTGCTTCAAACATATATAATAACGTTTAAGAACTTCGTTCAAGGAGGTGATTCCAAAAGTTATTCAAATTATTTGTAATAAAAAGTTTTAATGAACTGTTCAGTCAGTTGAGGTAAACTCTTAATTACAATTACTTCAAGAAGAAAACTAAGAGCAGTTTGGGGAAATCATAAACTCTATTTCAAGTGAAACCGTTCTACTATGTTTGTCTATTTACTTCAACAATCTCTTCAAATCACAAAATGTTTGCTATAAAAAATAAAAGATAAGTTAATATTTGCATAGGGGACAGGCTAGATCAGTGGTTACGTGCTCGCCTCTGAAATGATAGGACCTGGGTTCGATCCCCACCTGGCCCTCGATTTATTCAGGAGGGAGGTGAATAAATCTGAGCACGTCATCCCTCGGAGAAGGACGTTAAACTGTTGGTCCTGAGCATGTACGATGTCAGGTACTCGTTAAAAATCCCTACTCTAAATACACTTCAGTTAGGCAAAATTTAG
Organism: Hermatobates lingyangjiaoensis; assembly: GCA_026182355.1. Classification (NCBI taxonomy): domain Eukaryota; kingdom Metazoa; phylum Arthropoda; class Insecta; order Hemiptera; family Hermatobatidae; genus Hermatobates; species Hermatobates lingyangjiaoensis. Next base: position 1,942,205 of record JAPFBL010000089.1, read on the forward strand.
GACTTCCCACTGTAGAATCAATCTTTATTGTGTGGTATCACAAAGAGCCAATGGTCGGCCTACGTGTGTTCCTTTGTGGGACTGCCACTACAACCTAACCTAACCTAATATTTGCATTTAGAAAGTTACTTGCTTTCTTGAATCAAAAGACAGCCTGGTTCATATTGGTTCATATGAGTAATGCAAAGTTTTTTTGTGTTCATGGAAGTTAAAAAAAAACAACAATTGTTTATGAAGGTATGATAGCGCTATATAAAACTCTGATTAGATATAAAAGTCTAAATAATGTTAGTTGAATTTATGTTTATAGAAACAGAAATCTTAATACTCATGAAAGGGTTTAGAGTAATTCGGTTAATTAAAAGTATGAGTGGTATCATTTGTGGAAGAAATATTAATGACAATTTCTCCACTATACAGTAAAAACTATTTTCGTATATAGTAACGTTTATTCAATACATTTTGAATTCTATAATATTAGAAATAATAAAACAACTTAGTCAACAATTAATTATTCTATACTCCACTTATAAAAATCACTAAACTTAATGGGTTTATATAGATCGATTTTTTTTTCTTGTGATAAAAATTACAATTTATGGGTCCAACAATGAACTAGTAAGCCTCGTCACCTGGAGGAAAAAAAGCATGAATGAATACCTATTAACCAGCTTCAAACGCCAATTTGTATACAGATCTTTCCACATGTGTTAACTTGTTTTCTATTTGTGAACAAAACTTTTAAACATTTCAATGGCATAAATATAATTAATAATTAATGTGGTATTAGAATAATGTTAAATATGATGTAACAATAAATTTCATTATTGGTCTCTCTGTAAAATATTAGCAAACTACATTTAAAACGTATAAAAAATTTCTTCGAAAATTTCTTATATGACTGCACTCTAAACTAGAAAGCTACCTAGACTTGCCATATTCATATATCTGCATGGTAACTATAAAGTTTCTCTAGATATGTAATTTTCCATTTTTTGGACGGAAAGTTCATCTAAGTAGTAAAATGAAGTTCATGGAAACTTATTTGTTATAGATAACAATAAGATAGTCCAAAGGAATAAGATCCTCAAATCACAATGTCACCTAATATGCCAGAAGTATTATAAATTCATTAAAAAAAAAAATCATCCTTTACTTACGAAACGGTTGGCGTGGACTATTCTAACCAGCATGAATTGAGGTAGTAAAGGGAAAACTGTTACGTACGTTGTAGAGTAGTGTCAAAGATATGCCACTGTAAGATGTATAAATGAAATGGATGGCTACAAGTAGGTTTGTCTCGGAAATATACTTGGGTCCTGACTAGGTACGGTAAGAAGTTCTACTCCTTTATCTATAAGATAAGAAGAATTAAGAATAACAGCAGGTATCCTGCTTCCCGACATTTAGATCAAGACCGAAGTGTGGGAAGTGTTGATCTTAGTAAATCGTGAAAAAGTGAAGTGATTATAATTCATACTTTATGACTTCTTTATGTTCAGGAAGAAGTTAATTTGTTTTTTTGGAGTTAGTTTATCTTTTAATTTAATTGATGTAAGGTCGTAGAAGATCGTCTCCACCGTGTAGTCCACCTCGGGCGTATCTCAGAGGTCTTAGTATACCTTAGTATACTTAGTATTTTTGGTTACGGCTTGTTGTCCCCGAGATTAGACGAAAGAGCTTTAACATTAAAAGGCATCAAACTGTTCTGTTATTATTTGTGATATAGATGAATAAATTGGATACGCGCTGTAATCCCAAAATAGGTAAAGGGAAATCCCCCCCGACGTGCCTTCACCTTGTCGTGGTGGGGGGGCTTAACATCAACTAAGAAAGGCACAACCTGGGCGGAGGGCTAGCCTGGGCCTCGTCCGGAGGTGGAAAGTCCGTTCGTTCGAGCGGACTTAGGTTTTCGCGATGCGGTTATCATCTTGGTGTTTTTCATTCCTTCCCTCTACACCTTTTCTTGTATCTTTCATCCTTTTCATTACCTTCCTATTCTTTGTTATATCTCAACTCAGTAATAACTGTTACTCATGTTTTTGTCCCTTTTTATGTTTTCCCCTGTAAATTTTGATGATCTCTTTCATCAGTCTCCTAGAGACTACTGGGCATATATGTTCTAAGCTTTTGTTGATGTAGGCCGTGGAAGTCTCCGTGATGGTGAAAGAGTTTTATATTAAAAATTTCAATCTATTCTGCTTTATCATGATATGACCGAAAGGCTAATATGAATGAATAAATCAAAGCAGGTAATGAGAAATGTGCTGAAAGTAATATAGTAGTAGTTGGGAGACTAAGAGTGACAGAGTATACAGGCAGGAACAGAAAGTTACTAGTTTGTAGTTCTTTAATTGTTTGTGAATTTATAAGATCTATGTTACAAATTTCTTAAAAATGTTATATGAAACATAAACGAATATGTCAAAACATGCACATATGTATCTATACTTTGAAAACAGAAAGAATAACGAATGGAACACAAAGAAAGGAAGCCAACTTTGGTTTTCGGTCCTTGACACTCCACTTCCTTTACTGAGGACGGCTGTTAATAGGATCGAAATATTGAAACCGTGTCCTAGTATCTGTTTTTCATCTGTGTTTCTTTCTACTTTCAAAGTGTATTGTCCGTTTAGATCTGATTTCATTTGACTTTATATACCATATTTATACAAGTTCAAGTTTTTCAATTTTGTGTCCAAGTTTGGATCGTCTTTCCATTTTTTAAGTAAATATGGTATATATATATACTTAAAATAAACAGTGACACATAGACTGAAACATAACAAAGACTCACTTTTCAATATTTCGACCGTAATGGCGGTCGTCCTCAGGAGAAGAAGTGAATTGATGGAGGGATGACAGTCAACTCAAATATATATTATATATGGGTTACTTGCCGTTGCGTCTACAACGTGCTTGGTCTCCCATTCTCTTTTCTCCTGAAGACGGATTACCCGAAAATTTGAGTCTGTATGTGTGTTTCCCTACTTTGTGTATTGCTCTTTGTTAATCTCGAACTCGTATATATATATATATATATATATATATATGATCAAACCACAGTATGAAATGGGGAAAAAAAGACTAAGATCTTTCAACCGTAACAGGAACAGAAAGTTACTAGTTAGCAGTTCTTTAATTGTTTGTGAATTTCAGTTTTGTAACAGTTTAGAAATCAGCATTAATAACCATATGTTAGGTTTAAAGATATGTAGAGCACCAATATCAACTGGCTCAACATTTATACTCTCGCTGCAACAAAAACCAACTGTGAAGTGACGTCATAAAATGTAAATTTCTTAGAACATTAATTTCATTAATAAACTAATATTTTTTAAAGATTTATAATTTTACAAAAGAAAACGACGCTATACAGGAAAAAATAGATTATTTATGCTACTCTAGCTGGATACAAATATTGAAAAAAATATCATATTTACGTCTACATTTTGACGAAGTGAGTTATTCTGTACCTATCTGTGTGTTACCTTTCTTTTAACTCTTTTTTATTTAAAAGTCCGCTGTTTCATTTAATTGCTATCATAATATTTATACATATAACACAAAATCTCAAAAAAATGGTGGAATTATTAAAAGAAATACATAATAATAACACTTAAAAGTGTATTTTTTTACACAATACAACAATGTGACTCTGTAAACTTACTACTGTCATTGTTGATAACGGTGTATAGTAAATAGAATGGAAATTAAAACAAACTGTTCAGTAAACAATTTTTTTTGGATACACATTTCACATATAATCCATAAAGAAAATTCAAAATTGGCATGAAATTAAAATTTAAATATCCTAATTAACCAGTACATTAACGAACGATTGACACCTCTGACAAATGTCTGACAACTTAAGATAAATATAATCTTAACTAACAATCACAACAGAAACAACAACAGCAAACAAAGAGCAAACATTTAATGTAATAATCTTAGCCTGTGCAAATACGAGTATACTCAGTTTTACGGTTTCCTGACATCTTAATTTATAGTAAAAGAGACCCGCAAAAGGATTCTATAAATAAACAGTATTTCTTGTGCTAAAATTAGGGTTTTTTTCGTATTAAAAGTACTTTTCTAGTATTAGCTCGAATCATTTATACTAGTATTAAATTATTATGTAGTGTATATAGTTTTTATGAATTATATACTTAACACAAGTAGAAATCATAGCGACATCATAAAAAATGTATGTATGTGTCAGCATACACATATATTCGATTAGTAACAATGACGTCAATATTTAATGACCTCATTCACAGTGATTTGTCCTTTATGATTACCAAAAACATTTCAATTTAAATGGTTGTTAACATTTTCATTGAATCAGAATTAATAATTTCAAAATGAGTCTTTTGTTTTTGTATGTGTATAATATCATGTTTTAACTTGCTGTATTAAGCTTGCGGTGTCAAAATTGTGTTTTAGAAATCAATAGACCATAGGAATTTAGTTGGATGAAATAGAATAGATACAGATGAGTTAAGCTAACGAAAGACAAAAGGGAAAGTATAAAAATATGTAGAAATGTAACTAAACTAATAAAGAGTAAAACTAATACAGTGAGCTAAGTAGCTATGGTTTTGAAACTATCCATAGCTAGCTAACTCATTGTGGTATAAGAGTGAGAGCGGGAAAATTGGTCATCGGATCAGTTGACCCTCACCAGGGGTATACAAACTTTTCATCTCGTTGACCCCTTCGCAAAACAGTTTTCTTCTTATCGACCCCTTATAAAAAATGTATTAAAAGGAACATATTTTTCCACGTTGGAAACGTCTAGAAATGAGATAATCTGCATAGAAATTCAATTAATACATTTTTGTTTCCCATATACAAGAAAATTCCTGAATGACTGTCGGATACAGATGTAATCATAGATTTGTGGTAGTTTATCTGAAATTGTTATACTCGTACTATACTTGTCATAATGCCTAAAAGACAACAAATATCTTTTAAAATATACAAAGAATGACATTGGTGAAAAATTTTACCTGTCTGTTTACTACCACAGAATAACATAAGAGTACACTAATAAACCTCTTTTACTAAAATGCATGACATTAATGAGAAGAATGCCCTTGATGAACAGCAATAAGACTGCTGATGTTGGGTTCAAATTCACAGAGTTTTAGCCGCAAATCAACACTTTTTTTCCAATTTTAGTCTGTTCTTCTGTTTTGTCAGAATTGCGTTTGCATCATTGACGTACCTAACTCTTGTCAATACCTTTTCAAATCTTTTTTTCTTTTCAACCCTTTCATTATATGGTTTTTCATAAACACTTAATATTTATTGAGCACTCTTTGATACTATGAACTTCTCGGCCTCTAGCATATTCATCGATCCCCTTGGGCCAAGGGGATCGACGAATATGATCATCAACCGTGATGATTGATATAGATCCCATTGGAGTTCCCTGGCCTAGACTAACCCAAACGACGATAACACCGTATACAGATGAGAGTGGTTCATTTGTAAGCCCATCTGTTGAACTCCAATACGAAATGTATTCAGCGTATGTGTCTTCATTTTACATGAAGACTCATGGTCACTTCAACTACAATCTCAATAAAGTCGAAGGGGTGCACGAGAAAAGAACTTTATGATTTTATCTTTATAAATAAAATAATGATTTTGTCTGTACATTGCTTAGAACTGACTCATTTCAAGTTTTCTTTACGTTTCATACATTGGAGAAACCAAATCCACCCTTTAAAAAATTTCTGTCGGTTTGTCGGTTTGTCTGTTTGTCTGCAAAACTTTGTCACAGGTAAACTCAGCTACCATAAACATATAAAAGCTGAAACTTTTACAGTAGTTTTGTATAGGTCTAACTTAAAATATAGGCTCTGAATTGATTGGAAATTCAACGTAGAAGTAAGTTATGGACGTTTAACGCAAAAAATGTTTGTCACAAGTAAATTCAGCCACCATAAGACATGGGAGCTGAAACTTTGACATGGATTTCTGTATGCCAACTTAAAATATGGGCTCTAAATAGATTATTAATTCAGTACAGAAGCGAAGTTATGGGGCTTTTAGCTGTATTTTCCTAACTTCACAGACAATTTGTTTTGAAAATACACAGGTGTGGGCAAGTAGGTATTGTTAGTTGATTTTAATTTCAGTTGAGATTGAATATATTGCGTATTTGACATCATTGAAATGGTGTTTCACAGAGTTGAGGATTGTACTATCTATTGAGAATAAATGTTTTGTAAACGAGCAATTCTCAGCCCTTAATATGAACAGGCAGGAGAAATCAACAAAACAAGTTCTTACGCTATTGAAGCCGAGGAAAGAACTTACAAGTCAGTAAAGAGATGGATTATGATGAAGAAGCAGTTCATTATCTAATTGAATTTCTTGACTCAGAATTTATTTCTCCTGGTGCCTGCCTCATGAGCAAAAACTTAAAGTAGGAGCAATTTATAGCAGTAACAAATTTCATGTTACGAAACTGGAGTGCCCCAAAAACTGTGCAACGGGACACGACTCTGAGTTCATGCTCTACACAGATATGCCATAGGGCGGACATAATGACTGGATGTGGTATTGGGGGTCTGTGTGTTATACCACGCATACCATTGATTCCGAGCCACTGTCTGTTTCCGTTCAAATGATTGCAAAGTCCCGTCAGAGTCTATTTCGCAATGACGTTAACTAAGTCGCAAAGGGAGACTTTAACCCAGGAATTCAAGTTGGCGAAACCAATTTTTCTCACATGGTCAACTGTAGTTTACTTGCTCAATAGTCAGAGGTTTCAACTGATTGTTCTTCCATGAACCTAAAGGACAGACAGCTAATGTAGTGTATACAGAGGCATTTGTTTAACACTGTACTAATAATGGTGTTTTCTACTATTCTATAATTTTTAATTATAGTATTAGTAATATACTATAATTGATATTTTGGAATACCAAGTATAATAGAATTTTTGATTCCGTCAAAGACGGGTACATTTGCTAGTATATTATAAATACCCACACCTCTAACTTGAAACATTTTATGAATGAAAAAAATGCCAGTTTTTTGAGATTAAAGAAAGATTTTTCTTTCAGCATTACTTGATTAAAATGTAGATAACAAATCATGGTTGTGATTTTAAATCGTCATATTTTGAACAGTATTACAATTTTAATATTTAAATTTGAATAGGGAGAAGTATGAAATTTTGAATTTGAATAACTATTAAACTATTACTGCTATATGTAATAATTAAAATCTTATTATATTAAATAATTTATCTGTATAAAGGTGAATAAATAAAACATCGACTTCGAATTTGAAAATTCATATGAATTTGGAAAGAAATGACAGATTCCTAATATATATTATTTTATTCTTAGAGATGGGAGACCAAGCTTAATAAAAAACGCGTATAGTTTTTGGAAAATTTACAAAAACTATATATTTTTGGAAAAAATAAAACTTTTCTTTTATGACATCTTTTATATATATGAGGAAAAAAAATGTAACCCGTTGTTATCATGATCATAAACTGTTCATACATTTGCTATGTATTCTAAGAAAACATATTAGCTTAGACCCAAAAAAAAGTCCTTCATACCTAAAGTGATAAGAATAAGAGACAAAAACAACTATTAGCCACCACCTGTGATTACTTATTAAATTTACATATCTTTACTTTATTAAAAATATATTCATAGGAGTTAAAGAGGCGATAACAGGAAAAAATTAAGTAGTTATATTTTTACTATATGTAAATCTATAGCCTTCATGTTATGATGAGATTTTATCTCAGTAACACAAACTGTACTCCCATAATGTTTAATAACTATTATAAAATTTACAGGAATAAACTAACTGAATATCACATGAAACAAAAATAACATGTATGGTTTATTTTGTATATAAAGTATATACAAAACTTTATATCAGGATATTGGGGTTAACTGAAAAACGTTTTGGAAGATGAAGGTATATAAAAAACCTGAAAATTAAAATATACAAAAAAAAGACTGTATTAGAAAAGTGAGAAATGTGAGAAAACTGGAGAGAGAAATGGAGGAAGTAAACTACGAGTGAAGAGGAAATGAGAATTGAAGAAATAAATAGAAGAATAGAAAAAAAATATTAGGTTCACGAGGATAAAGAATGATAAGTGGGTAAATAGAGTGCAGTGTGGTGTTCTAGAGAAGTAAAGAAGAAGAGTGGTAAGACTGGGAAGAAGATGGGAAGAGGAATTTAATTTAATGTCTGAGAGTTCGGAGCTTCTTCTTCTTTAATATTCTTGGATTCAAGAGTTTCCCAAGACAGAAGCAGACGGGTAAAGTTGTTAGAGGTCTATGACCAGAAGTGGGCCAAGTTTAACAAATGAGGCATTTATAGAGAATGATGTTTATTTTGAATAATCAACAATTTTAAATAATGCTGCTATATTTAAGAAATGTTTCCAACATCTAATCAATCAACAACATCTAATCTAAATAAAATTTCCATAAATTATGCGAAAAAATGAAGATCATTTATTTTCAAAGGATTACATTTACATTTAAATGTAAGCTTTTAAATTACATTTCTTTTATATGAAAAGAAATGAAAAATTAAATAATGCGATGTTAATTAATCTGAACCAGTGGTTGTAAAATCTATTGTTCAAACGAAACACATTCATTAGTTCAAGGATTTAGATTTCCTTTAAAACCAATTTTTTTTAAATAACTCCGTTTTTTAAATTAGATTAAAAATAGTGTTAAATACATGCATATTGTTAATATCACTGAGGTTAGTATGATTTATATTAGAAATAGGTAAAACCGTCGATCGAAGGAGGTTTGTTGCGATCGAAGATGGACAACGTCCGAAAGCGCTCCAACTCCATGATCGTCTTACGAGGTATGACGGTTTTACCTATTTCTAATATAAAAGTAGTGTCTTAAATAAAACTAAGAGAGAAACTTAGTTGCTATTACTTTTGGTCAGTAATGCTCTGGCATGCTGATGTTTTTAAGGTTATGGTTAATTTAAACTCTTTGTCAAAAAGACAGTCTTCAATATACTTTTGACATTTTTCAAGACTAAACTGTATTGCTAAAATAAAGAATGTAATATAATACGAATGAGTAATGATTAGTATTACATGTGATAAATATATTTCGTCGAAATATCATCACATATTACATATGATATATTTCGACTATTGTCATCATAAGGAGACGAAGAGTCCCGCAGGATGGCAGGGTGGCGACTATATATATATATATATATATATATATTATATTATATATATATATATATTATATATATAGTATATAGTATATATATATATTAGTCGCCACCCTGCCATCCTGCGGGACTCTTCGTCTCCTGATGATGACATATATATTATATTTATATACATATATCAATGGTAAAACCACAAATGAAAGAGCAAATTTGAATTTCCTTTTTCATATTGTGTTTGATCATTGATTGTTATTTCACGTGTTTATGTGAATCTTGTATATATATATATATATATATATATATATATTATATATATATATATATAGAAGTGAGTTATTCCTTTGTCTATCTGTGTGCTACATTCGTTTTAATATGTTTCTATTAAAAGTCCGGGGAGGCAAGTCATTGGATGAGTCTTTCTGTGGAATGTCGGTATCTGGCCGTTTACCTACTGCCTGTTCGTCAATTGCAGGGTCATTAATCTCGGGGACGGAGTCCAGGGGGCAAACGGGTTGCGAGATATAGGGATGGTGGGATTTTTGAGGTTGGAGAGGACTTGCTAGATGAGCGAGTCAGTCGGGATGATTTTGTGGGTGTAGGGACTATAGAGGTCGTTTTGGAGGGACCGGGATTCTTTTGTTTCTTTTTAGTAACAGTAACGGGAGGTGATGAGGATGAGGGCTCAGTGGAGAGGGGGGAGGCGGAGTTGGAAGCGAGACCGGCCATCTCCCTAGCCAAAATAGGGAGAATGTCCAGTCCCTGGGCTTTGAACTCCAATAATTGTGTCACCATTGCTTTGATGAATTGGTCAACTGAAACTGCCATGTTGTGAGTCAAGATTAAAAAAGGAAAAAAATATAAAAAATAAATTAATTAAAAATAATACTGAATTAGTTGATCGTCGATCGCTGGTCGCCGGGCGATTGTAGAGCTGATGTTGGGAGTTGAGATGGCTGGTGTTTGAAGGAGGAGATGATGTCTTGAGGGCTGGAGGTTGGCTTCGCGTTTTTAAAAATGTTGGACGAAGGTGAAAGTAAAGAAGTTGAGACGAGGGTGCTAAGAATCGATTGCAGGATCATCAAAATATTCCTTACTTGATGTACAGGAGTGCAGGTACTGGTCAGGTGTCAAGGTCGTAGAAGCGTAGGGATGCAGGTAGGCGCAAGGGTTTGGTAAGCACAATCAATTAGTAGGAACCAGAGCCTTAGAGTAAATCGGATTTTTGGCCGGTCTAGTTCTGCGAGTTGTTGGATGAGTAGGATCGGGCAGCACAGCAGGTAGCAAGCAGGCACAGAGGATAAGTCCCTTAGAGTATGGTGTCACCCTTTTATTACATCCCTAATAAAACCCAACACCTAATTAGAGGCGGCTTTCTTTGTGCGCTACAGAAACTCCGTCTACAAACTCAACAAGATCTACGAGACCACACCGGTCACTGGTAATCCGCGAAGAACGAGGATAGACACTTTTCAGGAACAGGGACACCTAGATCTATACACGTTCACCGCCCAAACGAGACTGGGACCGTTTCATTTAATTACCATATTATATATATATATATATATATATATATATATATGCAAAAAAACCACAATAAATTAAACATGCGATGCTATCAATGAAGTTATATATATATTGATAAAAGTATCGACTGTGATGTAGAAACAAAAGAAAAGTTTATTAGGACATGGTTAGTTAAACTGAGGAGTCGTGATAAATTTGTAATATATATATACTTATCCTGTTGACGAACAACATTTCAAAATATTGAATTTAGTAAGTGTGTAAATTTTATCTTTTTTCTGTGACGTGTTTTGTGTAATTAAAAGTTATTCATAAATAAATATAAATTTGCTATTTAGAATAAGATTTATTTGATTCCTCCTGAATATCTGTTTAAAGATACTCCTTTGCATTGCAGATACTGGTATTCCACTTCAATCTAATAGTCAATTTCTTAGTAAGAAGCCTTACAGTAATTTCCAGAGAGCTTGTCACAATATTGACTGTGATTTGTGCAGATAATTCCTTGTGTTATTTACTAGAATATATATTCTAAGTCAACCTTAATTCATAGTTGTAAATTCACGGATGTTACAAAAATTAAAATTCTACAAGTATATACACTATGATTTTAATGTTGATTTAAGGAGGTTTGTAAATTATTCACCATGTTTTTTTGGAGAATTGTGAAAATGATCGAAAATGCCAAGGACAGACTCAGAAGACAAACCAAAGCTCCGTTTCCTTCCGTAGGGGATGCAATTCCTGTTTAATATTTAACCAATTGGGCTTTAAGCTCCTTTGCGATCCCTAGGGGGATGCGAATATGTATTCGGGGAGGAAAAAAAAGAGGTGGGAAAATAGAAAGTGGGTCAAATCACTTTTCGCGGTTCCCCTAAATTAAGAAGTTGGGTTTAGTTGGTGAAATTTAGCCAAGCATATTCCCAGAGGAGGAAGGAGTGGGAATTTGAGAATAAAGGATGATTGTGCGTGGTGCTGTGATTGGGCATGCGCAGACTAGCGCCCGCCAGCCTCCTGTCGCCATTGTTATTCCAACATGCAGCCAATCAATTATTTAGGGAGGTGGGGCCCCCGTTGCCACCAGTAACCCATCCCTCCAACCCCCTCAACCCCTAACCAAAAATCCCCTTCCGCAACCCCAACCACCCACCCTCCAAATGAACCGGTAATTATTCTGCCAACTTAACCTTCCCTCACGTACCGTCAATCTTTCGAATTAACACAAATCTAGTTTTGCAAATAAGCATTAATTCTGCTCCCCTCGCAGTGCCCTCATTAATCGATATTTGTTAAAGTGGTGATAAACACCCGAATTTGTTATCTACTCACTTGATGCTGCATAAATATTTCGAGAGCTCATCCCTGTCTCAAGGGGCATTCAATGAGACTTGCAGGATTAAACAACAGACCACGTGTGCTACGACTAGGCAGTCCTCAATGAAATTAATTATTCATTTTTATTTATATATATAAAACTTGTTAAAATCTATCGACCGTAAAATATAGAATATAATCAATATTTATCTAGAAATCGAACATTTTCAAAGAATTTTCAAATTTCAAACAGTTTTAAATTAAAGTTGGCATTGAGTGTTATATTTTAACTTGCAAAAAAGTTCATCACTAAACAATTTTGAAGTGAATATTTGTTGCTACAAGAGGGAATAGCTGTAGGCAAAAGTAGAATATCAAATTCATAACACCATGAGTTTTTCTTCATAACCTGTGGCTTATATAATAAAAAAAAATTCTTAAGACAGCATTCTCCTTCTACACTGCAACAAAAGATCTTATTTCATATTTTACAGTAAAATCAAAGAAAGAAAAAAAATCAGGAGTTGCCTATACTCAAATTACTATAAATAAACATATTATCAAACTTGTTAACAACCGACTACTTTTTTTATTTTATACCTAGACATAATATGATCAAAAGGTTACCTTTTCTAAACAGAGAGTCTACATCCATTGTATCATGTCACATACAGCTTCCATTCATTGTCGTTAATTAGACAAATTCCAATAGATGTTCTACATATATTTTTAAATTCTCCTTTTCAAGATTAGTATTCTGTACAAATCTAAGTACAGTTGGAATGAGCTTTTTAAACTGTATTGGCCCCGTTTCTTCGTGCCATTCTTTAACAGCCATCTTCTTGATATATTCATCAACTAGAAAATATGACCGTCTTTCACGGGTATTCTACAACAATTCAGAGTTGATACGTGGTATTCCAAAATATTATTAGAAAAAATAGAATAGTAGAAAATTTCATTATTAGTACAGTGTTAAGTAAGTGCCTTTGTATACACCAAATTAACTGTCTGTCCTTTATGGAAGATCAGAGAATTGAAACATCTAAGTCTTGAGCAAACAACATGCGGTTGACCATGTGTAAAACATTTCAATTCTTACCGTAGATAGAGTTTCCTCTTGCGACTTATTTACCGCGGATAGTTGTCAAATCAGTGGTATGCTTGGTATACACACAGTCTCCCTAGTATCATACCCAGTCATGATCTCCGCTTATATGATTTATCTGTACAGACCAGAAAGTCTGAGTCGTGTCCTGTCGCACATTTTTGGGGCACTCAAGTTTCGTAACAGCATGTGCCCCTAATTTTTGTTTTAACTCATGAGCTGGTAGTCTAAGAGCAGTTACGGAGTCCAGAAATTCAGTTGGATAATAAACTGCTTCCTTATTACTAATCATTCTGTTTACTAGATTGTAAGTTCCTTCTTCAACTTATAGCATAAGAACTTGTTTGTTGATTTTTTCTGTCTGTTTATTAGTATCGTTGAAAATTCCTCCTTCACAAAGTCAGTTATTCGAGTAGATGCAGATCTAGAACTACGGGAAACACATGTCAATAACGTCTTACAGGGAGCTTAAACGCAAACGATATTAAAATCTACAACTAACTAACTACAACTAACAACTAACAGTACCACTTGCTACCCCTCTACATTTTCAAAATAAAAATGTTTGTTTAGCTATCCAAACACAGCTTAAAAGTCCATATCTTCGCTTCTACGTTGAATTTCTAATCCATTCAAATTTTAAATTTTAAGTCAGACACACACAAATCTACTGTAAAAGTTTCAGCTCACTATTCCTTATGGTCACTGAATTACTTGTGACAAATTTTGTGGACGAACAGACAGAAATTTTTCTAAGGGTGGATTCAGTCTCTCTAATGTATAAAACACAAAAATAACTTGAAGAAAGTCAGTTCTAGGCAATATACAAACAAAACCTTTCTTTTATTTATATAGATGCCATATTTGTGAATGCCATACACTCATGTGTGTAGTACAAAAATGAGACTTGCTTGAGACTGCTAGATGTTACAAAAAAGTGCATTTTCCATATTTCGGTATTACCAATTCCAGTGAGGTTCATAAATATACCATGAACAATATTTTACATTAAGTTTTGTTCAAGGATGGAATATGTAGTTTGATTAGATCACTTTGTGAGACTACGTACCATCCATCATTCTATGTAAAGCATTGGAAAATACATGTTTGATTGGTGTTAATTTTTTGCATTTAAGAAATTTGTTCTTCTTACATATCATATATCATTTCAAATCTTTGAATATATCTTTACATAACGATTTTATTTCACTTAATACATTAAAAAAATGACTACATCAATCTAAAAAAATAAAAAAAATGTAAATTCATACAAGTACAACATTATTCCATGATCATTTTTTTTAGGTTTTATTGTAAAGCAGCTCTTAAAACCCATGTCGTAATCGTATCACTGTTTTGGCCATTATCGTGCATTTACTATATTTAAAAAGTCCTCAAAGAAGAAATTCACAAAATTGAAGGCAAATATAATGTTTTTTTATTTTTTGTATGTTTTGTCACTGGTAGTAACCCTACCATCAGGGAGTTTATTTCTTTTTACTGTACTATACGTAAAGTATAGTGAACATGAAAAAAATTCAACTCGAGATTTTGACAAAATTGCATGTTTTGAGGTCCCTGAAGTCGGTTTATGAAGTTTTCTTCCATGAGGTCTGTGCGTATGTGTGGGTGGGTGAGTATGTATCCAAAGTTTGTGACCACGCTACGGTCCAGAATGTTTGATGGATTAAACTGATATTTTACACAAATATGGACCTTATAGTGTAGATGATCCTTATTGTTTGGGAGCAATTATGTATGATGGGAAAGTCACTTTTTTTTCCAAAAACTTGTTTTTAGACATTTTTTTTCTCTTAAACCCCTAATCCTAGAGTTTTGAAATTTTGGCATTATCTTAGAGGCTAGAAAAGCAATAAACGAAAAATGTTTTCAAATTTTTAAAACAACAGGAAATATTTTTTGTCTATAAAATGTAAAAATTTTGACATCGAATTCAATTTGAAAGATTGTGAGAGCAATACTAGGCAAACCGTTTAACGCATGAAAATAAAACCTTATGTGGAGGATGAATGAAAATAGTTTTTTTTTAAAATTACATTAACCAAAAAGATGTTCGAGTAGTTTTCTGTTTTCGAAAAATGTTTTTTAAACACTAGAATGACAAGAGTGCTCATTAAAAATCATGAAAAATCATGAACAAAAAATTAAGAATTTTCGAAAAAAATTCAAGAAATTTTATTTATGGTAAAGACAAATAAAGTCTATAAAAACTGAATATTGATCCTGGGCTAATGGTTTATTTGCTATACTTCTAGTATTTGTTCATGAGTTTTAATGAAAAAATTTTAAATTATTGAAGAACTTAATATGTGATGTGAAAGAATAAAATTCTTCCATGCATAAAATCAATGCCAATCAAACATATTATTTCCGTTCCTTTACATGGTATAATAAATTTGTATCACAAAATGCTCTAATCAGTCTATATGTTGAACCCTTGAACAAAACTTAATATCAAATGTAATTTTTTTTTTTTGGTTTATGAATATTAATAACTTTGGGTGATATTGAAGTGTGAGGAATGGACCCTTTCTTATAATTTTCACTATCTCATTTCCTATTATTATTTCCTAGTTTTTTTTTCACTATTCTGATGTAATAGTTCATATCTATTATTTTCAAAACTTCAAGTTTCCAGCTATAAAAGTTTTAAATTATAAAGAAAACCGGCTTTCAATTTGGTTTGAGTATGCAAAACTGGTTAATTACTAATATATTTTTTCTCATTATACATTTACAGCAACCTTATACCAGAGTATAGCACGCAGAAAAATGATAACACACGGTCAGAGTAAATTGGATTATTGGCAAAGAGAAATAAAAGTGTTTTTTTTTTTAAAAAAAAAACATTAACATGCCATAAAATTTCCATTATAACAATAATTTTATAAAAGACCAAAAAAAATACATCATCCAAAATTCAAAACATTCTGTGAAAAATTATAAATGAAGTTTTCCTACATTTTAAATTAAAAATGATCCTAAAACGACATTTTTTCTTACATGTTTCTATCATTTTTCAGTCAAAATAGGAATATTTTCAAATTTTAAATGGGAAAACTTGTTTTAAATCTTCAATGAAGAAGGAGGTCAAATAAGTAAGAGATCCACTGGCTGTTGGAACAAAACCCACATACTGCTGTAAGAGATTATTTCCTAACACCTTTGCTTTTTAAAATGTTGTTACTGCAGTAGTTATACTAATGGTAACTACTGGCAGGCGTCAGTGGTGTGATATACGAAAATTAGCGCATATGCTGAGATGTGGATCTATCACTATCTGTACTAACTCCAGAAATTAACGACTAAAACACCTCTTCCATTTAGACATTTATGTTATTCTTAAATCGAACATTATAAATGATATACCCAAAAGGAATTTTATTAAGTTTACTTAATTTTATAATTAACTCAAATCTACTCTATTTCATAAATTATAGCAGTTATAATTTACAAAAAACTGTTTTCAATTTTTCCCATTTTTTTATAACTGCGTTTTAGTTTTTCATCTAAAATTATACTAATGTAGGGCTCTCCATATTTTGATTGGAAAGGGGAAGAAACAGTAAGTTTCCACTAACAAAAAAGATTTTATTCAAAGTCGGTGTGTTTCGAACACTTAATGATCACAGTCATGTGAAATGTGCCTCAGTAAGGTGATATTGACCGTTTAAGGAGTCAAAAGACATTTACTACAGAGTGTGTGAAGACTTAATGTTTCTTCCTTCCTTCCTAATCATGAGTAAATACCAAACAATACTGATGGCATAGTTGGTGAGTTAACAGAATAAATTTGCTTCCAAAATTACTGCTTTCATTAATAATGTAAATGAATTAAAATAATTTGTATATTAAGTTAATTAAGTAAAAGAAATTACACAACTTATTACATGACTTAGAATAAAATGTAGTTAAAAAAATTAATTATGCAATTATAATCTAAAAAAGTGTTTTCAGTGAAATTAAAAATAAATGGTTCCATCTTATTAATGTATTATTATTTATTTGTTTTTTATAAACTCTATGAATTGATCATAATTAGCTACCTAAAGTCTACCACATAAATTTGCAACATATTGAAAATTCATTTAAAATATTACTCATCAAATGACTCTAGTGTTAATTATTAGTCATCGTGAGTCATTTGATTTTTTAAGTTTGTAACAATGATTACTTTTTCATTGAAATTAGCAAAAGAGAGATAAATGAATTAAAACAAAACATAGAATTAAATAGCTGGTCAATTAACCTAATAATACATTTAATTTTAGCAAAGTTGAGTGCACACCGACATAATTATTTTAAAATATAAAACATAATATTATCAACCGACCTGAAATGTCAATTACTAAATCCCACTAATGTAACTATTATTTCCATTTTTTGTCTTTTATTATAGAATTATCTATTTAATAAATTTTGCTTAATATTAATATCCGTAAAATAGAATTATTTTTTTGTTGGATTAAATTTTCCTAAGTCATAGGTCTGATTATTTCCTGCCCATTGTAAACACTGGCTTAATTAGCACCAAATCTCTTTTATGCTTTTCATCATGGCGTCATTCGATTGTTATATGCGTGCGTTTTAATCGAAGTTTAGAAAAAAAAATTAATATATAGTAGTTTGAAAGTTTTTTTTTAATAATTTGATTACTAAGTGATGCATACGTGTGAAATTATTTTCCTGAATTCGTAAGTGTTTGAAAAGAACGGAGTAAAACTCTGCACATCAAAAAGAAAGTTAGTACACAATTTAAAATGATCTTCTATTTTTATACTACATTGTGTGTAAATATAACTATTAAATGAAGAAAAAGAAATGTAGATTGAGAAATGATATACTACATTATAGTAATCCAAAAAAACATGAAAGTTATCTTTAAATTTGCATAAAAAATATTATTAATTTCATAACGCCACTAAAACATTCAAAAACTTTTAAAACTTCCTCTTTTAAATTAATATACAATTACAGAGTAATTTAAAAAAAGTTATTCCTACAAGAAAATAATGCAAATATACCTCCATTTCATTATTTAGAATATTATATAATTAATTGCTTTTCTATATATTAATAAAAATGGATGCAATTCAAATTCAATCTTTTAATATTAGAAAAAAAAGTTAAATAGTAATATTAATAATTATATTTATAGAAATAAATATCACAAATATTAGTAGCATATGTTGCAATATAATTAATAATATAACTAACGATTCTTTTAACTTTTTAATTTTAATGAAATTTTAACTTTTATATTGTTCCCAAAATTCATATAAATAGTTGTAAAATAATTTTAACAAGTTTAAAAAAATCAATAACAGAATATGAATATAACTACTTTTTTCAATAAGAAAATGTTATTTTATAACCATTTTTTGTTTTAAACTAATTTTAATACGCTATCTTAAACATACATTTTTCTAAATTCAGCTTAAGTTAAATTAATCATACCTTGCAAATAGTTATTAAATAATTATTATACTCATTACTGCTTGAAATTGTATTATAGATAAAAAAAAGTAATTAATTTTAAACATTATTTAAAAAGTCAGAACTTTTTTATGCAGTAGTTCCTTAGGTTTCTTATTACGTCATATTTATTTGTTTAATATTATTTAATTGTCAATTAATAGTTTCTGAAATAATTAATATTACTAATTATAAATAGGTGACTTATAACGTGGCTGGTTTTAATGTCAGAAAAAGCGAAGTTTTTTCTGATATTAAAAATGTACAATTCTGTTTTAATATTTTTACCTTTCATTGTTAATACAATGATACAAAAAAAATATAGTATATATGAGATTCAATAATAATATAATATAATATGATTAGTTTATTATTAAAAAACGAAACAATTATTTAGGAAAATTCAACTAATATATTATTTTTAAATTGTCTTCTTTTTTTCCATGATATAAAAGTATAATTAAGTTGTTTAATGAACACTTTATTTTAAGGACTTCAGTTATTGTGTTAACTAATACAATGTATTATTACTATTAACACATTAGTAGCATTTCTAAGCGAATGAATTTGCTTTTTAAAAATTAATTTTAGATCATTTTCTTAATTTTATTAAATTATTTTCCATTTTATATATAAATCTTCATTTTATCACTATTTAACCATATTAACATGTATTTATTATTTATTTATTTGTGGATAAAAACAGTAATTCTTCGTGTAAGTGTTTTCATTGAAATACATAGCAACCTCTGCGTTAACGCCATGATACTGGTCTGTACATAACTTTCAGAATACTAAGTATTCCTGTTATTCACTTGTATTATTGTGTAATGTTATAAAGTTATGTTTATCGTCTGTAAAAGTGATTTTCTTTTGTACATCTACCCATACTTAAGTAGTATGTCAGTTAACACACAGAATGTTGTGTATTTCAATGAAGTCCTTATTTATTATAAATATAACATATATAATTATTTATTATTTCATAAATATATTTATTTATTACATTTGTCAAACAAAATAAGAATATTATAAGTTTTAAAGGGAAAACTTTGTCTTAAATCTTCATTAAAGAAGGAGGCTAGATGAACTTGTGTAATAGATATACTAGCTGTAGTAACAAAAGCCAAGTTCTCCTGTAAGAGATGATTTCGTAACATGAAATCTTCATTATTCCTTTACAAAAGTGTTTTTACTGCCGTAGTTATACTAATGATTATATTATATGTATCAGTGGTGTGATATACAAATATAAGCGTGTATATTAATAAGTATATCAATCACTATCTGTACTACCTCCAGGAATGAAAGACTAATAAACATCTCAATTTAGACATTTATATCATGCATCAATGAGACATTATATATTATATACCCAAGAAGTATGATTATATGTTTACTTATAGTAAAGTTGAGTGTAGGCCACTCCAAATTTCTTTAACCTGTTCCATTTTAAACATAGGTTTACTCTGGCATTTTAATATACATTACAACTGCATTATTACATTATAAAACTATGATATATACATTTTAAATAGGTTTTTTTTTATAAATAACTAACTTAATTTTAACAAATAATTTTATGTAAGTTACAATTCATTTATTGGTAGATTATTTACAAAATTAAAGATATCATTGCTAACCTTTGTGATTAGGTTTCCTTTCTTTTATGTTCACGTTCCTCCTTGTAGGATAATATTCGTTATGAGTGGTTGTTTATGATTATCTAAGTTTGGGAAGTTAACTACCATGTGTTGAAAGGTCTGCTCTCCTTCCATTCAGGGACAATAGCGCGAGCCGGTATGCTTGAATCGGTACAAATTCGACCTGTTTCTACAGTATCCTATTAGCACCAAGCTGGTCTTGTATGTATGATCCAGTTTAATTTTACTTATTATTCATATATTACTAAGTTCTTTTTGTTACCTCCCTTCTGTTGAATTGAGCTACAGATTGTTCCATTTGTCCCTATTTTTAATGTTTTGCTATCTTTTAATATATGTCAAGGGTACTTTAATGTATACTGTTGATATTATTTCGTCTTGTGACATTATTTTTGCCAATTCAACCGTTCTTTCATTTCTCCTTCATGCACAGCATGTGCTTTTACCCAAAAAAATGTTCAACTGATGTAGTTTTCTTATCTTCAACAAACTGGAAGAAAATATCAACAGTAGAGTAATGTTATTTTGTGATCTCTATGGAGTTACTTATCAGAAATACTGCACCGTTATATTATAATTGTTTCCGAGCAAAGGCTGATGAATATAGGTATGTTTTTAAGTCATAAAATAATTATCTCAAGTTTAGTTACCTGAAAAAAAGTCATGACATGTTCGAATGGAAGTTGACCTTTGGTGGAGTTCTTTTCGCCTGCACTTTTATTGCCGTGTCCCATTATTCATGCTCCACGCCCCCGATCCCTTATAATTCCAATTATCTCTCCTTTTTTAAATTCCTATTCAGTGAACTTCCTGTCTTCATGAATTCTTCATTAGACTATCACCTTAACATACCACCCGTCAATTGACAAGATAAAAATTCAAAACCTCATCAATCAATGAAACAAGTAATTTTCATAGAAAATGAATTTTCCAACTGAGTTTAAGCATGAAAATTGTTTTAAATTGTAAATGCATTTAATTTCGTTTAAGAAGTTTACTAAAAGCTCGTTCTGTATAATTTCTGCTTAGGCACATATAATGACCTACAATTTCCAGGAATCAATCATTAATATGTGAAAAGGGACAGGACCGTCGTTCCCTAAAATGTAAAATCCATAAAACTTCACTTCAACCTTCACAGACTCTACATATAAATTTTGATATTGACTTCTTAATGAAAATAAGGGAAAGATTAAGAAATATTTATGCCCTTATTATGAATATTATGAATTAAAATTATAAACTTTTTAATTCATTGAACCATTTTTAAATAAATACCTTTTAACGGATAAACTTGTTAAATTTTTAAGCAAATGCATTAAAGTGGATATGCTGCAATATAAGTGTTGATTTTCAAAGAATTTGCTTAATATTATTTAAATTTTACAATTTTTTAGTTATTAACTAAATTTATTCATTTTTAAAGTCGATGATATTTAAAGTTGTACATTATGTTATGAACGTAAAATAAATAACTATTTAATTAGCAATAATAAAACTGTACAATACGACTCAAACGTTTGCTCTGGTTGTAACAAATAACATTCTAGGAGTGTGGATCACCGAGATGGTGGTTTATCAGTAATAAAGATATATCTAAATCTCATTCATTAAGAGTTTTACTGAAAAAATATCTAGTATGAATACAATTAAACAGATTAAAATCCCATTTTAATAATAAAAATAATGGAGACATTTGATTGTGAATAAAAATCTATGTATACAGTTATCAAGAACAATGGTTATTAGAAATATCAGAGTGAAAGCAAACAAAGATGGGATGTTACGATCGAGGCTCATTGTTCTTTAGTAGTTAGAGACCTCCTGCAGACCCGCAGTCTAATGAGCTACAGTACAAAATATTAACATGTGATAGTAACACTTGTGCTGGAAAAAAATTTTTGGAGTTCAATGAAGTTAATAAATTATAATTATTTTTTGAATTTTACTTGGAATAGTATTGTACGGAATAAGACAAATAATTTTTATCAGGTTCACGAGAGGTTGGAACGATTTACGACTTAGTGAGTAAAATAACTTAGTTATAAGTGAGCCACGTTACGGGGTATATTCTAAATCAAGAGCCAATAATGCCTTACTCAGGGTAGTAGATTAAGGTTCTTTAACGAATACTGACCTGGTACAGGATCGATCTTTCTGAGGGATGACATCACAAGATATTCTATCACCCCCATGCAAAATCTAAAGTCACAGTAAAGATTGAAACGTCCAATCTTCAACACTAACGACAAGCCTGTATTCACTAGTTCACACTCACTATGCAAACAGAACGTGTAATTGACTAATTGATAAAGTAGAATTGAAAACTGACTTATAAACTTCTACTTGCTTTTGTGTTGTTGGACCAACTAATAAGACTTGGTTTTAGTGGGAATGCTACAGAGGCTGTTTAAATGTGATGAGGCCACAATCAATTCGTTCGATTTCTCATTTCGATACTGCTGCCTCGAAACAGTAATTACAATGTTTTGACACACGACATAAAAATTACGGGTGGGAGATATTATAGTATGCTAGCTTCGATTTGTTATCTACTACTTACGATATCACTTCATAGTAAACAACGCAAAATTCATCACAAGTATGCTAAGAAGAAAAAAAAAATGTTCTTTGAATGTATTGATTTAGAAAACTCAACATTTACTATGATTATATGGCTCATGCAAAACTTGTCATTTGCAATCTCATTTAGACTCCTACTGTTGGAAAATTCTGAGAAAACACGATGATATATTTCTCATTTTCTTGAAATATATAAGATATGTTTACAAACAGTAATAGAAAAAAATATGACGGGATATATTGTATATTTCACTTCTTTTAATTTTGTAAACTTTGATTATGTTTTGAATAAGTTGTAAAATTTTTGTGTGATGAATTGTAAATAATTTCGAATAAATATATCCCTAAAAACTGTTTATTATTTATGGTAGATATCATAATGAATGGTAGATAGCATACTATAGTAGAAAATTGAAGTTAGGCATCATATGTACTGTAATAGCGCCGAGTTATGGAAAGGAAAAAAGCGTTTAGATTTGGGTGAAATATAATTCCCCTAAACCGAAATTATTTTAAAATACAACTTGATGTATATATATATATATATATATATATATACCATGATAAACGAAAAACGGTCCGGCAGGACAAATAACAATTAAAATAAGCAGTGACACATAAACAGAAACACAACAAAGACTCACTTTTCAATATTTCGACCGTAATGGCGGTCGTCCTCAGGAGAAGAAGTGAATTGACGGAGGGACGACAGTCAACTGAAGAACTCACAGGGTGAGGGCTAAAGCAGTGCTGCCGCAAAGGAGACAAATAAAAAAGGAACTAGGAAGTCGAGAGCAAAAATAAAAAAAAAAAATGTTTTTGAAAGGTAGAAAAAGGTTAAGAAAAGAAAAAAAAATAAAGAAAATATATAGAACAATTAAAAATAAAAAAAATATTAAAAAAAAAATAAATAAATAAATAAAAATTAAAAAATAAATAAATAAAAAACTAACGATTTAAATTCAAGCCAGGTTTCGAGCGTGCCCCCAGGAGCCAAATGTGGGCTTCCTCAGAAGCTTTTAAAGTAACTTGTCTGTTATCACTGGGGACTTGTTTAAGAACTTGGACTGTGAAACAATCATTGAAACTGAGATGGTGGGAATTAGCGTGAGTGGCGACAGGGAGACTGCTGCGTTTACCAACCGAAAGCCTGTGATTATTCATCCGAAGGTTCAGCATCGTAGATGCTAAACCAACGTAAAAAGCATCACATTGGGTGCATTTCAAGAGGTAAACGCAGTCAGTGGAGATACAGGAGGAAGGACTGTGAATAGGGTAAGAATTAAGATTAGTTAGAGACTCAAATGAAGACCCAGAATCAACAATGGGACAGGTAAGACATCTCCGACGTCCATAACGTTGTAGGCCACCACTGCTTTGGGGATTCTGAATAAGTTTGCCGGCCCGGTGGGAAAAAATATTTGAGAGATTGGGGGCTCTTCTAAAGGAAATGCGGGGCAACTGGTTAAAAACTGAAACGGTAGAGGGGAAGAGGAAAGGATAGGGTAAAGTTCTTTAATAAATTTTCTTAATTTATGGACACCAGGGAAATAATTTGTAAGAAGCGAAGCAGTAGTAGTGGGTTCTCTTCTGTTATTAGTGGAAAAGTTGACATTGGCAGGGATGATTCGGCTATTGATTAAATTGGGGGGATAACCACGCTGAGTAAATTTGCATTTAAGTTTTTGAAGATTAGTTTCCCGATCTTGGATATTATTACAGAGGCGATGAAGACGGATTGAAAGAGACCGCGGGATAGATTTTTTAATCCTTTCCTCTTCCCCCTCTACCGTTTCAGTTTTTAACCAGTTGCCCCGCATTTCCTTTAGAAGAGCCCCCAATCTCTCAAATATTTTTTCCCACCGGGCCGGCAAACTTATTCAGAATCCCCAAAGCAGTGGTGGCCTACAACGTTGTGGACGTCGGAGATGTCTTACCTGTCCCATTGTTGATTCTGGGTCTTCATTTGAGTCTCTAACTAATCTTAATTCTTACCCTATTCACAGTCCTTCCTCCTGTATCTCCACTGACTGCGTTTACCTCTTGAAATGCACCCAATGTGATGCTTTTTACGTTGGTTTAGCATCTACGATGCTGAACCTTCGTATGAATAATCACAGGCTTTCGGTTGGTAAACGCAGCAGTCTCCCTGTCGCCACTCACGCTAATTCCCACCATCTCAGTTTCAATGATTGTTTCACAGTCCAAGTTCTTAAACAAGTCCCCAGTGATAACAGACAAGTTACTTTAAAAGCTTCTGAGGAAGCCCACATTTGGCTCCTGGGGGCACGCTCGAAACCTGGCTTGAATTTAAATCGTTAGTTTTTTATTTATTTATTTTTTAATTTTTATTTATTTATTTATTTATTTTTTTTTAATATTTTTTTTATTTTTAATTGTTCTATATATTTTCTTTATTTTTTTCTTTTCTTAACCTTTTTCTACCTTTCAAAAACATTTTTTTTTTTATTTTTGCTCTCGACTTCCTAGTTCCTTTTTTATTTGTCTCCTTTGCGGCAGCACTGCTTTAGCCCTCACCCTGTGAGTTCTTCAGTTGACTGTCGTCCCTCCGTCAATTCACTTCTTCTCCTGAGGACGACCGCCATTACGGTCGAAATATTGAAAAGTGAGTCTTTGTTGTGTTTCTGTTTATGTGTCACTGCTTATTTTAATTATATATATATATATATACTAAATCAAATAATTCATTCAACTTCTAGATCAAACATCAAATTGAAATACCCCACAACAAAACCTTTCATCAAACTTATTTCCTTAAGTTCTAATACAAAATCCAAAGTTTCTTTGAACTACTTCCATATTGTTAAGAAAAATAACTTACTCTTCATACTAAAAGGTATAATCCTAGACTTCATTTTACCTCTTTGTTACTAATGTTCAATCTTCTTTGCTATTATAATCCCTTTATGGCCAATGTCACTGACAATGATTTCAAATAAATTATTGAAACTTTTAGTGATTAGTAAAAATAAATGGTTCAATATTGTTTGAAATTACAAGATAGCATTTCATTTGAGAGGATATTATTAATGATTCTTGTAATTAAATCTATATTGAGTATTACTGTATACCTCAATATGATTATGAAATATTTTCGATGGAACACTGAAAATACTGTATTCTCTGAAAAGGATTACTGAATGCTCTCTTGAGGTTTTTAAACAATATTAAACAATTTTTGATTGGACTTGGCGTTCACTTGGACACTTCCGCATATAACTACTAGCACGAGTGCCATGTGCTTTCTGAATATAGTCTGATGTATGGTATAGGGAAATAATGTTACGGTGGCTATGTAGGGTGACAGTACTGAGCCTCAGTGATGCAGGGACCTCGTAAAGAAGCCCCAAACTAATTTCTGTTGGGTAGTCAACTAACTAGGTTTGTTAATCTACTCAAGTTTTACAACCTATCCTTATCCGTTTATAAAAACTTATTATTCTTTCTATTTATATTAAACTCACTACCTAAATTACATTATTATATAACATCTAAATATGTTCTAATATGAACATGAACATGTCGTCTAAGCATGACGACATAATACACAAAACTGACAATCATATGATAAATATCATACGACATATAATAAGGTACTTCATATGGAGAATATGTAGAGTATTAGGAGAAGACAAATTTTATGTTATTTTATTTATTATTTATTTTATGTTAATTGTCAAAATGGTGTCAAAAGCTAGTCAGACTTGTTAAAAATAATTAAGACTGGAACCAAACTCCTGTTTGTACAACCATATTACATTCCCTAATTATGGGAGAAGAGACACTTCTAATAATATGAATAGATTTAACTCTTTCGTGTTGAACAGATTGAGTATAGGCTATACCAAACAGATGCAGGTTATCTACTAGAAAAGGTTCTCGCTCTATAAGTCCTCAATGATTAACTGTTTTGACGACGCGTCATATTTAGAAGGACTCCCTTAGCTTGTTGGTGAGAGACATCGTTTTGGACCACCGTCAAACCCGGCAGTTCTTTTTGTACCAGACAGCCAGTATGGAAAGGAACTGAACGAAGTTGTTTGAAAAATATAGCTTATTATAATTATGTTTTTTTTTACATTAAATTTTATTTCCTTAACTACAAAGAGTTCTAGTCATAGATGAAGCATTCTGAACACTGAAATTCTAAAAAAAAGGCTTCTCTAAATTTTAAGTTGAAAGATGTGCTAAACCCTGATGCAAAAAAATAAAATAAGGTAAATATTTAAAAGCAATCATGGAACCAAATGTAAAAAATGTAACAAATATAGTGAACTTAATTCTAAAAATTATAAATAATAAAATATATAGTTTGTGAAAGATTAATTATGTTTACTCACTGAAAAAACAATTCTACGAATTGGTGAGTTGGTCTGTCATTCTAAAGCAGTTGCTCCGGATTGTACTCATCGCAGTGTATGTTGCTCTCAAGTAAGTTCATTGAACGAGATATCTTAAGCTACTTAATGTTAGAGTTTTTAATTTAAAAAAAAATCCCAAATATAAATCGCTAAAATCAGAAAATCAACAAGGTTTACTTTAAAAATTTAACGTTTCTGTCATTAGCCATATTATAAAGCTCAAGGCTGTTAGAACAATAATTTATTTATTCTATGCTTTATTAAATATTTGCCTGATTATTTTGAACATTTAACAAAAATACAGCTCTTGAAATATGATCTTCAAACAATATCTTTTATTATGTTTGAGATTTTAGTTATTTAAAAGAGATTTAAAGGTTTAGGGTATCCTGTTTATTCGATAGTAGCACCAAGTTTGTCAACAACTCATTTTACTAGATATCAGTTTTCATAGAAATCTGACCGCCCTCCTTCTTGCATATCACTTTCTCCATTGCTTTCAGTTTTTCTTGCAAACCTAAGGCTTTATTATTTAGTCAAATTCAATTTCTTCCTGTCTTTCAGCCAAGCGTATTCCAATACCACTAATGCGAACAAACACCTGATTTATACAGGGCAAGTAAGGGTCATCAGATTGCTTCTCATGAGCAGTACCAAGGTTTTTCATTACATACTTAAGTGTCTAGTTCAGTGTTTCTTAAACGTTTTTACTTCAGGGCGCACCTATGAAACCAAACCAAAACTGGTGCGCATCACTGATTTTTGTATAGAAAATTTAGTCCTGAGATTTGATAACAGGAAAATGATTGGAAATTAAAATGTATAGTTTTTTTTAAGAAAAAGAAAGAAAGAGAGAGAGACAGAGAGAGTGAGAGGGAGGGAGGGCTGTAAAAATGTTTAAATCCCCGAGTAAAGGCAAAGTGGAAGT
Organism: Hermatobates lingyangjiaoensis; assembly: GCA_026182355.1. Classification (NCBI taxonomy): domain Eukaryota; kingdom Metazoa; phylum Arthropoda; class Insecta; order Hemiptera; family Hermatobatidae; genus Hermatobates; species Hermatobates lingyangjiaoensis. The sequence continues at coordinate 1,970,414 of JAPFBL010000089.1, forward strand.
ATTATTCATTGATGTTTAAAGAGATAAGAAATTTACCTTCCAGTTCAAAATATGAAGAGGCCGAGACTTGACTCAGACTTGAAAACCACATACTTGGTGTTTTCTCAAATAAATTAAAATGATGCAAAAACTAAAATTTAAATCTGTTATATAAACTTCATCTTCCGTTATCATGGGGCGCACCTGGCTACCTTCCACGGCTCACCAATACGCCCGGGCGCACCGTTTGAGAAGCACTGGTCTAGTTTGACATAAATTACAAATATTGATAAAAATACTTATATCAATATGGATTGAATTTTGTGTTTGAGAAGTTTATTCTATATTTTATTGTTTAATATAGTCATATTAAACAATATGACTTTTATATCTGTAATGCAATTTCTTATAAATGGTATTATATCTCTAATATTGCCAAAATGAAAGTAACAATATTACCATTTGAATCCTAAAGTAATTTTAATGATCAAAATTACCATGATGATAGGTAGTTTTAATGGACTTTTTAAACAAGATTATTTAAAGAAAGTTGGTATTGAATATAAAAGTAAATATTTGCCCATTTTGATTAATGTTATTCAAGGACAACTGTTAGCCCTTAGGATAATTTATATTAATATTTAACATCATAAATTGCAACTACCATATAGTAGTTGGAGTGACATTATTAATTTTTCTTCAATCAACCCTATTTTATTTAAACTATTTCAATTTTGTAATTAGGTATATTTTGTAAAGTGATTTAATAAATAATAATAATGCTAGCAATTGTGTTTAATATTCGATTAATAGTATTCACGTATGTTTAAAAATATTCATTTAATTGTATAATTGTTCATTTTATATACAAACTACTACCGTATACTTTGCATGGAATTTATAATTGAGAAACTTCCTTTGGTTGCTTTTAATCTATAATTACTTATTGTAGGGTAAAAATTTAATGAAATGGTCTCCACATATAAAAATTTTAATGATATAAGTACGTAGTAATCACTACGCAGAACGTAGTGTTCGAAACGCGTTGTTTATATCATTGAAATTTTTATATGTGGAGACCATTTCATTAGATTTTTACCCTACAATGAGTAAATACCACATAATAACTGATTGCACTACATTAGAATTATAATTACTTCTATTCTTCGACTAATTTAGTCAGAGTTTCTGGACGATATTTACTTCCTTCCGCATTATATATTCATTATATGGATAACAAGAACTTTGTGTTTTTGATTCTGACCATGACCGCTTGTTGTGGTTGAAAGATTTTAGTCTTTTTTTCTCATTTCATATTGTGGTTTGATCATTGATTCATTATATCATATTAATGGTGCAGAAATGAACACCATATTACTCCGACAATAACACAGGAGCCAATTACATATATTATGCAATATACTAATTAGTAAATTATTATAAAATTACAGCCTCTTTTAATAAAATTATGGTTATAAAATTACTCTTTGAAACATCACTTCTAAATTGTTTTTAATTTTGGTCTCCTTCAACGTTTAATTTTGTGTGAAATATGGTTTTATTTGTATAAAATACAGATATGCTACATAAAGGTGACAATTATTCACAGTATGAATTCCATACTGGGTACATTCAAAAATTAAATTTGTATAAGGTTTATACAACAAGATATGTGTAGTTCATTGGTGAAACTGCTTAAAGAAAAAGGTGCATTTTAGTTATTTTGCATCATTAGAAAATATGTTCTGTGCCTAAACTTCTGACACTAAAATATTACAATTTTGCACATAATTTCCTTGTCTAAAGTTGATATGTAGGAATAGTCAGCTGGAAAAATAAATAGTACGAAAAGTGTAAAAATTGACTTATAACATTGACTTCCTTTCCTACTTGTTGGGTTGTTAACATTAACTTGAAATATTTTTTATTAGTATCAAAAAAGAGTTTTATATTGTAAAATGTTTTTAAAAAAATTTAAAGGTCTTTCAAGTTTATTTGGTATGCAATGAGTGCAGCACATTTAAAACAATTTACAGGGTCAATGGTTCATTTCTGTAATTTAAGGTTTTGCATGAGATTTTTGGATAGACATGTTGAGCACACCATTGATTTGTTGTGCTGAATCGGTTAAATATTGTAAAATTATAATTTTTGTGAAATAATAATAATATCGATAACATAAAATGGTGTGATATATAATCACAGTACATGTTGCTTTTTCTAGACTAATATATTTGGAGGATGAATTTTCTCTTTGGTTCTTATTTCTTTAGTTAGCTAAATAAATCATATTTATCTTTCCAGATTTACAGTTTTAAGGTCCCCTGAATACATTTTCATTATGTCTGCTTTCATGTAGCTTTGTAGATGCTTATCAAATTATTTTAAGCACTCTACATGTCACACCATTTGAGAAATTGCAACATTTGACAACCCTATCGTTCTTGATTTGGAAGAACCTAATTATATTCAGGTCATTATAAATTATTTGAATAATAGATTAAATTAATTAACAAATTTAATTAAATTAATATAAAAAAAATTGATTTAGAACACCCAAATATTTCTGCCTTACATGATTATCTAGTTGAATCCATAACAATGATTTCTTTGAAGTAATAATGGTACTGCTCAATAGCGTAAGATTAATGTGGGTAGATATTAATTTACGTAGGCATACGTGGCTTTCAGTTCAACCATTTTAAAAACACTAGAGATAATGGAGAAGAAGATGACAGTTGGAAGCGCTTTGACTTGTTAATGGGGCATAATTTCGTCTGGTTTTTGCATATAACCTTTAACTTCATTAGAGCCTGAATGTTTAAAGAAGGCTAGGTGGAGATAAATTTCACTGCTCGCTTGAACTACGGCCTGGTGTGAAGCAATAAAAATTTCACATGCATATTACTATTAAGGGAGAGCGAGTCTTGATTAATGAGCAGCCCTCGGAGTGGGCGCCACAAATCCTTCCTATTAATGATGTAGCTAGGGCCAGTCCTTCGTGCCCCATTCATCCCACCAATGTCAAAATTAAACTGATACCATTTACTAACTTAATCTTTTTATCCCAAAACCTGCATATTTTATTTTAACGACTTTGCTTTACCTCGCCGGTCTTATGTAAAAGAAACATTGAGTTTAATGCTTACGAATTCAAGTATTTTTACGTCTAATCGACTCTAAAAGGTACTCCACAACTGGCAGTTTTCCCTATAATCAAAATAAAGTGAATGTTATCTGATCAGCTTATAAACGTTAAAATATTAAATTACTTCAAACATCTCTGTCAAAATGTAATGATATTACTACTAATATCAATAACTAATAAAGTAGATACTTCACAATTTTTGTGAAAAATAGTGAAAAATTTGTTCATAAAACATTTAGCTGTAATAAAACTACTCCAACGTTTTTCTTACTATATATTTATACGAGTTCAAAATCGAAGAAGAGTAATACACAGAGTAGTGAAACACACTTGCAAACTCCAATTTCGGACAATCCGTCTTTAGGAGAAAAGAGAGTGGGAGACCAAGCACTCTGTAGACGCAACAGTAATATTCTGTCCACTTTGGATAGTCTTTCCATTTTATAGTCAGTATATATAATATATATATATATATATATATTTGATAAAAGTATCGACCGTGCAGAAACAAAACAAACAAAAGAAACTAAAGTTTATCGGGACTCGGTCAGTTCTTCAGGTTCAAATTAAACTCTCATTGCCAACGTTTCGGTCTTTATTTAAAACCTTTTTCATAGGTCTACAAAACAGAAGAAATATAAGAAATAATTCACTCATTCGAAACAAACACATAAAAAGTGCAATTAGTTACTAAGTTAAAAAGTGCACAATAGAAATTACAATAGAAATTTTGACATTAGGTTAGTGAGAGAACTTATAGAAGTATACATTTTGAAACAGAAAAGCTAAGTATTACATTACAAATTGTTTTGCAAAGAAAAATAGTCTGTGGATTTTTTCTTCAAACAACAACTGTAGTTTGAATGAACACTGGAACTGAACTGAAATAAACTAGCAAGGTAACCAAATTTCATGACAAACAAATAGTCACTGACACAATTTTTCATCTATTTACTATGTTTAACTTAGCACACCCGAATAAATAGTATTTAAATTTGAAATGTCACTTCTATAATTAACAGACGACTGGTCCTTTCTAATATATGACATTTCCAGAGTTTTCCTTCTCTGTTCATCCATTTTTTGGCTATTATTTTTATTTCATCAAAATCTCACTTATGGCCTTCATTAATACTATGTGCTAATATATTGACATTAATTTTCTTTTTTATTGTCAAAATAACTATCGTAATTTCTTAATTGTAACTAGTAATTATATTAACCCTACCTCATTCATAACTAAAAACATTTAAGCAGAGTTTTATTTATTGTTATCCATCAAACACCAAAGATTGAAAGGTTGCAGTGGTCTATCATTTGCTTTACTTCATACATTCTTACTGTTGGTGGTAGTAATGACAGTAGTACTACTACTACTTGCTTTTGAGTAAAAAAACTACTTACTTTTTAGTACTAACCATGCAGTTAGTACCTAACAATATTTTGGTTTTTGGCATGCGGCTTCATGTCCTGTCCAAGGGATAGCCGCAGGAAAAAAACTATCCTAGCTTGCATAATATTTTTCATATCTGAAATATCTGAAGTCATTACTCTTTGAAGTTTCAACATACGTACTAGCAGCAAAGAAACTAGCTCTATCTTACCTTCATAAATTTTCCTAACTTTCCCACAGTCCATTATAAATAATTATTCATGGTCTTTGGAAATGCCACATACTTATCTGAGTAGAGGTCCATCATCAGCAGGAACTAGAAGAAGGAAGAGACATGTGATAAACAGTTTGTTTGTTCATATAAGTTTGTGTAAAATTACCTTTAAGTTTATGTATTATGTATTGAATATACTTTATACAGTTTTAAATGATATTAATTTTGACCTCTTTTTAATGAAAGCTAGTAAAAACTTTTTTAATGATCCTTTTCAAAATGACATTAACAAGGTTTGACAGGCTAGACAGGAGACGTCATCAAATTATTATAAAACTTTATGGTTTTGGAAAGTTGATCCATAATGGATGGAGGTAAGTTTTTGAGGTGTAAGAATAAGGCGGGGATCTGCGCTAGTGTGTCAGTCTGATGCGGCTAAATATTTGAAGAGGACGGGCATAGCCCTGGATCTCACTGATCACATCATATCCAATATTTCTCTTGCATTAATAATAATCCCACTTCTCTCTCCAATCCTACCTTCAGTCTCTATCAAGTTTCGCCACAATCACGGTTATTATATTTCCTTCACGGCTATCCCTAACATCTTCTCAGCTAGTCAACCCCTTCACTTTTCACATCTTGAATAAAAAAATTTCGTCCTAAAAATGTCTAGCCACAAAAACTTCTCCACTCAAATAGAAGAAACTTTTACATATTTTTACATATGTCAGTACTTTTTTTCCTGTGAATATGCTTTCAATATTGTGATGTTTACTTAATAAAGGTATTTTAGCAAGCTTATTTGTAAAATACAAATTCAGGATATTGTAACATAGTTTAATGCTGACCAAAAATAACATATCTGTAGCCTCTTTATTTTGTTTGCAATTTGAATTTATTAACATTTTATATTATTTCATGTTCAATAAGATCCTGTATTTCATAAAATAGTCCTCAAGAACATTGAAACTCCTCTAGTGGTATCAATAGTGTGCCCATTACTACTGACATTCTTTTCATAAACATTCAAAAGAATCGCAACTAAACAAGTTAAGAAAACAAATTTTAAAACACTCTAACAAAAAAAAACTCAAAACATAGTCTTTACAAGCAAGTTTTTATCATACTAAAGTAGTAAACAATAAGAAAAAGTATGATTTCTTATTGTTAGATTATTTCTGATTCATTTTCATATTAACAAAAAATGCACTTCTTCTGATGTTATATATGTTATAATCCACAATCAGTTTGATTTACTGTGAAATCTATTTTCTATTAAAGATGAAAAAAGGGGTATTCAGTAATAAAAATATTGATTACTCTCATAAATTAGCTCAATTTTCAAAAACGTTTTTTGAACAGGACTATCAGCTTTATACTGTTATTGTCAACAAAGATTTTCGTATATTACTTTTATAGTATGGTATTTTCAATAGAAATATTTTCAATATTCTATAGATTCCAATATTTCAATAGAATTATTTTTTTTAGAAATTCAATTAGTGCAAGTAAACTCAATTAGACTAAAATGCAAAGTCGCTAACTTAAAGTAGCAGTGTCAAGAGTGCTAGCTTATCAAAATAACTTGGCATTGAGGAAACCTGAAAACTGAGTCAAAATCACAGTGTAATTTTGTGGCGAAATCACGAAACAAACATTGCTGCGTTCGAAATGTCAAGAATGGAAAGATATGTAAAACATGCCTTGATGTATTTACAACGTGAATTACTAAATCAGGCATTTTACAGGATATTTGATAAGAAATGCTATCCACAAGACTTCAAAATTTATTTACAAAAAAGATTTACCAATCTTTGATGAACTAAGTCAAATGAATATTTTAAGCAAATTCATGAAGCTAAGGGTGATGTGTTTAGTAAACTAAACCTTGAAGGAAACGGTCGGTGCTTTGTGTAATCATAAGAGTGGCAGCTTTTTAATCCTCCACTCTCCACTGCCGTTCATATTTGCATGCACTTCGAGTTTGGCAGGTCAAAGTGTATTTTGTATGGGTGTTACAACCACAATCGAGATGCTACAACCCAAATATAGAAACCACCTTTTTTATATGAGGGGAGCAAAAGAAATTCCTGTGTAGTTTTTTAGTTTTTTAATATGAGACATAACCAGAATACCAATATTTTCATATTTAAAATTTTTAAGATGTTTTTGTTTTGGAAATCCATAATTTTTATTTGTACATTTCAAGAAATCCATTACAATAAGAACTTTCTACCTAGCTGCTGTACTCGTAGTGACTGAGGGTAAGAATAACATTGTGACTAAATTAAGGGTATAATTGTTTTTTCCGGTAGAACATATTTATGAAAATAGTAAAAGGTATTTTGGTTTATGTCTAAGTCAACCATGATTGCTTCAGAGTCAATCAAAAACTGGGCAAATGGAAATAATATGCAAGTTACAAGTTTTAAAAATGAAATTTCAACGTTATTATTGAAGGTCATTTTGAACATTGAAATAGTCTTCTTGAAAGATTTTACACAGTTATTAACATTTACAAAGTAAATACCACTTACAACGTTTTGCTAAGTTGCCACATATTGTTTGAAAGTATATCACCATCATAAACCAATTACTTTGAAATACTTAGGCAACTAAAAAAAAATACGTGATAAGTGTATACACGAACATGTCTACACTAAACATTCTGACTTAAAGGACATGAAGGAAGTTTATCGATGTATTTTCGCCAAGGATAATTATTGTAAAATCTGTATGCGATAAATTATAAAGTTATTTGTAATTCTGGTAATTATAATTACATTGTTATAAAATTATATGATATGTTTGGCAACTTGTTTCAAATTTAAGCACCTCTAGTAATTAAATACGACTAAAATCCATTCTCCTTTACAACAATAAGTGGGTTAGGACAGAGGCAATGTGAAGTTATTTACTACTCATGAATGTGGACGCGAGCGTGCAAAAAAATGGAACGATTTAAGCACAAGTTCAACATGAAAGTTGAGTTCAACAGCTTGAGACTTTAAAATTGTTTGACTCTGAATAAAGGAGTTGTTGACAGAGGAAGTTTGGAGTGGTGTATTAGAGTCAGCAGTTAGCCAGACACAAACAACGGACAAATGCTTCATCGGCTATTATCTGTGTTAAAAGCTGTCAAATCTACGTCAGTAATAATGTTATCAACAAGTACATGCTGATGGTTGATGTATTTGTATTGATTGTACCCTGTATTTATACATAAATTTCATGTAATGAAGGTTGAATTACTTTGCTTTTTTTATTACGGAAGATTTAGCAGAAGGATAAAAATAAGTTAAATAAAACAGCTGTAGTTTGAATGGTATTTCATGTCCAACAATCCTATTCTCCGCAAATTGAGCATGAATTAGTTGAAGCCTTAGTAATTTCTATCACTAAACCCTACCGTTTTAGATTATCATCAATTATGTCTATCACGAAGTAAGAAAAAACGCACTTTTTGGATATGCTGCATATTAAAACCAATCTTTCTCAAGATAAATTTAACTGAAATATGTATTCCTTTAATAAATCTTAATTTCCTTAAATATATTAATTTATAATGATTTTCGAATGTTTTGAAGCTTTCATACACTTATTCTAATTTAATATTAGGTAAGATTAGGCAACCAATGAGAAAATATGTTTATTCGTTCAATAAGTCCTTTAGTTTAGTCAATATGTTCCTTTTTTATACTTGTAAGCTCATTACCAGTAATAGGTTAGAATAGATATTCTTGTAAAACCATTATTTATGATTTGTCAATATTTTTCCTTTACATTTTCTCTATAAAAGATAGGAATTTCTTGTTATAATTTCTTTGTAATTAACTTTTCTTTGTAATGTGTTTAAACATAAACACATCTTAATTAAAAAAATATTGAGTTTGATTGGAGGCAACAGGACTTAACATGACCTTAATAGATCATTAACTACAAAAATAAATAACTTTTGAATCCATTAAATAATAAGGAAAAATATATTATTTTAACACATATTATAATAGAAAGAATAAATGTTTACACTTTTTTTGTCAATAAAAAGGCTGTAGAGGACTACACTGACTTTACTACAAGCAAATATATTATGCAGTTCGTTGATAATAAACTTAATTGTTGATTATTTTTATTATCGTTATTGTGTAGACGTATTATCAATCTCTATAGTAAATATATTATAAGACTTTTGGAAAAAAAATTTAATGAATTCATTTATTTTAATGCAGCTTTATCCATTTTATCAGTTACTACAAAATAGAATCATTGTTCTAAGACAATCTGACAAGTTACTGTAGATGGAGCATAATTTATGGCGTAATATTTTTTCTTCTTATATTTTTAGTTTACTAAATTCTTGTCATATCATCTTAATGTTAAGGGAGTACTTAATAAGTGACTTAAAGCTTCTAGAAAATGGCAGAAGAGCTGGCTCGAACTAGGTTTGGAAATAAAGTACAAAAATGCATCTTCTCTATGTGTTTAAGTAACTAAATTATAATAAGATTATTTTCTGTAAAAACAAATTTATGGTTCTTAAATGCTATTAGGATTTGTCACATATTGCGATTTGTGGAGTGTTTAAAATATTTGCTGTAGACATCTACCCAGCCTCACGTAAGGAGACATGAAAAAAATATTCAGTAGTTTTCATGACCTATAAATAATTAAACAGTTAAACTTAAACAATTTGTTTTTTATGGTCACTATATTTTATAGGAAATAAAAAAATATGAGCACCTTTATCTTAAGGAGCGAAAAAATACTTTAAAAATATTGATTTGAAAAGCAGAACAAATACTGTGATTATATAACATACTAGAACAAGATTTCACAATAAACACATGAAATAACAATCAACACTATGTCACGTTGACGTCAGAGTCTGACGAGGACCGCTTGTTACGGTTGTTCCTCATTTCTTATTGTGGTTTGAACATTGACAACATAGTATACATAAATATCAAACACTTAAGCGTATGCATCAATTATATTTTTAATTATTATACAACAAATTAAATGAACCGTTTTTAGCAGTGAAAGGTTTAATGTCACTGTCCCAGTATTTCATACAGTAGCTTAAATGGCTGAAATTTACACGTTTATGTAATATTTGTTTTAACAGTTTGAAATTTTTCTCCTTTTAACATACTCGTATCAAATTAACTTGTTAACCAAACATTTTCAATTGGTAACTATACAGACCATCAACCTGCAAAGAGATATTTTTTTGATATAATTGCGTCGTGTTGTGTCAAATGGTGTATTACTGTCGTGAAAAAAATCTTTCAGATTAAATCTGATGTCAAAATTGTCACTTTTTTTAGAACTACATCTACTTATATTAATGACAAAGTAAAAATTTTACTTAGATAATAGTAATATTGATTTCATAATAACTGATGAATATCTACTACCTAGAAAAAGTAGTTCAGAAGTAGTTTAGTGTCTAAAAGCACGTAAAGGGAAATACAGTAAACTTTTCATGAAACAATATTGCTCAAAAACTACGCAGCTCATCTACTTTGTAAGGGTTATTTACGTAAAAATATCATATTGATCAATGAATCCGTGGGACCTGTACTGACAATCTTCTAGACTCACATGAACCACACACTTAAGATATCTTCAAAAGTAATCAAAAACTACCTCAGTTGACTTAAAAAAGTATGAATTTGTCAAAATATCAACATATTTTTTTCATGTTTACTATATTTTAATTCACAATCGAGGTTTTGTTTTGTTGGATTGTGTAGGGGCTCAAGTATATAATTAATATTACGTTGAGTATATTTTAACGTCTTAAAATATCATTGTTAATTCATATAGCAGCCATATTTCCAGGTTTGTATTCCTTTAAAATCGTTTGAAATAAAGATGTTACAAATTAATACTAATGAAATAGTAAACATTTATATTAAATGATGTTACAATTATTGGCAATAAACACATGAATTGGATATAATGATTATTATTATTAATATTACTATTAATAATTTTATCATTTTCATAAATATAATTATCATCATCTTTTGTTAAATCAGGAATGACAGCTGGTATGTATAAGTATCAAGTCAACACGTCACTCCATATTCGTTATCACTAAAAGAATAAAATTATTAAAAACTGAGTCATTCTGCAACTATGCCAGTTCAAATTTTAATTTATATGTGTATATAAAGTAATATATCGTTAAAAGATAAAAGAGATAATACATACGAGTATACTTATATAATCATCTTATACAGCTGCACATCATATATATTTAAAGTTATTATACTGTAATTGACCTGAATGTTACTATATTCTACATAAAAAAAAAATTATTTAACTGGTGTCAACAATTGGAAAATTGTTCAAACGAAGAGTACCTTAAGTTACTTTAGTATTTCATAATAAAATAGATGTTAAATCATTGTTTTATGACTTAGAAGAAACTACTTAAAAAGTAACGACATAAAAATGAAGTTATATGAAGCAGTTTTTTTATACTAAATATATTAAAATGTAAGAATCATAATATGTATTACTCTGCAGCGACAAGTGGTTTTTTGAAATGAAGACTTTATCAATAAGAAAAAATAACAAAAAATTTGCCTTAACTTTTCAAGTCTTAAGAAGATGACACACTGTTAATTTTGAAAATACCATATCCATAGAAAACGGGTCATGGAAAGCATTACTAAAATAACTAATATAACGTTATTGAAATTGACTAATATTTATTCAGTGTGTTATGATATTTTTGGACGAGATTTTATTCAATAATAATGCTGTATTATTTAGCTGTTAAAATGTTCAAAGTTTTTTGTTGTGTTATTTGAGTACGTTGAGATAATTTTTGCTATTTGTGATTGTTATTATCAGACTGATTGAAGGTTTTCTCCGATTAAAATTGTTAGTCTCCCAGTAAGTTAAAAGTTCATTGCTTTTCTTCTTATCATTAAAAAAATTAAAGAAATGGACATTAATTGCATCTGTATTACTTTTTTACATTGTAATATTATATTTTGGTACGCTAGATTTTTTAATTAATGTATGTATAATGTTTTCCTCATTTGTGGGCATAGATATATTAGTGTATTGCTACTCAATACACCAGGAAAACGATGAAGCGCTATGTTTCACTCTTCCCTTCCTCCTGTTAATAGTTGAACAAACAATTTGAGAGTAACAGTTGATCAGTCTACTGTGTGTGGTTACTTCATTAAATTAGAACATTTTTTTCTTTATTTTGGATCAATTTTCATTTAAAGAAAAATGAATGAAACTTAGACACTAAGAATCACTTTAAATATTTCGACCCTTTTAACAGTCGTTCTCAGAAATGGTAGTGATAAGATTAGAATACGAAAACCTATATATATATATATATATATATATATATTCAGTTGACTTCAACTACTCAAAAGGACTACTTCTGACCGATGACGACGAATGTCGAAATATCGTTGTGAGTCTTTTTGTGTGTGTTTTTATCTGTTTTTCTCCTTCCTTTGTGAACTGGATATGTATAAACAAGATTTCATAATAAATTGGTGAAACAACAATCAATGTTCAAACCGAAAAAAAAGACTAAGATCTTTCAACTGTAACAAGCGGTCTTCGTCAAAGTCAAAAACCCAACTGAAACACGATGCAGAAACATCATGAACATCATGGCGAGGGATTGAGAGGAGTGAGAGAGAAGAGAGGTACTCGAATTTTAAAAGGGTGTAAAATACAATAAGTACAATAGTCCAGGGAGGGTTGTTTGGGGAAACAAAGAAGTACAGTAAAAAGGAATAAAAAACTATCCACTAGATGTCAACCCTCTTAGAAGAGCCTATTGCCCTCGTTAGGACTGAGTCAAGTTTGAACAAACAGTTACTAATTATGATCTATTAAATTTAATCCGAGAGGTTCGATAATATTTCCTAACACCGATTTTTTATAGGTAATAAATTAGCTCCTGTCCAATCAATATGATGATTTTCATTATTTAAATGCAACAATAAAGCGCTACTTTTTTCCTGTCTGCTTATGTTGTGTTGTTTTACACGTTTCTTTAAAGATTTACCGGTTTGACAAATATAAATCATATGACAATTTTTACTCGGGATTTTATAAATACCACCGGACTCCAGTTCCCTGGGTTTCTTAATTAACATATTGCCTACGTTATTACAATAAACTATATTGGAAATCAGAAAAAATAAAGAAAATTATTAAAAAAAACTGTTGAAATATTGGAGGTTTTTTTAGAATCCTTTAAAGCTAACCAGATGTAAAGTTAAGAAAAATACTGTCATATAATGAAAATAATGGTTTATAATATATTAATACGAACAATTTTAAATGAAGGAGTAACTAACTTTTCGATACATTTTAATTAAATTCGTGTAATATTCATTAACAAAAGTTAACCAAATTATTCAAGTTTTAGTTTCTTATAAAGAAAAGTTTTTCTTTAGGGTAATTGACGGGGTATAGATAGTTACTTTAAAACAGTTCAGTTCGACGAGTTGTTTCTGTTTTCTTTTGATGCATTAAAGTATGTTGAAATACAGTAATAGTTTTTCTTGATAATTGTCAGTTGGTTCTTTATTTGCTATTGCTATATAAAAATATGTATATAATTTATTATACATTTTAAGATTTAAATTAATAGAAAAAAAACCAAGAATATTATACAATCATTCTGAATATTCTACCACTGTAAATATTTTGTCAGTTATACCATCGTTTGAAGGATTGTTAGTGAATCATATTATCCATAATTTCTTTTGCTTTAAAAGATTTATAAACTGGAAGGCATTTAAATTTCTGAATGTACTAATTTTATTGTTTTTTTTTCAAGAAAATTAATCTTTAATATTTAATAAATTATCATATAGATTTTAATATATGACCAACAGAAGTTATTGGGAAAGTATAATAGTATTTTTATTTAATTATATGTACTATAATATACTTAGATATTATTTATAATAGGATATTGACAATCAATGTGGTTAATACAGTTTTGAGAAGATACGATACAGTGATTTTGATGAGTGTGAACACGATTTTACATGGTAGTCGTATAAGTGTTGATATGTAGTAACATCTGAGGTGGTATAGCATGATTGAGTCAGCGCTTGAACACCTTTAATAAATAATAGCTTGCGATAAATCTGATTAAACATGTCTGCATTTTGCATAATGGAAACATATTATACATTTACTGAATTAATCGTTTATTTATTAAAAGAAACAAGAACTAAAGTTTTTTTTACAAAATTTAGAGAGCTTAAAAAGAACGTGGCCATCGGAGGCGATTTTACAGAACAGTGCTTGCATAATAGAATCAATAAGGAAGGTAGGAAATACGGTATAAGAACGTATAAGGTACGGTCTGACTGCGGAATAAAATTGCGCCAGTAAATCTAATCAAGGCGAAGGAGTTTTTGGGTTAAATTAAGGTAAAAAGGAGAAAGGTGTGAGGGAGTGGTTTCTTTTTCTCACTCGTTTCTGAATAAATGATTCATTAGATATCCTCATTACTGGTCCCGTCTGTGAAACATTGATGCGCTCTTGCCTGCTCGCTGCCCCTGCTCGGAGAAAACTAAAAAGGGAGTACAACGTAAACCTGCGCCTTCATGTGTCCACCCACCCAATCGCCCCACAATGCCCTCTTTTCAATCCATCAACAATTAGTTTGATTAACCAATACTACTTTTCTGGCATAATTCATTTCTAGTAAATAGTTTTATAATAATTCATTAATTGATGGAAGTTTTTGATTGTTATCAGAAAGTAACTCTCAGGAAACCCTTTGTGCTTAATTATGATTATTGTTGAATGAAACGTAATGGCAGTTATATTGTAAACAATATTCTTTGTCATTAATATTCAACGGGTTTAATAACGTGTGTTTATATCACTAATCAAGTATCTATTTATTAAATCCCAGTTTATCAATAACGTTTCAACTACTTCAAAAAAAAAGCTGCCAAACATTTATAAAAAAAAATTTGAATTTTTAAATACACAGTTATCCTTTTCCTCTTAGTTTAAAAATTGTTTTCAAATAACATATATCACAACTTAATCAGACCTGATTAAAAAGAGAACTATAAAATGATTTTAAAAGTTAATAAATAATTTTTAATGTTAATAACATCAAGAAAACGAAAAAAAAACAGTTATTAGCAAGAGCTACTTATAAAAGAGTTTGATAACTTCAAATAAAATAGTTATAAAACTGAGATGCTATTAATATTTTAATATTATTCTAATTAATATTAATGCTACCTGTGGATGTACCTGTGGATGCTACCTGTGGATGTACCTGTGGATGTACCTGTGGATGTACCTGGGGATGCTATCTGTGGATGTACCTGTGGATGCTACCTGTGGATGTACCTGTGGATGCTACCTGTGGATACTACATGTGGATGTATTGTGGATGTACCTGTGGATGCTACCTGTGGATGTCATCATGGATGTCCATTCGATTCCTGTTAATCCAATAGTTAAATCACGAGGCCAGATTCATAAATACTTTTATAATATATAATTGTAGTAGAAGTAAAACAAATAACTAGGATATTGAGAACATCTCCCGTGGGAAATTTTTTCTCATTTTTCGTCGAGAGAGAGTGCATTGTGCGTGAGCACTCCTTTAGTGCGTCTTTATCTAAGTTTTTTATTTTTTGGAGAAATAGTGAGAAGTTCTTAACCCTCACTCATCGAAATTTTCAGCGTTTTTTGCGTTTTTCCGATTTTACCCCCCCCCCCCTTTTTTTTCATATACCTGGCCCCTACCCATTTTTATTTTCTTACCCCTGCTGACAGTTTCTCATCATATCCGGCCCTCTGGGCCAATCCCCTAACCCAAAAAATTTCTGGATTGTACTTTGCCCCCAGTTTTAAACGCGTTTTTCTCGGCTCCTGTTGAAGCTACAGGGACAGGGAAAACGACATTTTAACCAAGAGAACAAGGAGCATCCGGCGAGATAGTGGGAAGTCTCCAAAAGCCGATCAGAAATCAACCTCTTCCAGGAATGAAGAGCAGATGATCAAATCTCCTAGAGCAAGTTTAACTGAAGACAAGACGCGCAGCCCGACCAAGGCTGCCAACCCCCGTCCAAGGGGTGCAGACGGAAAGTACGTGAAGACGTCCGTGGGCAAGTCCTCGTCCGCTCCCACGGATGTGTCAAGGAGACAATCAGCTGATAAGAAGGTAGTAAGCGAGTATGGGAAGTTACGTGCAGTTTAGATAAGTAATCTAAAGTATATGAAGGCAAATGCTTTCATATGCTTTTTTTTTAATAGATACTTGATTAGCCAAAAAATCAAGTATCAGAAAACTGTATTAATATACAGTATTGAAGTTTGGTCTAGAGGGAACTATTTCAATTGTCTTAATTCTAATACTTTGAATGACTGGATTTAAGAGCATTCTTGAGGACATTCGTTATGTCATGTAACTTCTGGTCAAAATTCGGATGACCGAATGATATAATATTCAAATCAAATAACTGATAATGTTCATACTGGCCTTGTCATGGAAAATTGAATCTACTACCATCTTGTAATAAATGATCAGAACGTGCAGAAACAACCAGTCTTAGTATTATTTTCAAAAATATGAAAGTAACTCGTTGGATAGTTTAGGTCTTACTCCACAGTTTACAAGGCAGTTTATTACTACTGAGAAAATATCAACTTGCTTAAAAATGTCTTAACGTAATTCTGTTTCACCAGTTCACATTTTGTGATTTTTGTATTGTTCGTTTATACGATACAAAAGTATCTACTTATGCTAAAACAATTAGGATTATGGTTAGAATTGCAGTCAATGACGGTGCGCTGGTCTCATTGGGGAATACCAGTCGATTTTTACTTTCTAATTCAAAATATTATAAACCTAATGACATTGACCTTCACATAGAGACTAGTACATTTTGTTATACCTTGGAGGAAGGGAAATTTGAAGTCAATAATTTCATAAAAAAGTTTTTAGTTTGATTGTGACTGTTAAGGTTATGTTAAGTTCAAATGTGTTAAATTTAATAGAATTGTAGGGATTAATAATTTAATGAACAATTTTGGAAGTAAAATATGTAAACGTATAAGAAACTATTTTAGGTATAAGAAAAAGGTTTTACCTACTTCTAATATAAATCATTATACAGACTATAATTTTGTAGGTTAGTCTTACTGACCGAATTAATAAAAGGTTGTCAGTGAATCATCACATATTGAATAATAATTAACAGAGTGTTACATATTTATCAATCGTTATTGCGTAGATAGCAGTAAAATTCTCACATATGTAGCCAATCAAATAGTACGAATTCAATTTTTGTGAAAATTCCGAAGTCATGTAAAGAATGACAGAAATTCTGATCACTTCATGTCAAGATAATTATGTTTAAATCAAATATCATATAACAGTTTATAATGACACGATTTAGCTTTTCTTAAAATATGTAAACAATTCAATTCAATTCATGTTATACCTAAGAATAAATTTTCGCAACGTTTTGATGAAGCAACAAATCATGCCATTAGTTTTGAAAGTATGAATTTTGATTTTTTTTTTTAATTTATATAACTGGTGCTTGAGAAGTTGATGAAAGTGATAATTTGGTGGTTGATGTTCTAACAAAATAGTAAATAATCCAATTTAAAATGAAAGGATATTGAATGTGCCTGAACTTCAGTACACAGAAACAGTTGTTGTTAAACATGTGCAGCATCATAATGACATATGATGTAACAAGTGGGAATGAGAAGAAATGACAAAATTGTCACTATATCTTGTTATTTAGAAGGCAGTCATTTTAATGTTCCATATATTATGTTAATTTTTCATTGTTTTCTTTAATTTTTACATAGTATTTCCTTAAGGAAATTTTTGTTTAGTTATTTTTATTAATATTTATATTTGTTTAGTTTATTTCTCTTTGCTTTATAAGGGGTGGTAATAATGCAGAAATCGTTTCATTAGCCTTCCGATACGTCACACGATTGTTAGAGGCCTGTGACAATGTCTGAGCTGAGACTTTAACCTTCATCCATCTTAGGACGACCTTTATCGAAATATCGTAGTGATTCTTGTCTGAAGCTTTCTGTATCATTTTCTTTATGCTAAAAAAAAAAGCAATTGATTTATGTATTTTTGAAAATATACATAAAACAAGATTTTAATATTAGTTAAATCTATGTATTTCCTACTGTGGTTTATACGTTATATAGATTTTTTCAATATTAAATGAATAATCAGTACTGTATGTCTTTTGTTATCTAGTTATTGAAGTCTTTTTCCGTTTTCTTATTTTAGACCTTATGGTAAAAGTATCACACTATTCTGGGACAGTTCATGAACATAAGAGGTAATTTAAATAATGTGCTGCTACATACCATAGGACACTTAGGGTATATTACAATCAAACACATACTTTTAATGTATAATAGAATTCTGTGCAGTTTATTATAGAGATTTCATTCATGCCAATAACATGATATCAGTGGGAAAAATAAAAATTGAATTTCTGTTAGAATATTGTTGAGAGCTAAGTATTTTATTTTTTAAAATAATTAGCGAAAACCAGATTAATGTTGGTTAATGCGTAGAATATGGACTACGTTACATTTCTATTTTAATACTGCATACTTTTACTTGTAATATTTCGTTATTAATATTAATTAATAAGTTAATATAATTGACTTAGTCATGATTATTTGTTTTGCAACAATAGCTTTTAATCAGATTAAAACCATTAAATTAAAGATAGGAATAGTTATAGGTTCAAAAAAAAACAATGTTTTGATTTTAACTGTATTCATCACTGTGATTTTTCTAAAAAAGTCAATAATTTTGTCTCTATGTGACTGTACTTAAAATTAATTTCAAACTGTTTTTCAAGTTGAGTCAAGTCATCTAAGAGCTTATTATCTGGAAAACTTAATAAATATTTCAGACAGAGGGTTCCTCCTGAGGAACGTAGTTAAGTTTCTTTGCTAACTTCTAGACAACTATTGTCAACTGTCGCTCTGGGACACTTTCGCGTCGAATTATCCTGCTTCAATATAACTTTCTTGGTGAATACACTTATAAGCCGTATAAACAATTTAAATTGTAAAATGTAATACAATAATTATAATAATCGTGAGTTAATGTCTATAATTTATAACATCAAATAATGTAATGAATAAAAAACGAACATAATTTTAACATCATGATGATGAATGATGTAGTGAGAGGGAAAAGAAATAAATAAATAACAAACAACAATGAGGAATAAATAAGACATTAAATTAAGTATATAAATTAAAAAGTACATACATTTGTAAAAAATTATAATGCCTATAAAATCTTCCTGCACCTAGGAACCAGATATGAGCTTCTTTCATAGTCCTTAAAGTGACATATTTATTTATTATGAAAGCCTGTTCCTAAACGTTGACTTATTACCCTATTTGCTGATTCTAGAATTTTGAAAATTAGCGTTGCTTAGTTTTGAAAGAATTTGAACTGAAAGGGGACTTGAAAATTACCTTTGATTTGATAAGAAGACATGTAAGAAAACCACATAATCAGCACCTACGAGTATGTATGCCTCCATACATCTTGTTGGTTGGGTCAGGTGTTCATGCTATGGAAGAGAGTCCTCTCCCAAAATGTGTGAAAATTTGGCACAAGCTAGAACAATATGACTATTTTAAATAGAGTATGGGTGTCGCATTTGATCGTAGATTGACCAACCATAGTAAGTGCGGTACTAAATAAAAACTCATAACCAGGGAAAGGTTAAATGTTTTTAACAGAATTAAAACACACAACATGACTGACTACAGGCAGCTAATATCTAAGAAGAGCTCTCAACAACATAAATTTTAGAATCAGAGCTGAGTAACACAATCAATTTTGTTACAAGTTTTACTTTATTACTTATTTTTATGTAATATTCTTTACTTAAATCTAGAATTTAATGATTATACCTTCTGAATTAAAATTAAAATAACATTTCTTCATGTAAATTTAATACCTTTCGATGGTTCAATGATCGTGATATTTTTTCTCATTTCTTATTGTGGTTTGAACGATCATTGTTACTTCATGTTTTTATTGTGAAATCTTGTTATGTATAATGCATATATATATATATATATATATATATATATATATATATATTATATATATACTTAAAATAAACTGTGACACATAGAAAGAAACGTAACAAAGTACTGACTTGGTGCTAGTTGGTGCTAGTTTTTGTTTGCCTGCCGAAGCAGAGCTCATCTTCTATTCTTCTCTTTCTCCTGATGACGACAAGGTTGAAACATGAAGTGAGTTGTGTATTGGTTCTATGTGTTCTCTCTCTCTCTCTCTCTCTCTCTCTCTCTCTCTCTATATATATATATATATATATATATATATATATATATATATATATAAAGTTCCTTGCAAGAACAAAAAAGATTGTGCAAACAAAACTTTTACGTTAACAGGAAAAGTATTGTTTAATTTATATAATTAAAGTTTGGCATACTTTTCTGGGCAACTCATAGATTTAAAATCACTATCATTCTTACATTTTCTTCTGTGTCTTCATTTATCTTTCAACTTGGGTGGGACTTAACCTGGACCATATATTTGGTCAAAACATTGTATTTCTGAATTTCTCATGTAGTTTAGATATTGATTTTTATTTTACTTGTTTAATGTGAGATCATGTTCTATATCTATTTTGGTACATGCATTTTTCGTTGGTTTTACACATTATTGAGTTGTGCTGTGAGGTGTTTGAAGCATTATTGCTCAGTGAGTCCTTTAGGTTGAATATATTGAGCAGGACTGCTAGTGACCAGAGGAAGGGTATAAAGCTGGAGACACACAATCCCTCCCACTATCTCTCTTTCTCTCTGTTTCTTAGAAGGTGATCTCCATGTAATTTTTCCTTGTTTTTGGCTATTTTATTTTTAATCATTGGACTTCTGTTTCCCATTACTGGATGAGGTTTTCCTTTTAATATACCCATTTGAGTGATGTATACATTTACTTATAGTAATTTTTAGTGTACACCACTTTAAATGTTATTATTATAAGCGATCAGGAGCTGCATTATGGCTTTTGATATTACATTGATAGTCAAGTTCAATTCTTGATCTGGAATTAGACCGATGAATTTTAGAATCTCAGTCCTATATCTGAGGTATTTAAGAATTGCAATTCAAATGTGATTTATTGTAAAACCTCAAAGTAAGCCTGATTTATTTTACACCATTTCCTCAAGTCTTACCAATTACACAGTTTCCACTCCATTTGTTACGGGGTGTTAGCCACCTAGAGTTCATAAACCACATACTGACTGTAAAAAATTAGGTGAATCGTAAAGTTTCCATGAGATAAATCCCAAATTCACATTCCATTAAATGGAACGAAAAATTATAAAGTACAATGAATAAATTTAACAATATTAAAACAATGTAATTATGCTAATATTGTCATATGCATTTGTGATAATGGACAACATATTAAATACATTGAAATAATATAATAAACCAAAGCAATGGTATTTATAGAAATGTGTTGGTACACGTTTTTAAACTTCTTACTTCGTTATATTATGAACATAATTAAGAAATATTATAATTTAAATTTACGTTATTATGGTTTTATAATTAACTTTTCAGAGTTGATCATTATAAAGCTTTGAAAACAGGCTGCTCTGTAACACGTAACCTGAGAAATTTGTATTTCTTTAACATTCTTTAATAATAAGCATATCTCGTTACGACAAAATGAGTTATTTTCATAGAAACTGGAAGCGTTTATTCAGAGAAGAGAATAAAGAAATACGGAAGGAGTAAGAAGTTGTAAAAATTAAAGAAAGCGAAATTGAAAATGAGATGGAAAGAGAATGGCGGAACTAGAGGTTTGGGGGAGGGGTAGAGTTGGGAAACAATTTGGAGGCCCCTGGAGAAGTGCGTTGTGTTTATGTTC
Organism: Hermatobates lingyangjiaoensis; assembly: GCA_026182355.1. Classification (NCBI taxonomy): domain Eukaryota; kingdom Metazoa; phylum Arthropoda; class Insecta; order Hemiptera; family Hermatobatidae; genus Hermatobates; species Hermatobates lingyangjiaoensis. The sequence continues at coordinate 1,992,129 of JAPFBL010000089.1, forward strand.
CCGCTTACCGCTATAAAGTCAGTAATTTTTATTGTTGGTCCAAGTTGGGGAAAAGCAGTTTTAACTGGGAGTTATGAATTTCAAGGGTCTAGTTGGAGCAGCCACTCAGGCTAGGTGAGGCGCTTTATTGTCGGTCTTGGGTAGTAAACTTGGCCTCCTACCCTCCAGTCCTTAAGCTACACGCCCCGACAACAAGCCCGACCAACTTTACTTCTTATATACGACTAACAACGCTAACAACCTCCTCCAGATCCAACAACTTAACTGAACCAAATTATCCTGCTCCCTAGGGCTATTACCTTCCCTGCTATAAATAAAATTATAACGTCGAACCCTACTTGCACACAATTTAATTACACTAAATTGAAGGTAATCGATTCCAAAGTTCGTTATTAACATTTTTCTAGCCATTTTTGCCCATGTTACGGCTATTATTTACTTTCTGTTACATTTTCTTCCAAGGATGAATAGAATAATCTTCATGACCATCTATGTCCTCAAGAAAGAGATACTTGAATACTTCAAACTTGATTATTTGTTTTTTCCCAGAAATTTAAATACTTGATTTAACTTACCGTTATAATAAAAGAGGTTTTAATGAAGCTATCAGTTGTTGAGAATAATTTATTAAAACTTTTTAAAGTCATAAATAAAACAGTGAATAATCCTTGTTTACTTCAATGTTTCAACAGTGATATATTACTTAAATTATATATTCTTATTTTTATTTTTTATATAACACAATACTATAGATGTGAAATTCTCAACAAAACCTGTCACATATAAAGGTTTTCTTCATGTTTAAAGAATTTAATCTGAAGTCTCATTCAGATGGTATGGATCAGCATCTCCATAACAATATCTATGAAAATCTAAACAAAACTTCTCTAAACCATTCTAAACGACAGATTCTCTACAAGTAGAGATGTACTGAATAACCAATGAATTTTATACAATACATTCATAAATTTTATAGACAATTTTTTTTTCTATATATATTCAAAACCTAAATAACCTGTATAGGTTTATAATTATTATAAACCTATGATAACCATAAAAAAAAAACTGTAAGTGTATTTCACAAGAATAACATATTGGTATTTATCATTCTCAATATGTGAGAGCTAACAATGCTTTTAATACTTGAAGTTCAAAAACCTTCAAATTTCGACAGGATATTTTACACTTAGCCATTGAAAAGATTTGAACTCTCCTAAAAATTCATTCTTGTTGGTCCTAAAAGTCATTATTGTTGAGATCAAATCACCAATAATCTTTTTAACTCTAATGTAAGTAAGGTTCAGTAATATTACATATTAACAAACTTATAGGTTCCAAATGTAAGTTCGTTTTGTGAGAGTTCTCAAAAAAGGGAGTTTAATTTTCATAGAAGTAATGAAAATATCAGAGGTTCTATTCTCATTGATAAAATATAATATACAAAATAGATGAACAATATGAATTAGTACATTACATTTAGAAGACGTTTTTTTTAGAAAGAGATATTTTCTTCATTTCATTATAAATCTTCCGATATCACTTCATTGATTCGTTCAAATCATTTACAGTTTTTTTTAATTATTTCAAAATTGGAGTATACAGATTCAAAAATATCTGTAATTGAAGAATGGATGAAAATGAGAACAGAAAAGTTGTCAGAAAAATAGAGTCTATTTTACTTTGAAATGATAATTCCAACTAACTTTACATTTGAAAGATAATTCATATTTTCAAAGGAAGGATCTAAAAATATATGTAAAATATCTATCCAGAATTGGTCATCTTAACCATAACTTACGGAAGATGTAATTATCAACATAAGAAGAATGCAGACTCTCTATCTAGAATATCGGAAACTTTTGGTGACATTCTATCTGAATGCAAAGAACTCACTTTGAAAAGGATAAAGATTTAGGTCTAACCAACATAAGTAAAATATACTTCTGTAGGACCTTTATGAAGTTTATTATAGAACTTATAATCTAAAGCTGATTTTAAACAGGAGAGAATGAAGCAAAATAGCAAATTATAACGTGGGTACTCACGAGTTTTTCAGAATAACAATATATATTTGTTGTTGTTGGGATAAGTAGGTGAAATGCTGTTACACACGTAGTTCTGGGCTCTCAGGTAAGTGAGAATACCAACTAAACCACTCTCTTTTCTTCAGGAACGCTAGCCTGGAGCCATTTCCCACGTGACATCAAACTAGGCCATTCTTTCATTTACAATTCCTTATGCCAACTCTTCTAAGTATCGCTTTTTAATTTTTAATATATATGTGACCAGCCTATATACTGATCAATGAGTGTTTCTGGCGAGAATATGCCGATTCTCTTTTCCAAGTTTCTCCTCTAGTTATTCTATTTTGAGGAAGAGAAGAACATGTGCTCGACATTGTTTACCGCTTAGACACTGTTTACCGCTTATCAGGCACTCTGATGTCTTTTAATGCTTTCCTAACTTTTATAAGTAGACGCCGAAGTATCCATGCCCGCTGATAAATACTTAATATGTTATAATAATATATTATATTTCTCTACATCAATGCTTTCAATCTTGTTATCACAAATCTAATTCCCACAATCAAACAAATGATATCATTAAACTCATTAACTATGATTTTGACAATACTTGCCATTATATTACATCTACACTGTAATTAAACCAGAAAAAAAATTAATTTGGTTGTCAACGAGTTTTATACTATACTAGATTACTCGCGATCCGTTGGGTCCAACACCATCATTTTTAATGCTATCATGTTTACATAAATGCAAATAAACTCTAAATTAATTCATTTCGAATGAAGATATTTTTAATACAGTTCTCCTTATCTACATTTTTTGTACAAATTGAATTTTCAAAAAAAAAATTAATGGTTTCTTTCTTCTGAGAATAACATTTAATTGGCCATGTTGAAATGCTCTTTTACATAAATGAACAAAAACTTTCTTAGTGTCTCTGCTTGAGACATATGATTGCAAATGGTATCTGAATTGGAAATTGAATCCTTAAAAAGGAATGTTCTCCTCTTCATATAAAACAATTTTCAATCTTGGAATTAAACTATTCCTCCTTGACGCCGTGACGCAATAATTTCATAAACAATGACATTATCATAAAGCTTCTTAGTAATTATTCTTGTTCCGTACATGAACCAATGATCATGAGATATCATATGTAAACTCATACATACACATGACAGGAGGCCCCTTTTTGTGCTCTAGCTTATGTAGGTCAATCCAGACAACTCTAGTAAGTCAAGAAATTCTTGAAAGTAATGTGTGGGTTCTGTTCCTACACAAACCAAGTTGTATAACAGATATTGTTTAATTTCTCCTGGAAATTATTCAATGAACCTAGGCTTAATTTAACTTACTGTCTCGTTAAATTGAACTTTTATAGAATTTAATAATTTAATTCTATAATAGAATTATAGAAGAGTAAATGTATTCAATACACTAATCAACATTATGTGCTCGGATAAACATAACATATAAAACAAACAACCATATATTTTATGATCTGCACCAGGTGAAGAATAGCTGGATAACAAGAATGTAATGAATCTGCATGTTGCACCCTTCAACTTCCAATCGTCACATATATGTTCCTTGTATGTCTAAGAACTCAATTATTTCTGGTTAGTATTAGAGAAAGAGAAAGGTTCTTTTCATTCAGGACGACAATACTGCTACTATTTGTTACCCTCTCTAGAACGATTCTATACATAAAAACTTTATTATTGGATATTGCTGCGCTACGAATATTTCATGAACTTGCGGTATTAGATGAGTATATTACATTAGAATTGAAAGAAACGACTACAGGTAAATAAGCATATCAATAAGGGAGAATATCCCTATCATAAAGAGAAATCAACATAATGGGTTCCAAAAACGTTGACTAACAAAATAAACATATTTATAAGTCGAATATTCCAAATAGCCTAGAGTTTTTGAAAGAGCTTTTGATAACAGATCCTTAATATCCAAAGAATCACTAAGAATACATAGACGTATTAATCAAGAAACTTCAAAATTGATCAATGCAGTTTTAACGCAAAGAATAATTAGTGTAAAATATAGGATTTTACAATTGTCATTAAAGAGATGATAAATTATCACATTGATTGGAAGCTTTCTAATTTCAAGAAAAAGGTTCCATTATGGTATACTGATGAGTCAACAATTAACACTGAAACTAGTAAAAATAAATACATGCATTTCTAATATAAATCATAGCAAAAATAAGTTAACTCTCATGTGGGTAACTGAAAAAATAAAAATACAGGAAATTAGCCAGGGATTTTGACTTTACTATCAGTAAAGTGTAGTGATCGTGAAAAAATTGAATCTCGAAATTTGATGGAATTATGTTTTGAGATCCCAGAAGTCGTTTTATGAAGTTGTTTTTCGATGATGTCGAAGTGTGTATATGTGGGTTGGTGAGTATGTATCCAGTGTTTGTGGGCACGCTACGATCCAGAATCATTGATGGATCAAATTGATATTTTACACAAAATGAGCCTCATAGTGTAAATGATAGCCCTATTGTTTGGGAGCAATTATGGATGACGGGAAAGTTACTTTTTTGCCAAAAACATGTAATTAACAACATTTTTTCCTCTGAATATCCATAACACGTCTATAAGTTTGTGGACACGATAGGTTAGACTGATGGATCATGTACACAGCTTCCTTAATATGGAACCCTATGGTGTATTTGTTTCTTATCGTTTGTGGAGAATATTAAAGGAACTCGCGTTCCATCCTTTGACGTGGGGAAATCTCTCTCACTTCGTCCTCTCTTCTAGTCTTCTTCTAATGACGAACAGCAGTTCAAAATATTGAATTTAAGTGTGCATGTTATCTTTTTTCTGTGTCTCCTTTTGTGTAATTTAAAGTTATATATATATGTATGTAGGTGCGTTTTCTAATCGGGATTCGGTCAAGTTTTCTAGGTTCAAAAAACAAACTCTCATTGCCGACGTTTTGGTTTTATTTTAAAAAGTTCTTCACAGGCAGAAGTAAGAATTTTTTTACTAAGAAAATGAAATTTATATTATTTAAAGGAACGACAATCTCAACCGGAGGAAACCTTTGACTAGACTAATAAGATAACTTTAAGATATTCTTCAAAATGTAGAAAATTAAACGCCTCCAACCATAATTTAACCACTTAATATAATACATTCTTTGGTATAGTTTTTATTGTTCTATCAGTTATTAATTGAAATATTTAAATAATGTTTTTGTTTTTATTATCATTTTGTCTCAATTATTACTTTTTCCGTTAAGGTTTTATATTTTTTTTTTTAAATAAAAATGAAACAATACTGTCAGGAACAGGCAAAATTTTCTTCTAAATTTAAACATTTGTCATGCTTAGAAAAAACACTAACCGTTACACACCTGATGACGGCTGTTGCTGAACTGATGGGGATTGTTTCATGAAAAGAGGAGGAAACCTGAAAATGTTGTAAGATTTAGAAGTAATTGGTCAATTGTCGCTTTGTAAAAGTATATTTAGAGCAAATTAAAATAAAAATATCTATATTTCCATAAATGAAGATTTTTTTTTTCTTTTGAAAAACCTGGGTGAAGTGATAAAAGTTTGCTATAGGTAGTATTGGCAAAAAGAGCTGAGAGAGGGTTGGGTGACAGGGAAAGCCGGCAACCATAGTTCCTGTTCAAATATTAACAGACTATCATCATACCAGTGGCAGGCCTTGATTACCACCCCAACCCTTCCTTATAATTACCAATCCTAATCCCCCACCGCCAAAACTCGTCCAGAAAGTTAATTTGAACAGACTGCGTTTTCAGTTTTAACGGTGCACTGAGAATTTGGCAAGTGTAAGACTTCCCCTTATAGACGCCATTACTCGAGACATGCTTGCCTAATGATCATTTTTAAGTAGGGATCATTATTTTCAGTGCTTTTTGCGATGTTTAGGTTTATACAAGTTACCCCTTTCCGATAAAATTTCTCCATCTTTCAAATGTCAAAAATATCTTTTCCTTTTTAATTTGCTATAAAAAAGAGTTAATATAAGAGTTAACACCTAGTTAAGGCTTAATGAACTACTCTTCATAGATAGATTAATAGTAAACATGAAATAATATTTGATATATTCTTTCTACATATACAAAAACATCCAATAACTCTTAAAAAGCAATGAATGTTGATCTATTTTTAGCTATGATATAGTTGCATGTATTCACTAAAAAAATACATATTATTAATCAAAATTTAAAAAAAATACCGATATAGAGATAGTGTCATATACTAGAAGTAAAGTTTATTACTTGTATCTTATGCCCAAATTTATCTTCATGGTTCTTAAATAAATTAATTTATTTAATTAATTTTAAATGTCTCACCTGTGAGACATAGCAATTTGATGATGCTCTGTATAAAAACAAGATTGTTAAAACCATTGACTTTAGGTTTTGGAGATTTTTTTTTCTCCAAATACTAAGTTATAGTACTCAAATGTTTAGAAATATCCAATGTTACTTTTAATTAAAAGATAAACTTGAAAATCAATGTAACAGATACTTTGGCCACACTTAACGTAAATTAAGTAACAGATACTTGTGACCAACTTAACCACATTTTTACAGTTTTTTCTACATTACTGGCATAGGAACTATTGCATCATATGCGTCATTAGAGTAGTGTTTACAGTCATTATTAACTACAAAGACCTAGGATAGGGGTTAGCTCTGGAGCCGCATGAGGCACTTTAGTCTCCTTGTAATTGTTGCATTTAGCCTGGAAAGATTATCAATATTTTTTTAATTACTTTACTATAAATAATGTATAGTGATGGTGAAAGAAATTGATTTCGAAATGTGACAGATTTACGTGTTTTGAGGTCCCCAAAAGTCCTTTTTTCTAATTTTTTTTTTATGTTTGTTTGTGTAAGTGTGTGGGTGGATAGGTGGGTGTGATATAAAACATTGTGGGGAAACTGCAGTCCACAATATTTCATGGGTCAAATTAACATTTTACACAGAATAAGCCTAAGTGGATGAACATCATTGTTTGAGAGCAATTATGCGTGGTGGGAAAGTTACTTTTTGGCTAAAATGTGTTTTTAGAAATTTTTTCTCATAAACTACCAAATCTAGAGTCTTGAAATTTTGCCAGGAAGTGATAAAAGCAATAATTGAGCAATTCTCAGATTTTTAAAACAACTTAAAATATTTTATGTCAATGAAGTGTAGAAATGTTAACTTACGATGTAATCAGAAAAATTGTTAGGACGATACAAGCCATACCGTTTGACGGATCAAAATGAAATTTTATCTAAAGGTAGAGCATTATGTGAGGGATGAGATGAAGTAGTATTTTTTAAAAATTTATTAATCAAAGGGGTGTTAAAGTACATTTGGTGTTTCAGAAAATTTCATTATTTAAATAATGAAATATTTTCAAAAAATAAACAAAAAATTAGCAATTGATAAACAATTTTTTGCAATTTCAGTTACCATAAAGAGCAATAATGCAATCTATAAAAACTCAATATTTATTCTGCAATAGTGGATCATCTGTTATACTTTTCGTATTTCGAAGACCCAAATTGGCCTGCATAGTTCTTTGTTTAATTTATTTGAGAGAGGACCACACACTGCACTTCTGTTTGTTGTATTCAGTGGTTGTAGCAGTTAAAATTAAAAATAACATTAAACTTTAAAATTTATTATTATTTGTTTTTTTGGCTCTCCGGATTATTTTTTTTATTTGTTACAGAAGAGGAAAAATATCTATTTTGGTTTTAAATGTTGGAGCAGATCTCTGAATTAGAAGAAATACAAGAAGTGCTTGAAGTGATACATTTCCAAGAAATGCTTTAATTACAAGAAGCACTTGTTGGACTTCCTCTTCTTCACTAGTGTATTACTTACACTTTGTTCATATAATACACTACACGAACTTGATGCATTTCATAGCTTAATGCATTTATTCTATTTCTTAGATTTATAAGTTTAATTTACTTCTTGTATTTAATGTACTGAATATACTTATTACACTTAATGCTCTTCTTGGTGGAAAAACAAAGTACATAAGCTTCAAATGAGTACTATCAAGCATCGCTCTGCTTATAATGACAAGATAATCTTTATAATCTCCTTATAATGACAAATTATCTTTATAATCTGCTTATAAGACAAACATGTCTTTGCTTAACCTTTGTTACTTAAAGTATCCAGTAGGTCACCCACAAGGAACTAACTAACACAAGGTGGAACGACAGCCCACCTGCGGAAGTTGTACATTTAAAGTTTTACTTGTGGTAGACCCTATACATACACTATTATTCTTGTTTAAGCTTGTTGTAATCAATTTTATGGTTGTTTCATTAAAATCTATACATTAGTTCTGATTGCCTAGATTTAGAGTCATGTTATCGAAGGCTCCTTCAATATTACCGATGCAACTCAGACAACTAGATTTCACATTGATTAAGACTATGTCCAATATCATCTTATTAGCCCTATGGTGCTATGAATGATGGTTCAACCGATCTGTTGAAAACTAGATTGTATCTCTAAAGTAGAAACTTTTCCAATGTCTTTATATTTACTTGCATATGTAATATCAACTTGTGATTCTTTTAAGTATATTCCTTCAGATGTGAAAAGAAAGTTTCACATTTCTTTTACAAGATTTTGGTGTATTTTCTCATAGTTTCTTACTTCGACTAAATATATATACAAAATGTTCTATGCGCGCTTCATCAAATGGCAATTAAAAAAAAACTTTTTCTTGCGTTATTTGTCGTTATTTGTTCTATTAGATGGAATTTGTTGTTGACTTAAAAATTTAAAAAAGTTTAGTTTAATTAAATTTCTTGGGTATTTATTTTTCTGTGACTCCATTTTTACTGTTTTCATAGCTTTCCCTAATAACCATGGACTGCTGACTAGACTTATTTTATCACTTTTTTCATTAAGTTTGGAAAGCATTTGAGATTTTTTTGAATTTTTCTGTTCAAAATGCTGTCATCTCTGTTACAGAAATATATGTGGTATAAGTATGAATTCTTGATCGTTATGTTGTAATCAAGAAAGAATAGAAAAGACTACAGTTAACATATCTGCACCCGATAGTCATATAAGAAAGTCAATAATAAGAGTGCAAAGATCAATAAATTTGATATCAATAACTGAATAGGAAAATTTTTTTCTTGAATTTTATAACTTTTCCAACTTACCTAAAATGTCTAGAATGCACTCTTTTTACATTTGTAAACAATATAAATAATTAATAATTTTTTTATGTGAAAGGAACCCTGAATTTGATACATTTAGCCTAAGGTTTTTAGTGCGGTTTGAGGGCCGAAGGAGAAAATACAGGGGATGAATAATTAAAGGTGAGGGGCTAGTTTGGGACAGGAAGTTGATGTCCGGGATGTAGATATGGTGCAGCCTGGTGGTCAGTTCGGACCACGCGTTCGCCGCCCTCTTTAATTATTCCATTTCTCGAGCACGTCGCACTTGGCCCTATTTAATAGATATTACCCTCCTGTTCCGCCCCTTTCCAGGGAATTAGTGTAAAACCGACCGAGAGTCTCTACCCCTCGACGGCATAAATCTAATACTTCTCTATAACCCTTTACATATTTCATTACTTCATTAAACAAACAAACAAAGTTCAACAAGCTGTCACTTGCAACCTTCTATAAACCTATGTCTGCTGTCTAATTTTCTTAATCCACTCTAAGCAATTATTAGCACAAACAACTTCTGCTATATGGACATACCTCTATCAATCCCTCTATATGGTTATATACAATTTCTGTGTTGGTTCATTTAGAAAAACAGCCTTCAACAACTTAATTGAATTAATGATGTTTTGAATGGTTGAACTTGCAATTACTCACAGAAAGCATTTTTGTGACTGGTCATAGGGTAATCAGACAGGTGTAGAAGGGGCTCAAAAACAAACAACAGTGATGGGATAAATGTCATCCAAACGATTAATTAATAATAATAACAATTAATAACTCTGCAACTGTAATATGTAAGAGTAGATCTCTGCTTTCAAACCAAAATGCTATGTGATTTATTTCTAATTTATGAACATATAATTAAGTGATTTATATATTACCGTGAGCAAGGCTGTAAATACACTGACCTGGCGGAGAAGAAACCAGAACTGTGTTGGGTCACAGGGATGTGTAGAGAAACCTGCTCCAGCAGGGGTGCTGGAATCATCAATGTAGATATGTTTGAACCTTTTATGCTCATAAAGCACTCCATAATAATGTTATATATTTCAATTAACAGTGTCACATTTTGATTGATTTTGTAGATTAAGAAGGACAGTTACATTCAGTACCTTACAAGATGGTATAGTAGGTGATTCATAGGGTAATAACTTTGTACTTCGATGGGAAATTTATACATTTGCTCTTTATCTCTTAAAATTAGTGTTAAGTATGTATATGGTTTGTTCTTGTTTGTAGACGGGTAAAGCTTTTATTAAGGAAAGTATTGAATGGAAAATATTTGGGTTTGAATTGTAAAGCTTTGATATAATAATGTTCTAACATGATCCTACAGAACTGCTGAGACAATACGCCTGCTGACACATGAAGTAATTTAAATGAGCTACTCCTCAATGCTCCAAGAACTCCCCTAATACATGTGAGTCAATAAAGTCATGGATTGTCGTGCTTTAATGTAAATATGAATGATACAATCCATTATGGAACAAACCAAGAAACAACTGACTAACCTTCTGTGGTCCGCTCCCCAATTAACATTTGCAAAAACATAATTTTTTGTGCCATTTTAGGCGAGAGTCGAAGGTTATACCTAGAAAGCGATGGATTTCTCGGTATGTGACTCTAGTACTGTCTAGGTTCGTAGTGTCGTTTTTGTGGTCTAAAAAAGTGCAAAAAACTGTCTTGGATTTTGAAAATCGGAAACATAGTGATTGCATTTTAACAATCGCAGTGACTACTGAGAAATCTTCTTGAGAAATCCAGGAGGTTTCTTTCAATACACCAAGTTTCATTATATAAAAAATGTTTAACTTCCTTTTGGGGTCAAAAGCCCTTTTGAAGTTACAAAAAACAAAAGAACATCTAAGTTGTGTTTCCTTCCTAGGAAGGGATCCCGAATCGCCTTTTCCAGGGCGCAAACTGGCCTATTGTGTTCCTTTTCTAAACCAAACCTGGGTATATATAATACAGATAAATAATTACTTCCTTTTTTCAAATTATGTATATTTGATTTGTGTTTTATTTTACTTACTCGTAATTTTATAGATTAGAATAAGAGGTTTTACCGATTATGTTAGGAAAAGGAAATAATTATGACAAATAAATTTTAAGAAATAATTGCTAAAAAAATTAACAAAAAAATTTGTTATTAAAAAAAATTTTGATCAGATTTGTATAATTCTAAAAATTGTATTTATTCTTTTATTTAAATAATATCATATATTAGCTTTCTAAGTCAAATCGAAGTAAAGAAACTTCAAAGTGTTATGATAATTTGGTAAGGTGATTTTGAACTAATATTCTGAGGTGGAAATATTATCAAGTATATGAGTAAGAATGATGCATAAAAAAGCTTTATTAGATTTGTTATTGCAGTTATTACAAATTCGCAGTTTTTATCACCTGCTGAGACAACGTGTACACTTAGGAGTCAAGTAGGTATCTACTCCTTGCTTTATTTAGTCTGGTGCTAATCTCCATTGTCAGGTTCACAAGAATGTATGAATCTAATGGTAAACAAACACTCTTGACCAAAACTCTACATGTTGTTCTAAGAATAGAAAACTGTTCAAGTACTATATTCTAAAAAGTTAAATGATATTATCAAAACTTAAAAAGTAAAATATAGTATACTAGAAAAATTAAATACGTTTATGCAGATATAATACAAGTTAGGTGTTATTAGGGGGGCCAGGCTAGCTCAGCGGTTCTGTGCTCGCCTCTGAAATGATAGGACCGGGGTTCGATACCCACCTGGCCCTCGATTTATTCACGCGGAAGGTGAATAAATCTGAGCACGTCGTCCCTCAGAGAAGGATGTTAAACGATCGGTCCCGAGTCTGTAAGAAGTCAGGTACTCGTTAAAAGTCCCTACTCTAAATGTATTTGAGTTAAGCAAAATTTAGAACTCCCACTGTAGAATCAATCTCCATTGTGTGGTATCACAAAGGGCCAATGCTCGGCCTACGTGGGTTCCCTTGTGATACTGTCAACTCAGCCTAACCTAACCTAGGTGTTTTAATTATTGTTAGTGTTACCAAAGCTAAGAAATCCTTGTAAACATTATAACAAGGTGGTTGGTATACGTTATTATGTACTACCATCTCCAGAACACAGTAACGCATCAATCCATGTTGTGGATATCCTTTTAGATTACATCGTTTAAGTGGGATTGAAATATAAAATAGATTATCTACCATCATAGACGCAGATAGTCTCAGCCTCATTAATGTATAACAAAGCGTTAAAAAGAGATGTATATTTGTCCAGACAATATGGTCTTAGTCGAATGGGTTTGAACAGAACGCGTTCAATGTTTTGGGAGAAGCTTGTCAATATTTATAATACAGAAGTATTTTGCGTAGTTGAAGGTTGAATTATAATAGAATATAAGTTATAATAGATATAATAGTTATTATAATAGATTATTTATTACAGTTATAATAGATTCGACTTCTTGTCAATGTTCATCAGTTAGACATCACTGCCCGACCGATATTAATCAATAATATTTAATACATTTTCTATAAATTATCGAAGAAATAGTTGATTTGATTAAAAAATTCTGATCAGCTACATGTGAAAATATTGTACAACTAATTTTAAACTTTAATGTAGATTTTGATATAGCAGATTAGGAATTCACTGTTGATAAATATATTGATGTTTTACGTTTGGAAAGTTAACTAGTATTCTAAAATTAAAGTATTTTTTTTATTGTAAACGAAAAGCTAAGTTGTTCAAAATGGCAATTAATGTACGAACAAATCTAATTTTTTTTTTGTGGGGCAAGAAAACTAGCTTCGAACAAAATATGTTCGAACTAGATATAGTTCGAATACAATATAACTAGAACTAGATATCTAGGAACTAGAGCTGTATGTACCACAATTTAAGATTTTTTGGCCGAGAAATAACTATACTTTGTGCTTCACAAAACATGCAGCTCGAACGTAGTGCTTAAAAGCCAAGTTATTTTAGGACGTTTTAATTAACCAAGTTAATGTAATTATCAATTACTGAATGTCACTTCAGTGACCTTTGCTTTACTAAATCTCAAAGATAAATTTCATCATGTAACTATTAATGAAACAACTCAACATTAACTTGAGTTTTTGAGACAATTTGTGCACATCCATCCTTCTTTCGGAATGAAAAATATGGGTTGTGAATTTTCACAATTTATTCTCTTTACTTTTGAACAATTAGTATATTAGAAGAACGTTTTTAATATTTCATTTGTAACTGACCTTCCTAACTAACTAAACACATCAAATAATTTAAAAATATACTGAAAACCTCCACGAATGGCGACTTTGTGGCATCCATCCAACTCCAGGTCCTATTAAATCCATTTAAGATTAACCATTGTCAAAAACCTTAAAGAGTGACAGTTTTTTTTAGAAATCATCTCTTATTTCCAGAAACCCTACAGATATTTTAAAATCATTTTAAAACCTCTTAATGGTTTGCTAAAGAAAAAAAAATGAATTGATTTTAGATGATTTAAATTAAGTAGGTACCACAATTTAAATGCATGCCTCAAAATTTCAGTGCATATGTTTATTTATTCTGATATATCATTAAAAAAAAATGCATTACAATACCAGAAAAAGTAGATAGGAAATTCCTTCTAATCACTTTTTTAACAAGCGAGTCGTTTAAGCCTAGAAAAGTTGTTGAGTATACTTGCGGGTGTGACGAAGTGTGATAGATAAACTAAAAGTAACTCTGGAGAAGAAGAGCAGTAAGGATCGTGGGGCTGAGACGTGCTGACCGGTGAGGTATCAAGTGATACATACAAAGAACTAGGGCTCATTAGCGAAAAAATCAGAGGAGGTTTTCAGTTAATTTTTAAATTAGTTGACAGCTTTAGTAAATAATTTAAGTTTTATCCTAAAGCTACCAAATCTAAAAAAAAAAACCATTATTCGATTGAGATTGCACTATCTTTATTTGAAAATGGATTTTTCAAGTGACTATGGTTATGAATATTTATTAAAAACGGTTAAAACTTTTAACAAATTATGATTATCACGTCTACTATGAAAATTGATGTTAAGATACTAACTAACACAATAATCTTTATAATATATTTTATAATATGAAGGTTATTACTTTTTAATTATTATTAATTATGATTAGTATGTTCTATTGTCATAAGATTATGTGATATCATTACCTAATTATTGTGATTCTTACTTTAATTATAAGAATTATGTGATACCACGATAAAGTATAATACTATAATCGATTAACTACACAACCATGTTGCTGGACTCTTTGAGGGTTATCTGGTCAAATACAAGATTTTTTTGACTAAATAATCCTCAAGCAGTAAATTGGTTGTATAGTGTATTAAATTGGTCTGTAATAGAAAAATAAACCATAATTTATGCTAATGACAATCTATGTATTTTTTTATATTATAATTATCACTCTGTTTTTGTTAATTTATAAAATTTATATTTGTTTAATTTGTGCATGGGAACATATCTTTTGGCTGAGTGTTCAGTTATGATGCCATGACCAACCGAGCAGTACTAAGATGCAAGTAAAGTGATGAGTTAGTTAATCTCCCTATCATATTTGGTTGCATTAAAATTTGTAAATAATGTACATGAATACACTAAAATATTAGCGTATGACTAAAACCAGAAACCCAGAAAGCTGACACGTACTTTAAGAAATTAAGATGAATGTTACCAAAATTAGTTTTAGAGTATAATTTTTGGTAACATCTTTTGGTAACATAGGTTACATAATGCTAATTGCTTTGGATTTGAGTTCTTTTTTAATTTATTAATAAAAAGCATATTATTTATGAATAAAAAGTAGATGAGAAATTGGACAAGTTCAACTGAAAACATATGTATAAAATATTACGTCAGTGTCGACTGAAACTGCAGCAGAACCGCTCCGTTTTCTAAACGAAGTGAGCCTCTCTCTAAAGAGATATAGTGACAAGCTCTATTAAAGAGATATACTTTGATAAGAAAATTTAAAATTTGGTATTTTAAATGTATAGCACATTCAAAATATCTTCTGATTGGGAGCCACCTGCAAGCGTCAGGATCCTCCTGAAAAGCTGTTATATGTATATTAGGTGGAAAGCCATTTCTCCCTATTCGTCAAATATAAATTGTAAATTTGATTTATGTTTTTAATGTTTTTGAAATTGCAATATATCTGGTCTTGTAATGTTTGAATATTCTAGTTGTTTAATCCACTCCCACTGTGAACAGTAAGTACACTCTTAGCACTACATGTCTCAATGGTAAGATACTCACCCGATATGAAGTTACGTACAATAGTCTTAAAGAAAAGGATATCAATGTTCAGTTCCTGATTTAGTACATAACTTAAAGGGGTTATACATGAATCTATTAATAAAGCTATGAGCTGCTTAACAAAGTTTATTTGACCAATGAAAAATAACAGAAGTACATTTTGAAACAGTTCATCGAAAATTTATACAAAACACACACCAAAATTTGTATGATTAGACTTTCTCAATCACAAAAGATATTAATTGAATTTTTTGATAAAGTTTGGATGGTAAAATGGATAGAAGTTTGCCAGATTCAGTAAAAGATTAAAGTTTTATAGGTACAAAGAGATAATCAATTCTTCTTAGCAAGAGAAAGAGGCGCTTTTTTTCCTTTTGATTGACGCATTAACGTTTCATAATGTTTGTTAGAAAACAATCTGAGACTGGCTGATTTGAAGGGGAGATATTTATTCAACTGGAGCAAGCCATAAAGCCACTGAGTTCCAATTAAATCCCCTCAGAAAAAAAAGGAAATAAAAAGTCACAATGGTCTTTGTTATGGAATTTAATCCAAGGAAGTTTGTAAAAGATCTTTTTTAATGGTTGGCATGTCTGATGTTGGAGAGGGGCTGAGTGGTTGTAATTGGTAATTTGGAAGGACCAAAAGTAGAGGGGGAGGGAAAGAGAGTAATAAAGGAAGAATTAAAGATGAATAAGAACAGGTTTTTCTGCAGTACAAAGTAGGCAAACCACTAAAGCGAGTCAGGATTAAGACAGGATAATTAGCTTTTCTAATCCTGAGGATCACTAATCCTCAGGATCAAGGACAGGTAGAGCGTTTCTCGGTTAGAAATATTAATATGCTCCCGGATTAACAGACTTCTTGCTGCTTGAGTTGAAAGAGAATATACGTTACGCAGTGGGGATTCTCTGTACCAGATGGGCTGGCAACTCACTCGCTGCTGTTTTTCTTCATTAAACATTGACTCCTTTCACTGACTAGTACCCAAGTTCTAGCTCCACCGACTTGCCTTAGTTTGTTTAAATGAATTATGAAATCCCTCACAGGTCTCTAAAGAAATCTTTCTTTAGTGAACTTTACAAATGATAACCATATTTGTACTCAATTTCAAAATTGCGCTATAATGGTGCTGTTTCTTCAATTATATATGTAAAATGTTATACAATTTTGTTTAACTCATTGACTTTAATACATAGATATGTAGTTTAAGACGGAATACGTACAATACATGCTTATAAATTGATTTCTTAAAAATTATTATAGACATTGAAATATTTGACAAAATTTTGACATCATGACTAAAGGGTCACAACAGATTGGAGTAAAGCAGTAGGCATTTAACTGCTTCTATGCAAGTAAAACCAGATGAACGTTAAACAGTCAATCAGTCTTTTTTACTGATACTCGTACTTGGTAACATAAACATATATAAATATGTTATATATCTTTTATATATAATTAGAAATATTGTTTTCTAAGTATACACTAAAAATATTGGTCTAAATGGTATATAATAAGTTTTATTTGTACTTCCTCTGCTTATATTACTTTTAGTTTTTTAATTTGTCAGAATCAGTGTTACTAAACTGCAAGTTATATGGCAAAAATAATTATGGAGCCAATCTATTTAAATAACACACTTACATTGCTTTAATATAAATATAAATCTTAATTTAATATAATTTACCTTAATATCAATATAAATCTCCAGAAGTTTATATTATGAAGTTTAGACGATGCATCTCACCCCAAGTAAGGAAAAAAAGAAATTCCTAGAAAACTGCATTTTGCGTCTATTAAGACAATAACTGGTTAGTACTCGTAGTTAGTTAGTAGTAGCTTAAACACTACGTTTTTCTTTACATATTGTACTTCATGTCTCCTTAAAAGAAGGTTAAGCCTTTGTTTACATATCTATGTTATCAAGACTCTTTAAGATTAAACATCAAAATCAAATGTAATATACCGTAAATATAGGAGTCAACATGTAGAATCAACTCAGTTACATAGTATTATCAAGTTTAATAAATTAACTGTACAGTTATATTCTCACGCTAATGTTACTATTGCTGGTATTTCCACTCTGTTATATAATAAAACATATTCTAAAACCTGCAGTCACTATTGAACATTCATTACTTATGGACTCTTTCGTCCTATAGAAGAACTTCTATGTTGTTGACAAATATCCTGTTTTTTTTTGCTATTTTAGTCTATTAGTTAATATTTATTAGATTTAAAAATTTCAAGCTTCAAGCAATAAAAGTTTCAAATTGTACTGTATAGCCGGTTTTGAATTTGAATTGAGTTTGCATAACTGGCTAGTTACCGATATATTTCTTTTCTCAATATATTTACAGGAACATTAAAACAAACTACAGCACGCAGGAAAAACTAACATTAGCTCCTATTTGAGTAAATTAGATTTTTATGGTTTTTTAACAAAGCGAAAAAAATGTGATTTTATAAAAAAACACTAGCATGTAATAAAATTCCATGCATATTAATCAAAGTGAAAAAATAAATCAAAATTGAAAACATTGTTTCAAAATATATAAATCAGAGATCATAATTTTTGAAAACATTGTAAGACGCTCATATATAAGTAAAAAAAAAAAAGTTTAGTTCGTATCAATGCAATATTAAATTAATTTATTTGCGTTATTCATACTAGTTTTGTATACCAGTATATTGGGTAAACAAAGAGGACTTAAAAACAGTTATATACGGTACACATTCATTATTTAATCAGAGAAAGAAAAAATGAAAAAAAATTCAAATTTTTAAAACAACAAAAAAGGAAATTTTTTAATAAAATGTAAAATTGTTGACTTATGATTGAATGTAAAAGTTGTTGAGGAGACAATTATCAAATGTTTTTTCATCAGTTTGATATATTTTTACTTATAGTAAAGTAGAATGTAGGCCACTCCAGATTTTGTTTAATTGTTATAAATGTTTTAAACAGTAATATTTATAACATATCATTTAAGCTATTACTTCACCATAGTCTATGAGAATAAGTTTTAATTTAGAATGAAATGAATTGATAGGTGTAATAATTTAGTTGATTTCACTATAGATATTTGGCGGCACATACAATGGCATGTTTCAAAGGTATTTAAAGGATAAATATTAAAGGTAAGGAGTTGAGAAGCGACCTAAAGAGTGACGTTGATCTGTGTTGGTGTAGGGCAAATTTAATTTGAATAAGAGGAAGGAGGTAGGTGTTGGTGGAGGTGGAGTTGGCGGACGTCAGTTATCGTTAGGGCGCGAGGGGGTGGGTTCAATTTGGAATGGGGCCGTGGGGGGACCTGATTGACGCCTGATTTCTCGACTGAATAATGGAAGGCAGTGCGCGCACCCACTGATGGATGGAGCCCAATCCTTGGTCCAGACTCCACTAGTTACAACTACCAGTGCTGCTTTAATTATACATCTCCGCTCCATAAGCCCTCAATAAACTACTACTGCTCAACACCTTAACACGCTACATATTATTATATATTATTCACTGTATAAAACTATGCACCCTCATTACTACTGCGCTTTTACAAATTGTTATTCATCCAGCCCTCCGAATAGAACAAAATGGACAACATTAATTGACAGAATCAAGTTAGTGTTATATTTACAAATTCGAATTTGTCCGTTGAATTTAATTTCCATAATAGCATTTTCAGAGGAGCAAAACCCCTGTCATTGTAAAAGAGGCAGTGATAAATAAAACTTGTACAAATTTTTTCATACTTCGTTTTTAATTAAAATAATATACATTTTATATTTTCTACTGATTCATGATTTTTAATAAAGATAAAAAAAATTGTTAAATTTTGCAAGGTAGACGTCAAGTTTCATTAATAGGACATTTAAAGATTTTTTTTTTGTTAAATTAAATCAACATGAATAATAATTTACTTGTAAAAATTGCGTGTTTTTGTGTAATACAAAGCACAAAAGTAGTATCAAGTAGTCAGTATGATTGAAATTCTCAGCAGAGCGTTGTGAGAAGGGAATATCCAAGTAATCGAATCAGTTGCGCCCTTCCTTTTTTTAGCTTCAACTACAGTTGTAATAATTCTTTCTTTTGACTTGCTATAAATCAAAACTAAAGAAGACATATATGACCATTCTTCACTCTATTAGAAGCAGGTGCAGTGTTTAGGAAATTTATAAAGTAAACCATCTTTAGACTGCTTTATTCCTAAGCCAACATCCCTGCATGCATTTTTCAGATCTTAATTAGACCTAGAGACCACGGATGTTAACTGGAATTGTGAAACAGCGGTTTCTTCAATAATTACCAGCCAGATCCTTATTTGCCATTTAGGATTTAGAGTTGTCTGTTTATATATTTTACAGCCAAGATAACCTGTTAAGTTGAGATCATAGAATTCTGTGGTACAATGTTCATAACAAGTATGGTTCAAAACATAACATTGTTAGTCGGAAATACCTCTACGATCTTGAAAAACCTTTCCTGTAGCTTGTATATTCATCGTTGTCGTGCAGCTGTGATAATTATGATATACAAAGTTTAACAAACTCTTAACTATAGTAAAGAGTGCATTTATGGTAAGTATATTTTATCTATAAGCTCTATCATTTTAGAAAAAAATCCTCGTAAAATATCTCTTAAAAATGATACTAATAAGTGAAAAGTCATAGCTACACAACAACAAGCAGCTATCATTTTATACTTAATCATAAAAAAATCATTATATAATTTTTATTATTTGTTCAAGATAACTTACTTACTTTGACCAAAGTAAGCAAGTAAGTTTCCAATCATGAATTTTTCCATTCTATAGATATGTTTGACGTTGCTTCCATGATATATTATTCTTAAAATATCTAGGTATTGATTAACGTTAAATGTACATGAAATATCCATACGGTGGCTTTAAAATAAAAATATCAAAAAAGGTATAAAATACTATTATTAATTGATCTAAACCATTTTGAACATAAACAAGTGTCAGCTATCAAAAGAAAAGACACAGAGAACTTCTTGATAACTGTATTCAGCTTCTGAGGACCAGGAAAAAGTAGTAATGAGAATGGTAACATTACTGCGGACTCTATTAGGACCAGAACTATACTATAAACTATACTACTATTAAGTACTATTAGAGTACTATTAGTACTCTAATAAGACCTAATGATCTTATTGTGGTTTGATCATTGATTGTTATTTTACGTGTTTATGTGAAACCTTTTTATCTATATTACTATATGTGCATATGAAAGATTTTAGAAAATACACAGAGTTATTTAAAAAACATGCTATTGAAAGACAAAATTAATCACCAAACTATTCCCGGATTTATAAATTAAACAATTATTTATTGATTTAAAAGGAAAAGAAATAGAATAGAAAAAAAACCGGGATTGATAAGGACAGAGTGTGTTTTAAAAAGAAGTGGAAGGTGGTGCAGGTGGATTGTCAGGAGGGGAGGCCAGTAAATCTAGATCAAGAGCCATTGATAGCAGGCACCAACTCTTCCTCCTCAATAACTAATGGTAGCGATTGTGAAGAATGATCCTGCCGGACTGATTTGGGGCCCCCTCGGGGTCGCCAGCACTAGAGAACACTCCTGTGTCGTCACGCATCGCTTTCTCTCCGTGAACACTTCGTCTCTGCTAAGCAGATCAAACTTTACTTAAACCCTAAACAACTAATGTTTCATTTCTATAAATTTATTAATTAATTGCTATATTTTATTTTTGTTTTTCATCTGTTTATTATTACATTGTTTATTAAGGTAAAAACGTGATTAAGATATTTCAAAGGCTTTAAAACATATTTCATTACCTCTTATTTTGTACATCTTGTGATTGACAAAGCTGCCTATCTCCTAATTACCCTACACGCTACAGATGGTGACTCCATCTAAATAAAGTTTTTCTTAAGTAACTTTCTTATTTTTGACTCTTATAGCTCATTAATGCTTCTACTCATTATCTTTGTTTATTATATATTTGCTTATATATATATATATATAGTTGAGTTGACTGTCGTCCCTCCGTCAATTCACTTCTTCTCCTGAGGACGACCGCCATTACGGTCGAAATATTGAAAAGTGAGTCTTTGTTGTGTTTCTGTTTATGTGTCACTGCTTATTTTAATTGTTATTTGTCCTGCCGGACCGTTTTTCGTTTATCATGGTATATATATACACTTTAACACATAGAAAAGAACACAGAAAGACACTACAGAACTCACTTCGATATTTCGACATCCGTCGTCATCGGGAAGAAGTGCAAAGTACTCGCGTTGAGAAGCAAACTGCTACTGGCCTCCAGAGTAACTCGTGGAACCACCACAATGCTGCTCCCCAGCGGAGGAGAGGAAAAATAGAAATCCCTCCAATATTTATTTAGAAAACAAGATAAAAAATATATAAAATACGAAATAATAATAATAGAAAATAAATAATAATAATAAAAAAATAATAATAATAATAATAATAATAATAATAATAATAAAATAAAAAATAATTAACGGTACAGGTTGAGACCAGGAGGAGAACGAGCCCCAAGGAGGCATATGAATGCCTCTTCGGAAGCTCTAAGGGTGATATATATATATATATATATATATATATAATCAATGATCAAACCACAATAAGAAAATGGGAAAGCAAGACTAAGATCTTTCAACCGTAAAAAGCGGTCTTCGTCAGAGTCAAAAACCCAACTTATAACGGTTGAAAGATCTTAGTCTTGCTTTCCCATTTTCTTATTGTAGTTTGATCATTGATTGTTATTTCACAAGTTTATGTGAAATCTTTTTATATATAGATATGGATATATATGTATATATTGAGACAAAATGCCGTAGGGAAGAATCAAAATGAAGAAAAATAAGCTCTGAGGCCTTCTAGACTATCTCGTCAAAGAGCTACTACAAATAAGAATATATATATATATATATATATATTTATATATAACAAATATATATATATACCAATATATTCTGTTTATATATATATATATATATATATATATATATATATATAACAAAAACAGTATATAAGGTATATTGTTTTTGTTAGTTTATAGCCCAGAGGATGTCTTTAAAAAAATGAAACGTTGTCGAAAAGGTGATTCCATATATTAACTCTGACCAAAATTCCAAGAAGAAGAAAAAAGTGTTTTTATATATATATATGTATATATAAGTCTTGTTAAATTCTATGCCTATTTTTAATTTCACCACTTTTCTACTAGTCTCACAATTTCTCTAATGCACTTTCTGTTTGTGGTACAAGATAGATAAGTTGTCTAACATTTTTATTTTCATAGCCCGACATGTTTCGGTCGTCACTGACCATTTTCAAGGAATAAAGTTGAACAAAATCTTTATAAATAAAATAATGATTTTGTCTGTACATTGCTTAGAACTGACTCATTTCAAGTTTTCTTTACGTTTCATACATTGGAGAAACCGAATCCACCCTTAGAAAAATTTCTGTCGGTTTGTCCGCAAAACTTTGTCACAGGTAAACTCAGCTACCATAAGACATATAAAGCTGAAACTTTTACAGTAGATTTGTATAGGTCTAACTTAAAATATAGGCTATGAATTGATTGGAAATTCAACGTAGAAGTGAAGTTATGGACGTTTAACGCAAAAATGTTTGTCACAAGTAAACTCAGCCACCATAAGACATAGCGAGCTGAAACATTGACACTGGATTTGTGTGTGCCTAACTTAAAATATGGGCTCTAAATAGATTATTAATTCAGTATAGAAGCGAAGTTATGGGGCTTTTAGCTGTATTTTCCTAACTTCACAGACAAGTTTGTTTTGAAAATACACAGGTGTGGCAAGTAGGTATTGTTAGTTGATTTTAATTTCAATTGAGCACATGAATATATTGCGTATTTGACATCATTGAAATGGTGTTTCACAGAGTTAAGGATGTACTATCTATTGAGAACAAATGTTTTGTAAACGAGCAATTCTCAACTCTTAATATGAACAGGGAGGAAAAATCAACAAACAAGTTCTTACGCTATATGAAGCCGAGGAAAGAACTTACAAGTCAGTAAAGAGATTGGATTAGTGATGATGAAGCAGTTCATTATCTAATTGAATTTCTTGACTCTGAATTTATTTCTCCTGGACTGCCTGCTCATGAGTAAAAACTTAAAGTAGGAGCACCAATGATGCTGCAATTTATAGCAGTAACAAATTTCATGTTACGAAACATGAGTGACCCAAAAACTGTGAAACGGGACACGACTCTGAGTTCGTGCTCTACACAGATATGCCATAGAGGCGGACATAATGACTGGATGTGGTATTGGGGAGTCTTCCGAACCACTGTCTGTTTCCATTCAAATGATTGCAAGGTCCCCTCAGAGTCTATTTCGCAATGACGTTAACTAAGTCGCAAAGGGAGACTTTATCTAACGCAGGAATTCAAGTTAGCGAAACCAAGTTTTTCTCACATGGTCAACTGTAGTTTACTTGCTCAATAGTCAGAGGTTTCAACTGATTGTTCTTCCATGAACCTGAAGGACAGACAGCTAATGTAGTGTATACAGAGGCATTTGTTTAACACTGTACTAATAATGGTGTTTTCTACTATTCTATAATTTCTAATTATAGTATTAGTATAATACTATAATTGATATGTTGGAATACCAAGTATAATAGAATTTTTGATTCCGTCAAAGACGGGTACATTTGCTAGTCATAACTAAACATAACTCGAAAACATTCATAATTAAATAAACACTAAACACATTCTAACGTCCTAATTTCGTGAAAACTGGCAATGGTTGGCTGTCAAGGAGAGGTTATATACAGGGAATGGTTACTCAGTGTAGAGTTCCTTGTGTAAATCACAGAGGGCAGATCTCTTTACACTTTCTTTCCTGTCTTTTGTCTTTCCTTCATGTAATTTTAAAATTTTACTGAAAATTTCACCTTGCTTGTTTATGACAGGTTGTCTTTCTATAATAAATAATGCCTCAATGATACCCAATCTTGTATGGTCGTTTTCCTGTTGTAGGATCCTTGTATTGTTGATGAGCATTTCTTTGGTTAACTTAATTCCATGGGCAGTTGAAGCATGTCCTTTGGGTCCGCTTGAAGTGAGGTGCATTGTCAGCCTTCTTGATAGTGTAGTGGTAGTAGAACTAACATACGCAGATTGTAGGGACTCACAGTTCCCTGTGTTACACTGGTACTCGTACACGACGTTAATTCTTTATCTATCTTGTACCATAAACATGGAGAAAGTGCATTAGAGAAATTGTGAGATTCAGTAGAAAAGTGGTGAAATTAAAAATAGGCATAGAATTTAACAAGACATACATAAACGAAGGTCTGCTCCCGAAATATACTATATATATATAAATCAATGCATGAAACATGTTGAATAATTTATATAAAAATGAACTTTTTCTGTTTTCCATTTTCCTCTTAGCATTCTTTTTTCTTACTTCTCTTCATATTTATACCCTACATACTCTATGGTAATATAGTAGAATTCATAATATTATCTTTCATAAATTACTATGATATCTACTTTCAAATAGATTATATCATAATTTACTAATTTATGGTATTCTCAATTATGAGTTTTGTAAGGAACATTCTTTCTGCTTGCTTCTTGATGACTTTGTATTTTGTTTGAAACTTAATGTTTTTTTATCATTTAATCGTTGGTAGGTTCTCATGTGACAAACATTTCATACTATTTTAAACTTTTATCAGACATCAATTAATTGTGCATTGCGTTTTCCTTGAAAAGATTTGGCTTGTATAGCTCGACATTTTTAGCGTTAATTTTATAGTCGTTAATATAGAAATATTGGAAGTTAGATGATCACTTTTTGAAAATGAACATAATTGTTAACAGCTAACTCAAACTAAATATAACCTTTAGTTTAGAGATAGTCAGTCACCTCTTAATATTTCATATTTTCAGAATTCTAAAATTTGTTATTTCATATCTGTGATTTGCTATTTTGAAAGGTTTGATCAATTAGTATTAGATGAGTGAGTTAGTTGAACTCCTTGATGTTGACTAGGGGGCTAATGGAAAGACAATGTAATTAGGAGGAGAAGAGCATGCCAGTAGTGACAGGTGTGGAAGAGTCACAGGGTGGTAATGAGATCTTTGGACAGTGAATAGGCTTCTCTCATGTTTTGGAGGTAGATCTGAAATGCAGAATCAGAGTACCGTTTCCATTATTCACATCACCTGGCCGGAATAATCGAAACACTGCTGAACCATTCATACTAATCGAAACTCTTAATAAGTTAGGATCAATAACAGAAATTACTCATTTATAAGGGACGTGATGACAGCGCTCGGTTGTTAGTTCACATTCACTCTGAATTCTCTACAACACACCCTCTTGGCATCAATAAACAACCCACTACAAATGTCATTTCGCTACCTCATTCCAATTGAATTAGAAAAAAATTAACAGCAGACAAGTACAATAAACCACTTTAAACGAACGCTTTCCACAATTCATTTCATTAGTTTTAAATCGTCTTGTGCATTTTTAGTGAGAAATCAATGCTTTTCTAATAAGTCTTAATTATTGCAACAAGAAAAAAATTATTATTTTTTTTATGTATATATATAAAATAATTATTTTTATATTATTAAAACATGAAAATTAAAATTTCATATGAATCCATTTAAAAAATTTTAATAAAAATAATAAAGACAATATACAATAAAAATAATACAATAATGCCATACACACTGATAATTAAATAAACACTTACAACATTACGATGTAAGTAATGAAAATAAATTTTGTTCGCAAATTAACACAAATATGTATACTTAATTTGATACTTTTCCTATTTTTATTCTAACCCATTTCTGAATATTTTTTCTAGTTTTCGTATATGAACTAGAAAAAATAGTTCATATACCGGAAAAAATAGTTCAATTCCGGAATTCTCCATCTTTCCGGAATTGAATTCAAGCACTCATCAAATTATTTATCATTCAAGTTCATAATATTATCTATTCTTAGTAATCATTTATTCTTCATAATACTTAGGATATTTCAAATTCTAACGAGTGTTTGCCATTGAGTATTATCAGAGAGTTAACATAAGCAACTAATAAGCAATATAAAACTAAATAAAACTACAGAGCTAAATTTAACGTGCATTAATTATTTTATATATTTATTTATAAATGAAATATATATATATATATATTAATTTATAATATTTGGGTAGTTTACAATCAGATCTCTATTTTATTGGAGTCATTGATTTTAGTTTGCATTTCGCTATTATTTATTAAATGATAGCTACTGCATGTTAATAAGTTACGTGCCACTGATCTTTTTTCTAAATTTTCTATTCAAATATAATTACAATGTGATATTGTACCTTCAAAATAGTTCCCTTCGGAAGCCACACAGCGCTGGAGACGGTCCTTCCAATCATTGTAGCATTGCTGGAACTCGGATTCTGGAATGGCCTTCAGCTGGTCGGTTATCAGCAGTTTGTATGTTTTGTAGTGTCCGAAATGAGTTCCCTTGAGGTGATTATTTCAATCTCGGGAAGAGGATAAAAGTCAAAGGACTCAAGTCTGGTGAATAAGGAGGCTGAGGAGAACAGGAATGTTTTTACTGGCTAAAAACTCGTTTATTGAGATGGCAGTGACAGGCGCTGTAATGTAAATGCAAACACTTGTCTATGTCAAAATGTAGATGAACGAGTAATGATTAAATTCAAATTGTTCCGATCATCGACTGTCAAGCGTCGATCTGAACGCACAAGTATCGTACTACTGTTGACATTTTGATACGTTTTGCACTTGAACTTCCGCTTCGTGTCTAACCCATCTTCTGAATCGACTCTCTTCCTTCTGAAATTTTCGTATATGAACTACGAAAAACTGTTCACTATACGAAAAAACTACGTTCTCCATAGCTCCGGAAGTTCTTTCAAAGTTTCGGAATTGCATTATTCAAGCACTGAAGCAAATTATTTCATTGCACAGTTGCATCAACTTTGAGTCACTCATTTTTAACGTCAAGAATATATTTCACGAAATACCACGTTAGGATTCAAATCTAAGACTGTTTGCCAGTTCAGTATTCATACTGAGAGTCGACATCACACGTGCAACTGACGTACTCAAGGCAAGCTATCCAGCTTGCCAGATCGAAAGCGACGTTGCAGTCTCACTATATTTACACACTCGCTTAATTATTTATATATTTATTATAAATGATATATATATATATATATATATAATTTATAATATTTGGGTAGTTTACAATCAGATCTCTATTTGTATTGGAGTCATTGATTTTAGTTTGCATTTCGCTATTATTATGTACAATGGTGAGCTCTGCATTTATGTTACGTGCCACTTCCTCTATTTTACCTAAATATAATTTCTGTTGCTTGAATATTCATTATTGGCTTCTTGTTAAAGATATGAATGGCTTCTATCATACAGAGTCTTATCTCTATTTTTTGCAAAATATTTTGATTTTGCCTTCTAACATTTTTTTTCTACTAATTTCTTAACATTTTTTTCAATAATATTTCTTAACAACATTGATTTTTCATAGGTAATACATTTAGCTTCTGTCCAATCAATATGATGATTTTTCATTTTTTATATGCAAGAATAAGGCACTACTTTAAGGCAACCCCTCACCAGATGTTTTCTGCATCTACTGTTTCAGTTGGGTTTTTGACTCTGACGAGGACCACTTGTTACGGTTGAATGATCTTAGTCTTGTTTTCCCTTTTCTTATTATGGTTTGATCATGTATATACATAGGTAAAAAGGTAAAATTCCCTCTTTACCCAATGTTACAAAAAATGGTTAAAATAGAAAAATTACTTAAATTAGCTAATTCCTCACTTTCATGGGTTCTGATTTTTTAGTTATCTTTTTATAACAAAATGTTTTTACGATAGATTTATAATGAAATTTAGGCTTATTTGGACTCAACTTATTGATCTATATATAAAAGTACAATATAAATACTAAACGCATTATCTGACAGATTGATGTTTTATCTTTTTTTACTACTTCTCAATTTATTTAAACTTATTTCATAATGAATTTAATTCGTAACGAACTTACTATTTAAATTTATTCGATTTATTGCCTACATTAAAACAAAGTTTGTGATCAAGATCAAACATGAAATGAGCTGTCATATACATATATATATATCGAATGTTTACCTTATCTCGACCATATATATTTAACACTATTTTTATTTTTTATCGAGGTTTGTTGTAGCTTTAATAATACAACACGTTTAAGCCGATGTTTTGTCTATATTTGATGTAACCCTGAAGATGTCTACAAATATAGACGAAACGTTGGCTTAAAGGTGTCATATTATTGAAGATAGACGAAACCTCGATAAAAAAAGAAAAATAGTGTTATGTATATATATATATATATATACAAAGATTTCACATAAACACGTGAAACAACAATCAATGATCAAACAACAAAAAGAAATGGGAAAACAAGTTGTTTTCCCATTTTTTTTTGTGGTTTGATTTATATATATATATATATATATATATATATATATATATATATAACTAATGATCAAACCACAATAAGAAATGGGAAAACAAGACTAAGATCTTTCAACCGTAACAAGCGGTCTTCGTCAGAGTCAAAAACCCTGACAAAAACTCTGACGAAGACCGCTTGTTACGGTTGAAAGATCTTAGTCTTGTTTTCCCATTTCTTATTGTGGTTTGATCATTGATTGTTGTTTCACGTGTTTATGTGAAATCTTTTTATATATATAACTAAATATTTTCACTTCATTGAAATTAAAATTTTAATATCAATATTCATTGATTCATGGTTAATTTTTATTCAAATGAAAAAATGGTCTTTTGAAGTTTTTGAAATTCACGGGTCGAATGTATAACTAAAATATAACATATCAATATATTTCTATTAAGTTTCATAGAATATTTAGAGCCCCATAAATTTGGATATTTTTAAAAAAATAATTTCAAGTGTTACATGAAATTATCTATACTTTATGGGCGGATGAGTTTAAGACATATTGAATTTTTAAAACAACTTCACTTAAACCAATTATAGAATTTTCAATTGAAGTTTCATCAAAAAATGCTTAATAATTGAATGCTATTTCATTTTATTATTCAAGTCACAAAGAGCCTAGTAATTGGCATTTATCGTTGTATAATCTACATACATTTTTTTTTCAATGGCTACCAC
The DNA here is from genome assembly GCA_026182355.1 of Hermatobates lingyangjiaoensis. Lineage (NCBI taxonomy): Eukaryota > Metazoa > Arthropoda > Insecta > Hemiptera > Hermatobatidae > Hermatobates > Hermatobates lingyangjiaoensis. The sequence continues at coordinate 2,021,906 of JAPFBL010000089.1, forward strand.
ATCAATTATATGTATCGTCTGAAATAATTTTAACTTTAATAGTAATTATTTCAAAGGTCAGAAGTTTAATCTAATTTTATGGCTTATACTGAAAACAGAATTAGACAATTAGAATTAGACAAAGCTTTTGACACTTAGATGTACTTAATACAAATATAGTAAATATAATTATTATAGTATATCTATTTGCATATATAATGTTCAATATGATCTCAGTGTTTGCCTTGGCAACTGGTCACAAGTCCTGACATCATGCAATGTACTTTTGCAATAAATTCATAATTTCATTTTCAACAAACTGAAATTGCGTTGCGTTTAATAATTCTGATAAAAAAAAAAACTGGAAAATACTGAAGGATAGGGAATGCAATTAAATGGTTGAGGAGGTTTTCGTTGATTTTACAATGCGAAGAATATTATTTCATCACAGGTTGTTCATACTGTTGAGCAGAGTGTAAACTTAGACTCCTCCTTGATAGAACATCCCTTTTTAAAAAATAAATACAATCTCAAAAAATATGTTTGATAATCAAAATTACAGATAAAGATTGCACATTTTAGACAATACAACAATGTTTAAACCCCTTTAGTTAAATCAGTTACGTTACACAAGAAACCATCGACATTACACGTCATTGCATGTCTAAAGAAATCTGTACGAAACATTTTAAAATGTTTTAAATGTGTATAATATATTTTACTTATAATTAACAATACTTAATGAATAAAGGCAGAATATTTTGAATATAATTTCAGTTTATAATAGAGTTTTCTCCAAAGTTGCAAGAATGTTCAAACAAGAAGAGTTAATGTACTTTTTGGTAATATTATCACACATATTATTGCTGTTTTGTTAAATAAGGAAGTTAAGACATGGAGTAAGAGTTGCGATGTTGCTGCCAACTAAGTACATGATGCATTTGTGAAAGCAAAGTAATTAAAAATGCTGGCACGATGGAAGAAAGCTAATCTTGGATTTAAGGCGCTCGTCTGCAGCCGGCTGCTTCAACCCCTTCAAACATTAATGTGGCCTTATATAATCCCTGGAGATCCTAATCCAGGAGGCGCTCTCTCTCACTCCCTCCAGTGTCTCTTTCGCATGCCTCCATTAGCACTTGCTTCTTCCCTTCGCCAGACATCACCCACTCCTAATCTTTTTTTCAAACCACTTCCATAATCATTCCTTCCTTCTATAACAATTCAAATTTTCCTTCAACATTGCTAAAAATTTAAATTACGATTTTTTTAATAAATCATATATATATATATATATATATATATATATAAATTGAAAATATTTTGTTAATTATATTATATTAATTGCATGTATTATTTATTATATATTACTATCATAATATCTACCATATACAGTCACTATTTATGTACATTATTTTCTGTCCAGCCATCACCATAAACAGTTCAATATTGAGAATATAAATAAAAAACAAACAAACAGTTTTTATTATTATCTGATGTCCCTGTTTGTAAAATAAATGCTAACTGACTCCGTAAATAGTCCTTCAAGTTCCTAGATTTCCTACTGGTTAATTGAAATCTACTCCGGTCACTAACATGACATTTTTAGTCTTGTGAAACTGTATTCGTAGGAAATTAAATACAAAACTTTATAAATCAGCCTCCTTCCAAACCTTATCTTTTCATATTAAATTAATTTACATTATTTCATTTTTTTTTTATTGTCAGAGAACAGCATTCTCCACCTGGAGGCACCACATGCATCAAAATCTTTAATGTTACACAATAATTTCCATTATGTTATGTAAATATAGCTTAAATATATAATAATTAACAACATTATTTCATTAAAGATGGTTGAACACTCATTATCAAAGATCTGATCTTATACTTTTATTTTTTTCATACCAATTTTGTTTATTAGTGGTAATCGTGCAAGTAACATAAATCGATCAATTTGTACAGATTTGTACGCCCCATTTATAGAAATTTTTTTTCATATTTGTAGTAAACATCCCTATAATCAGAACATTGTGTAAACCATTATCTTACTACTGGATCAGATTTCAGCCAAATGAAATTAGGGCAGAAAAACAACTAAGTGTTAAATTACTTTCAACAACATAGTTGGAATCTATGACTCTGTGCCCGTCTACCCACCAAATAACTCTAAAACTTTTACATTCTTCTTTTCATAAAAAATTGTTGTACTTTGCTACTAGTAAGTACTCTAGACTTACGTGAAAAACATTTTCAGAGTAGCTGCATTCTGTTTGTTGTTACTTACTTTTAAGCAGTTTCTTCCTCACACCTCTCCATGATATCTTCCTATCTCTACTATGTCTTGTATATGATAATAATAGAATCCGTTCATATACATATTGTTAGATGCCAATTCAGACGATTTTAATTACAAAGAAATACCAACACAAATGTGGTGTTCATTTAGACTAAAAGGCATACATACTCGTAAGTACAGCACTTTCTTTTCTTACGACAAATTATTCAACTCGCAGACACAAACATCTCGAGATGCATCCTGACTGCAAAAGAACTGTATACTTTTAAAAGTATCTAAAGCATCTAATATCTTGGGATGATAATTTCTATAACAAACATTTAACTTTTTATATTTTACTGAATCTGCTCTTGATTCAGAAGCATGAACAATAAATGTTGACCAAAGTATTTGATTCCGAAATAATGAATAAATTTATATTACACTGGTTGAGGCTTGCATTAAAATTTAGACAATTTATATACAGTGGGGTACCACTCTGTGGTCATGGCTGTTATCGCCGTAATCTATGTTCTAAGCACCATCACTCTCAACAAGAACTTCCTTTCATCATCAGAGTAATTCTGCATGAAACAAACAACTGATGTTCTCTAACTTCAGGAAGGAGAACAATTTACCTTACCACAATAACACATTTTTACTTTTAAATTCGCCTTCTTTGTTGTACTACGAAATAAAATAAACTAATAAAATTTAATTGTCAAACGACTTGTCGAAGTGACGTTTGTCCGAAAAGTCAAACGACTTTTCCGTTTGTACCAAACTTTGTCCTCGGCTTGTGGTCGGCTTGCGCTATCACACACGCCTTGCTGCAGAGATGAAGGATTGAATTCCAACTTCTTTCGGATCTCTTCAGCTAGGCGTGTGTGATGGCGCAAGCCGACCACTAGCCTTGGACAAAGTTTGTTATAAACGGAAAAGTCGTTTGACAAAGTCTTTTCGGATAAAAGTCACTTTGGCAAGTCGTTTGACAATTCCAAACGTACCAACGGAAATAAACGTTTAGACCGAAACGCGTTTGCTCTCTAGACAAGCGTTTAATGAAATATAATCCAAAATAGCTAATACCTGAGCTTTTGTGTATGAAAGAGAAGCCTGAAATTGAAAAACTACTTTTCAATAATTAATGAAAAATAAATTAGTTTGTTTGAAATTTTTGATTTTAAATAACAATAGTTAACTTGTATGCTTGTGAAAATAGACATTGAAACACCAAGACACTCTATTTAGACATTGAAATGGTTTTAGGATGAATTTTTTATACATATTTGTTTAGTAGTGTTTATCTTACCAAAAGGAAATAAAATTGATTTATAAGGGGAAAACATATGACAAAATGCTTTTATAAGAATCGGAGTCTGGTAGAGGAGGGTTTATTTTTTTAGTTTAGTATCTTACAATGCGTCCTTTGAATCTACAAATTGCCAGCTTATATATTTGATGGTCTGTCGCTTCTCGACAGGATGTGTATTGAGTTAGTATCAGTTTTGAGAGGAGAGGTCGAGGGTGCTGGGGCTCGGTGGTGTTGTTTGGGGCGGGCTGTTAATGTTGTTTGCATGTTGGTGAGAAGGGCTGAAGACAATGGCTGGCCACCCCTGCCAATTTTCTAGTCAATTTTCGTTGAATGGCACAGGGGTGAGTTTGCACCACTTGTTAGCGACATACACCCTCTCTTTCTTTCCATTCTGTTTTACCATGCGTCTTATCATTTACCCACCTCCAACTTTCAGACTTAGACAACACCTGCCTTCCCAGAGTGATTACTAGCAAGGCTATTAACAGCGAAAAGCCATTGAGACGAGGAAACAATTAGTGCTCAATCTATAAGATAAAATATTGCATAATGATACAGCAGCAGCATTAGCAGGTTAATTACATTTTGTCTCTAATACTAAAAATGTAAATTATGTTTGTTGTCAAAAGGTTTTTATGATGCAAAAAATATAGATGTTATTTTTAAACATCTTAACAAGAACGGTTTACGGACTTGCAAAAAAATGGTTTTTGAAGTTATATTCTAAACATGAAATATAATACTGTAACAAATGCTAAAGCTGATAACTCAAAAGTAATTATATTCTTAAATAAAAAGAACAACCACGTAAAATTGAAACTGTGTTTGTGATAAAACTGTTTCTTTTAAGTTTGTGTCGAATCTTTTGGGTAGGGTCAACTGCTTTTTTACTAGAAAGATACAAATCAAACCGAATTAATTACTAAATTAATCACTAATTTCTCTCTAAATATACTTAATTGATATTTTTGTATGGGTTGATCAATACGAATACAAATAATTCACCTATACCATTAACTGTAAGTTTTTTTTTGGTTCGGCTTTTCATGTCTTATCCAAATGCTTAGTTATAACTTTTAAATCCATTAATTAACAAAAGTTAAGGTTGCCATATTAAACATTATATGGACTGGATTAGTAAATCAAAAGCATCAATATTAAGGAAGAACACATGGCTTGATTCAATGTATGTATATGACAATATAAAATCTGGCTTTTAATAAAGTGCCTACATATCATTGTTTAAGTTCCGGCAGGAGAAACTAATTAAACATTCCTTGCTCAACATTTTGTAATTATAATCCAAATAATCAAATTATGTGTGTTTAAATGGCCATTTCAATTTCAAAATAACTTTTAGAATCAAAAAATGGATCTTGCTATGAGTAATTGCATATATAAAACATCTTTAATAATTTATATATGGAGTTTTAAAACTAAAATTTTAAATTTAATTATACTTTATCAGGTTAAATAGTTCCAATGTATTGACGATATTTTCTGTCTCCTTTCCAAATGTAAGAATAAAATAGCCTCTCTAACAAAGATAAATTCATAAGTGCCAGCAATCCAATTCAAAATGGAAGAATAGGCAGATTGCAAATTACCAAACTTAGATGGCCTTATCCTTAGAATTTCCAATGAGTTAGGTGTTAATGTACGTATAAAACCCACTAATGTAATCGCTTGTGCCCACTATTATTTTTTTTATCCCATAAATCTTAAAATATCTAATCTTAGACTTATATTTCTAAAAGAATTCCCAGAGTATTAACAAAACAAACACACATGCTCTTCTTTTGGGTTAAGTTAGCAGAATCATTAATTAATTTCTCATACCTGCAAGAATTGATCGTCGTGACAAGAGAAAAACTCTGTTAGTTTCTACCGGGAGGAACGACACTTAATGTTTTACTGCCACGCGTGACACAGGGTAAACGACAAGATAGTAGACTCCTTTTCAGTTTACAATTAACTATAATGGTAATCTTAAGTTTGATGATACATTTACACTTGTTAAAGTTGAGCGTAGATTATTCTAGATTTTTTTAATTGTTATTGCTTTTATAATAATTTTTTCTCTGTTTAACAATCCATTTTTAGTTATTTAAAAAATTGAACGCTCTGTTTAACGGTATGGTTAAATTATTATATAATAAGCCAAATACTACTATTTTTATTATTTTCAAAATTTCATATAAATATTCAACATAGAACCTCTGATTATTATTGCTAAGGTTAGGTTACAACATTGGCAGTCCCTCACAAGGTAACAATATAGATCAAACATTGAACCTTTCTGGAACCACACAAAACAGACTTATTCTACATTGGGAGTCCTAAATTTTACCTAATTCAAGTGTGGTTGGTAAAAATTAAGGATGTCTCAAACGTGTACCCGTTATCCTACAGGCTCGGGGCCGACGGCTTAACGTCTTCTCCGAGGGATGACGTGCTCAGATTTATTCACCTTCCACTTGAATAAATCGAGGGCTAGACTGGGTATTGAAACCCGGACCTACCAGTTCAGAGGTGAGCATGTTACCTTTGAGCTAAGCTAGCCTTCTGATTATCATAATAATATAAAAGAAATTATTGAAGTAGTAATAAATAAGCAAAAGTTGAAGTAGTGATTTTTTTTATCGTTAACACCGATCTCTAGCGGGATGAAACATCAACCCTTTACGGTCTTTTTGTTTGAGCGGTGATTCTACATCGGAAGTCCTAAATTTTGCCTATCTCAAGTGTATTTAGAGTAGGGATCTTTATCGAGTACCAGACATCGTACAGTCTCGGGACCGACGGCTTAATGTCCTCTCTGAGGGACGACGTACTCAGATTTATTCACCTCCCGTGTGAGTAAATCGAGGGCCAGGTGGGTATCGAACCCTGGGGCGAGTACGTTAACCACTGAGCTAACCTGGCCCCCTTAAAGTAGTGATACTTTATTATGAAAAATTTAATTTTCATTTCGAAGCATTGAAACTAAACTTTACCTTGCATAAACTTTAAACCATAAATTTATAACACAAACTATAGGCACTATATCTCTTATCTCATATATATGCAGTTTAAGCAATAGTGATTTAAATATTTACTTTTGTTTTAATTAATCCTTTATGTTGCCATCATATTGTTTTTCTAATCATTTATGTAACGATCACAGCTTGAAAGTCAATGGGGGTTTAAGTGCAGCGTGATGTGTCCTTCAGAAATACGGGATGTGGTTTGTGGCATATGGACTGGATAGGGTTGTGATTATGTCCTACAGTGAGTAACCGGAAGTGGAGCAGGTGGTTTGTCGCGTGCGCCACCGACATAGACACACACACTCACACTCACACAGACACAGACACAGACACACACACACACACTCACACTCGCTCACACACACACACACACACACACACACACATTCACGGAGTAAGAGCATCTTAATGCAATTGAACTCGTAATCACTTCAAATTGGTTTGTCGTGGCTACACCAATATCAACACTTACCAATCTAGTCACACAGTGAAGCTGAAAACACGTAGTTCATATTCAGCTTACTAGTCTAAGAAGTTATTAGACTTACTAGTCATTTAAGTGAATAGACTTACTAGACATTTACACTTTTGAAATTAATAATATAACTATATAATATACATCCTTATGCATATGCTTAATACAATTATGCATTATTATAAATATATCAATAACATGAACAGTTATTGGCACAATATCAAACCGATATAATTACCTGGAAGAACTGACAACTAAGAAATCCTGTCAATACTCAAACAACCCTCAGCTTGAAATCTCCTTACCAGCCTGTAAATTTATTAGAACTAATTATTTAAAACATTTTCAAATCTAAAGTTTCCACTTGTTTTAATAACTTCTCTTAATCTAATTCAGCTAAGAAATGTTACATTGGTTTTAAGACCCGGCTTTTCTGGGAGTTATGAAATTTTCTTACCACTTCAATGAATTAATTATTGTCATGATAATTAACTGAAATAACACAATGAAGAAAGTGTTAGCCTGAAAATGTAAAACGTCCTTTAAAATGGTTATTAAAAGTTAATTTCATTTTTTACAATATGATTAAAAATGAATGTAGCATAAAATCACAAAAAAGTATGTAAGAACTGTATGGAAGTAAACTTACATTTTTTAATAACCCTCAAAGTATGTTATGCCTGTTATCCTGTTAGAACTTACACTAATTGGATATACTCGTATATAGTATAGATTTAAGATATACTTTGAGATAATTTAAGTGAGAAAGTTTGTGTATAATATAGTACTAATTTCTTATGTTAAAATAACCTGCTTTCAAATTAAAATATTGGAATAAATTAATTAATTTCAAACAAGTTATGAATACCCACATTTGGAATATCAGCTTTACTGTCTGAACATACATGTTGACAATGAAGGGTATTTGTAGATTTTTTACAGGGCAAGTTACAATTAGTGGAGATGTGGCATTGAGTGGAATCGGTGCACAAAGCAGTACGCGAGTCGACCTCCGAAGGGAGCTCCCATATGGAACAACCCAGATGGCGTCTACTCATATTCCTCTAATTTCATTAATTCCATCCCTCGAGGCCTGTCCCTCGCTCGAGGCACAACAATGTTTACCGAGACCAAACCGAATCACTACACGCTGTATTAAATTCTAAGCTCGCAGCTTGTTAACTCGATCCAACATTTGTTTTTCACCATTCAAACTAATTTAGTCCGATATAATGCTTGACTGTTTCCTAATTGTTTGTACAGCATTCAATTCTGGCTAATACCTTCCATCTGCACGTCTTTCACTTGGCTCTATCTTTTACGAATTATACTAACATATATTTCCTTATCTACATTATTAAACCCTATCTAAATTCTACTGCTATACCATTCTACATCTTTATATACAAGCTGATAAAATGTGAACACATTCAATGATTTTTAATCAAAGCGAATATAATAAAAACAAAAGAACAATTTTCTTTTCTTATTTTTCTTTTTCTATACTGACCTGAAAAAAGCATTATTTTGAGCTTACTATTTCATTGTAAGATCATAAAACAATTCTTCTACTTTCTCATTACATTGTCTTTTCATAACATAGTATGATTGGCACAAAACCAACAGATCCATCACTTTAAAGCAACCATAAACCACTTTGGTGTGTGTAGGCTTAATAAAGGCTAAAAAATCTTCATTTCTATAAGTTCAGCTTATTTTCAAAATGAATGCCGGTCAATTGCTCTTAACAACAATAAACGTTTGCCCACTGGTTGGAACAGAGCACCTATACTCTTTTGTTGCTAAGGTATAATCTCATTACCTCCTTAGAAGAGTAACTGCTTCTCACACAGTGATGAAAATGTTTACTCTGTAAGTCTTAAACCAGAGTTACGAGATCAATACCAGTTTTGAGAACAATGTCGTCCCAAAGCAAACATGCACCTCTTGTGTAACGGAAAAAAATTCTAGATCTGATAATTTACTTATAACTTTATTGAGAAATACAGCCTTCTAGTCCTTTGGAGAAACCATAAACTTAGAAAAATCTTTGGCTATAAACATCATAATGCAAGAAAAGGCAAAAATTCTCCCGTTATCTTTTGTGATAAAGCACCGACTTTTAACATAAACTACTATTTTTTTTTTTGCAAATTCAGTTTGGGGGTCAAATGATAGGAGAATAGTCAACATAGGTCTCAAGTTCTATTCCTATTGTATTTAATAGAAATATGTACTCATATATCAGATATATGAGTAAAGATATCTTTAGCATGTTTCTAATGCTCTTAATATGAAAGGGATCTGGAACAGTAACCGTATAAGCAATATACACCTATAAGAATAAAATTGTATACTCATTCCAAAGTTCACGAATAGATCTGCCAATTACATGCTTATAAGTGTAATAGGGTTGAAGAGTATACTTTAAGCAGTCATCTGGAGGCATGAAATAGACGCTTTGATATCCTGAGAAGTTTCCCGAGGACGAACATCAGAAGCCCTAGAATCATGCTCTTCAATGTTTATGTGCAGATCAATATATTAAGTTGCCTAATACTGAATTTCTGCACATTTTCCTGACATAGAGAACTTAGTAAATTAAACTGTAACTGGGCATCTTCTTTATTTCCTAGTGGATGGTTCAAAAAAAGATTCGATTAATGCATTTCATTATAACAATTACAGTACATTGCTTACAACTTAATGAACATATATTCTTAGATCATACTAGTTTCAGTTCAACCATTTGACTTTCCCAAGTATTCCACTGTTTTGTAACATCATATGAATAACCAGGACCTAGGTTTTTTCTAATAATAATTCAATAAAAATGTTTTAATTTTTTTGTTTCTTTCAAGAATAAAACAGCTGCGTGATTTCAAGAAACACCTACTGAATTTCTGCCATGCACTGTGGAGTATTTCATAGCTTTTGAAACCCTGTTCCAATGTGTATGAAGAATGGAATGAAGAAATACTTGTGACAGAATTCAATTAAGAGATTTATTCATTTAGAAATCAAAGTAAACAAAGCATTGTCCTAACTTCTAACACAATGGTATATTAGAATACCCATGTGAAGATAAGACAGGAGTTGATGACGGACTATGGGCTCCACAATATAACACAAATTATGTGAAAAATATTAACAAATTGGACAGAACTAAAACACAGATTTCAACGATTTTATAGTGGTATAAGAAAAAGTATTAACAAAACTCCAATTGAAAAATTTAAAAGAATCCATACAAGTTCATTTACATATTAAAAGTAGAAGTATTTTACCATTCATTAGGACATAGCCTCTTCTGAATGTTATTTTAAATTTAAACAAATACTTATAATCCAGTTTTTTATGAACCAAGTTACTACTTAATAAAAAATAAGTATTGAATGAGATTATCTATTATTGATCTTCAAGTTGATTGAATAAAATATGTTAAGCGGTTATTATTTGTACAAGCATAGTACAAAGCAGGTTTGAATTATGTATCATGTGCAGCAGGTCGTAAAGATGCCCCGCAGATTTATAATTGAATGCACCCTTCTTTGACTGTCATACCTGTTGCACTCAATCAGACAAAAGCCATTCATTAATTACTTCGTCAATTTAAAATTAATAACCAACTTAATAAATCAGTACTTTTAATGAAGTTGTAGATCAGCAAAAGTTGTATTATTTCTTTGTACATAGTAATCCGAAAAAAATAGTAACAAAAACAATTTCTCCTAGTAATATTATACAAAAAAAATATGAGACAATAGTGACATAATATACTTCACTTATAATAGCAAATTATTGTTAATCACTAAAACTAAATTTATTTTTATGATCATATGTAATTTTATTTTATTAAATGGCTGGTCAATTGTTTGCCTGTATGCATCTCTCTAGACTAGTGGTCTAGACAGGTCCCATGCATAAAAGGCTAACAGCATATGTTGGGCTGACGATTTGGTTTCTCCATTTAGCGTCCTTAGGCACAACTACAATGCCTTTTTGGTTATTCAGCCAAAGTTATTTAGTTATTTAGTTTTACACCCATCAATTAATTTAATCAATTAAGTTTTACAATCAATCAATCCTGAGAAATATTGTTTTGTTTAGTACTCAAATAAACTCAGATCTAAGTATTCATCGATAACAAGATTTCATATAAACACATGAAATAAGAATCAATGATCAAACTGCAATATGAAATGGGGAAAAAGGACTAAGAATTCCAGTTGGGTTTTTCACTCTGACGAAAACCGCTTGCTACGGTTGAAAGATCTTAGTCTTTTTTTCCCCATTTCATATTGTGGTTTGATCATAGATCTAAGTATAGATTTGAACTACCTTTACCATGTTTGGAGTAGTCAATTTTCTTTGACCTTCCTAAGCAAATATTAAACTTAATTTAAAAAGTTAAAAAATGAAAACAACAGTCAATGGTTTTGATGTACATCCTCTGCAGTTTGTATCGAACTGTGTGTAATTTCAAAACATTAACTTTTTCAAATTAACTTATTTTCGTAGTTAATTAATAATAAAGCCTATATAACAACTGATTATTAGTTTGTCGATCACTCAACAAAATCAGATTGGCTTAATTTTTTTAAAATTTATTTCAGGTTGTTAAATATTGTTCTAATTCTGTTTATATATTCAGTTATAGTGATTAAACTATATCTTCTACTGTCAAAAGTGTGAAATAATTATGACCTAGCAGTTCACTTGACTTGGGATAACGGCTTTTAAGAATACTAAATACTTGACGACAACTCAACTCCAATTAAGCTGAGGGGCGACCAATTCCGTTGTATCTAAATGCCCCTTTTCAATATTTCATCTTATCGATGCCTCTGCCCACACAAGCAAGGCCTTTTAGCTCTCCTATACAATTTTCGTTTTTTCGTTTTAAATTCATTATGGATTTCTGAACAAATATAATTGGACTTTTGAAACCACACAAGCAAAATGTTATCTTTTATTATTTAAAATCCATTTTAACTTCAGCTTTGCAGTATAACTTTGGTTGTTGTGTTGTCGCGTGACGGGATAAATAAACACCCAAACTATATATTAGGAAATAATTGCAGAAAGAACTTTCCTGTATAGTCACAGGGATTCTGTAAACACACTTGTTTTGAGGTCAGCGCAACGCCATGCCTGTTTATATGCGAAATCAATATATGAGAATATATTTTATTTAACGAATCAAAAAAAATCCATTCAAAAATTGTTTTAATTGTTCAGTAATGAAAGAATACATTAATGGTAATTAAAAACCATGGTTATAAGTAAAATTAGCACTAATTTCAATTCTTACAATTTGTCAAAATTGCTGACTATAAACTTGGGCAAGAAACCATAAATAATAACTTAAATTTAAGTACATCTAAGAATAGTATTAATCAAATAATTGAATGTAATGACAGACATTAGTGATATGGATCATGAATGAGCAGCGTAATTACTTAGTTGTGAAATCAGTAGCTACGCGGATTTAATCATTATTAAAAAATATAGAACAAGTTTTCACTTATGTTTAAAAACCACAGTTTTTTTAAAACCAAGACTTCAGATTTATTGTTTGTAGAAAGAATAATATTTTTTTTATGTTACTATCAAATAAATAATACCGGCACTATTAATTTCATTTGACTTAAACATACTCATTGAAAATAATATATATCAAGTAATATATCTAGTCATTATCTTAATTATTATTATAAATAGGAAGTAAGGAAGTTATAAATAGGAAGTATTTCAAATTTCCTTATGTTGAGGGCTTATCACAATCAATTAGAAAAGTGTTCAAACGAAACGTACCTGAAGTTACACTGGCATTTTATAATAAAAGAAAAAATAAATCTTTATTTTCAAATTTGAAAGAAAAAATACCGAAGGAGTTACAAAGTAACCTCATTTATGCCATCAAATGTAAAGACTGTGACAAGTGTTACTATGGTGAAACTAGTCGTTTTCTCAAAGAAAGGTTGTACCAACATAATTATTCGATAAGAACAAATAAAAGTAACGCAACAGCCTTAGCTGGGCATGCCATAAACGAAGGTCACACGTTCGATTTTGAAGATACAACTATAATAGAAAAAGAAAAATATGAGCAAAGAAGGAAGACACTTGAGATGTTATATATTAAAAAGGATCTAAGTTCGATTAATGATAGAAGTGATATTACTAATTTAAGTAATATTTATTCTGGAGTGTTGTGCTGAGTTTTAGTGAAATTTGATTTATTTAGTTCCCTTGAGTGAACAGTGTTGAGGTTATTTGTAATGTTATCTTATTAGTCTAGTCGAAGATTTTGTCCGGCTAACATTGTTGTTCCTTTAAATAATGTAAATTTCATTTTCTTAGTTAAAAAATTCTTACTTCTGTAAGTAATATTGTTTTATGTATCTCTGAAATAATTCTGCTTGTAATATTCATAACTTGTAACAATCCATTTTCATATTGTGTATATGTTTGATGTTGATATGTGATTTCTTATTATCCTTTGTTTGTAGGCCTATGAAAAAGGCTTTAAATAAAACCGAAACGTTGGCAACGAGAGTTTGATTTTTTATCCTGGAAAATTGACCGAACCCCGATTAGAAAAAAAAATATAGTTAACAAAAGTTGATCTAAGAAAACATATTCTAGGCTTGCATTTTCATAAACATCTATTTATGACCTTGTATATTCATTAAAAAAAGTTACAGATGAATTCCACCTGATACTGCTATACTATTTCGTTAGCTAAAATACAAGTTAATTACACTACCTTTATACTTAAGGGTATTAAGGTAACCCTTATATACTCTTACACATGTTAAATGCTTTTAGTACCGCCTTGAGCCATTTGAAGAATAAAATACAAAACTACAAGAATAAAAAGATAGAGAAAAAAATAAAAAGAGTTAATGCTCACTTTTTTTATGATTAAAAAAAATACTTTATTTGAAGGCAACAATTTATACCTCAATCAATTAGCACATTAAGGAATAGGCATATCAAGGAATAATTTTTAGTTATTAAAAAAAATTTGAAAAAAATAATAAGTACTTGTTTCCTTAACTTGACATAATGCATAACAGAATAAGCAAAAGAAATTGTATGATAAATGTTGCAAATGTGAATTTCAATAAAAATGCAAATACCAATGAGTCTATCTGTTTCTAGAAATTTGCAACAATCAATGTGCAAGGTCTATGAGAATATACTACACTATGCCATAAGAGATATTAGGTCCGACAAAATATGCATCAAACAGATGGCGAAGGGTTATGCAGATAGGGTTACAAAAAAAAAAACAAACAAACAAAATTTAATGTTTGTACCATTTTTCAGTGTTTATAACACTTCTCATTTTTAATATCACGTAGTTAGTAAATATCATATCAAACTACATGATGTGATATAGAATATTTGATACCAAATCGTACCATACTGGTAAATAAATTTCCAATATAAATATAAAACGAAAAAAGTATTCATACAGATGTCTAATTTCATTCATGAATTAGAATTTTTTATTCATTTAAAAGTATGAACTTCTCAATAGCAGCATATTAATGTGTCTTCGTTATTCAAAGGTTAATTTATATAAAAGAACGGTTTAAAAAGGTAAATCAACCTTATACTTCATTTAAATTTTGAACCAGTTAGTATCTCTTAAGATAAGTTTTCCATAAAATGTACTATTTTCTCACAATTATCTGTCTACGTACATTGGTCTTGTACTGTCTCGTACATGTTGGTCTTTTTAGTCATATAGAAATTAACGTTTGTGACTTTCTTCATTTCGTTTTCCTATTGTATTATACACCATATGAATTGTATAATACACTAAGTATTACTAAGCACAAACTTATTTTGGAAAGGGCTGAATTTGAATTAATTAAACTTCTACTTCGAAATGATTGCAACTTGATATGGGAATTGCCTGGAGCACACATTATTTATTTATACATATTTACAACACATACTAGTTATTACTCATTATTTTTAATCTTTTATACAAATATATTAAAATCACATAATAGTGGCACATTTTCTCACTATAATTCTAGAAATTAAAATTTTTAAGGGACGAAAATCCACTCTTCTCAACCCCTCACCAGATGTTTCAGCATCGAGTATTCCAGTTGGGTTTTTGACTCTAACGAAGACCACTTGTTACGGTTGAATGATTTTAGTCTTCTTTTTTACCCTTTCATATTTTGGTTTGATTATTGACTATAGTTATATATTTGCAAGAAAGATATGATATTAAAAAATATATAAAAGTTTTCTTAATTAAAAAACAGTGAATATTTCTATTACTAATGAAAAAAAGTAGATATAAACTGAGGTAAAAGAAGATGGAATGAATATTTGTGTTCATTTCCCATAAGCCCAGGGAAGAGCAGAATAGGTGCCTGTTGTCTATTTGAAAAATAACTCCTTAATTTTCAAATTAATGTAATTACAATTCAGATGTTTTAAATGTAGCTCTATTAAATACAGCAAACAATTCATGATCACAAGTATTTACAAAAAAAAAGAAACAGAAAAAATCAAGTATTTAAATTAAATCAGAACTGATATTACTGGTCGACCAGTGGGCTAATTTGTGCGCAGTTGATGACTTTCCATCTGTGACTGAAATCAAGGCAAATCCAACTTGCAATCAGCCGAATTATTAACATGAGCCCGGGGGCTGTTCATTATCACAATCATTGGCAAGTGCGTAGACAATCACGGCTTGTTTATTTATACAACCACAAATTAATTTCCATCCTGTTCGATGAGCCTTACAATTGACCCTAAAACTCGCTCCTAACTGATAATTGGAACAGTAACAATGTTTCTATAATTAAATATAACTTATCAAATTTAAATTGATCCTATTTCTAAAAACCATCTGAATTTGAAACTGTTCTTATTTAAATACCATTTATTAATCGCAGTACTAACTATTTTACTACTATAAAACAAAAAAAAGAAAGAATTAATGAAAATTAAACTTATGTTATTCACTTTTAAACATGTAAATAGATTGTAAGAACTTGAAAAAATCAATTATTAGGGTAATTTACGCCATTATAATTGTCAGAAGGCAATTTCTGATCGTATAAGGTTATTTCATTACGATGATGCTATAGCAATAACATGTTATAATCAGAATGATACATGAATTTCTTTTATAATTTGACTCAAAGATCCACTATTAATGTAGAAAAAATGCTACCACCTCTTATTTGCGTGTTTGACCTTTAAAGTAAATTAACTATGTTAGTTCTTTGAAAAATGTTTGAGAGAATGTAGAAAACAAAGAAGTATTATAAAATTATTATATGTCACGCCTTTCTAAGCAATACTAGGTTTATAAAACGTTGTGATAGGCTGAATAACCAGCTTCTTACGTGAATATGGTAGTCCCATTATTTAGCTATTGAGTAAATAGTGTATTTGTACTCACCTGTTCCGTAGTAAATAGTTCACTGTTTTACTTATATAGACCATCAATAACTATTTATATGTTTGAAATGCTAATGATGGAACAAAATGAGCATATTTACAGAGTCCAATCCGCATATGAAATTATTCTTATAGCCCTATTCTGACAAGTGTTCTATTCCCATACCCGAGAGCGACATTATAGTTTGGTTTGTTTGAGAAACTAACTAGTTTGTTTGAGAAAAACTATTAGATTTGGATCAATAATTTTAAAAACTTATACGATAGTGTTGTGAGTAAAACTCTAAAGTGTTAATGATTTATATGCATATGAATCACTTATTCACTTAAACATTAAAATATTTTTATGAAAATCTCAAACTTACAAGTAATAATGTAAAAATCTTACAATATTTCATTTATGTTACTTTTTTATATATTAATGTTTAGTAAAGGAAGGTATTTTGACTAAATCAATCATTATCATTATGTAGATAATTATGTATGATAATTTTTGAAAAATCAAAAACCTTAACTTATTATCATAATCGGGTGTTGTATATACATAATAAACTGTTTTCCTCATTTATAATTTTCAGAAACATTCTTCAAACAATCGTTCTGAGTTATATTGTTTTCTTTTATTGTTATATTCAGTTATATTGTTTACAATATCTGAAGTACGTTATAAATATAATTTATTGATTCATTTGAATACCTGAAGAAATGCTGAACACAACTGAACACTAAGCGGCTGAACGTAACTGAACACTAAGCGGCTGAACGCAACTGAACACTAAGCGGCTGAACACAACTGAACACTAAGCGGCTGAACACAACTGAACACTAAGCAGCTGAACACAACTGAACACTAAGCGGCTGAACACAACTGAACACTAAGCGGCTGAACACAACTGAACACTAAGCGGCTGAACACAACTGAACACTAAGCGGCTGAACACAACTGAACACTAAGCGGCTGAACACAACTGAACACTTTAAGCGGCTGAACACAACTGAACACTTTAAGCGGCTGAACACAACTGAACACTAAGCGGTTAAACACAACTGAACACTTTAAGCGGCTGAACACAACCAGCTCACAGGTTGTTCGTGTTGTTATTTCTGTATGACTGACTTCACATCTCATAAACCATTGTTGTTAGACAGGATATATTATCTGTAGTAAGGTTGTAGTCAAGGACTGGATGTATTTTTCTTAATCGATCATTTGCGTTTTAACACAATTTGTACTTGTAATTATGTTATCACAGAAAATTACAATCCATTTAATATACATTATTTTTATAATTTGTTTTCTGCAGAGCCAGTATATAACAACTAAATTTCTCATTGTTCTTAATATTTCTAAAGAAAAAATAGATATTTAACCATTATAAATCCAGTTATGAATGATACATACAAATTTAATAAATCAAATAAAATAAGAAGAAGGAACCCCTGAGTGACATCTTTTAACATTCTCCAAAATTTAAATTCGTTACTATCGTCTACCTTTGATCAATGGCCGGAAATAAATTTGCCTACTATAGTGATTTATTTAAATCAGTTGTTTCCTATTAGTTAAAGAGTAGATTCTCGTATAATAAGAAATAAAGGAACTCCTTTACTTAAAAAAAAATTATAAAAAAGTTTTCTAAAATACCAGGCCGTTTCGGACCATTAAACTTATACTTCTGGTTAAAAATATAGAATTAAAGCAAGGCTTGTTAGTGACTACGAAATAAAGCAAACATATGAGTTAGATATGTGAGCAAACAAGTAGGTCTGCTGACCTAACAATCTACTGATCTGATTTACTAGAATCAAGAGAAGTTACTATTGTGAAATGATAACATAAAACTACAAAATTTCCAGTATTTTAGAGTTAATTTTTTTTTTCACACAAAATGGAAAAGAGTAATAATTTGTTAATTTCACGTGCTCGCATACCTGATATTTTTCAGCTTTACTTCTGTTTGACCATAGATGATGACTTTGCTCATTAGCTAGTGCCAACAGAGTTAACTTATAGAAAGTATTAGTTGGACTTCATTTTATATAACTTTGAAGGAGGTGATCAATTAAACACAATTTACTGGCTTGGTCCAAAAATTCAAAAATTTTCAAAAAATTTCAACTATTTCATTTATTATAGAAATTCATAGGTGTATGATGAAGTTTATCGACAGATACTGTTACATAATTGGGTGAAGTAGTCCTATGATTATGAGTATTCCTATATGCTTAAAGTTTTTTAGTATCACTAAAAATGTTTTTAGGATTACTTGAAAGAACTCCTATTCTTAAAAAGCACTTATTATAAAAAAGTTTTATAAAATATCCAGGCCATTTCGGTTAAGAAGAGTTAGTTATACTTCTGGTTAAAAATATAAAATTCAAAATAAAACAGGGTTTATTGGGTGACTACGAAGTAAAGCAAACATTTGAAAAACAAATAGCAGATATGTTCCTAGTTACCTGTGTAGGTAATAAGTAGGTAAGTGTGTAAGTCTACAAAATAAATGTCTTCAAGAGGCCTAGTACAAAATGATATCAAATTGAATGTACGTAATAACAAATTTGACTCTGATGAAATTTACCAATAACAGCTAAATATTGTCAAATGTCTTCTAAATAACTCATAATATCTTCATGATAATAATTAATAAATGCCTTCAATAATATCACAAACAACCAGGCACTTAGAAAAATGACTGCTGGTTATAATTTGTCGAAATTTAAAAGAATTTTGATGTCATTTTGCTATTTTTCGAAATCATATTAAGCATAAATTAATTATCTTGACTAAGATGGTCAGACTTAAAAATGTTTTCTTCAGTATTAGTGATCGAAAATCAAATACAATAACACACATGCATTCAATCACACCTAGTAATATATATTTAACGATTAGAAGAAAATAACACGTAGAAACAACAGCACTGCTCACATTAATATTTCGATCTCGTCGTCATCAAAGGAAGAAAAAGAAAAAGAGAAGTTCTGCTTGGCAGGCAAACGGCAGACTTACTGTTTACCTGTCGAGCAGTAATCTTCCTGATCTTCTTCTTCTCGTGATGACGATGAGGTCAAAATATGAGTAGTAAAAGAATAAAAATAATTTTCGACTGTTATCTTGTTTTGAAAAGATATTTTCAAATATCTTTTCATTTGTACAAGGGCAAACAATGGCAATTGAACAAACCGTCCAATCGTGCTGTTCATAGAAACCCTAACTAATTGGCTTCCAAATATGTAAACAAATATTTCAATAATATTTATATTGTTTCCAAGAGGAAATATGTAAAAATTCATTGCCATTTAATAAAATTTTAACTAATCAAGTTCTCAGTGAAATAGTAATATTAATTTCACTAGATCTTCATCACATTTTTACAAACGTACCATTAATTTTAATGTTTAAATTTAAAATAAAAACAATAGAATAATACTGAACCATAAATTTTCACTTCATTTACCGCCATTCTAAATATTATATATGATATATTATAGGAGGTGTGTAAATAAAGTAGTGAGACTGGCAACGTCGCTTTCGATCTGGCAACGCTGGAGACGCGTGGCCTTGAGTAGCGTCAGGTGCACGTGTGATGCGCCTCCAGTATGAATCTGAACTCGCCACAGTCATTTGTTTGTCCGTAGCGTTGGTTTTCGTGAAATGGTTTTTTCTTGAGCGTTTTAAAAATGAGTGACCTCAAAGTTGAGCAGCGGTGTGCAATCAAATTTTGCTTCAGACTTGGACATAATGCAACCGAAACTTTTGAAAAACTTCAGGAGGCCTATGGAGAACGTGTTTTATCAAGGGCACAGGTTTTTCGGTGGTTTAAGGAATTTTCAGAAGGAAGAGAGTCGATTGAAGATGAACCACGAAGCGGAAGGCCTTCAAGTGCAAACACCGATGAAAATGTCAACAGAGTACGGAACCTTGTGCGTTCAGATCGACGCTTGACAGTCAGAATGACAGTCAGAATGAAAGACTTCGAAAAAGAGTCCTTCGTGTGCGGCCAAACATCAAAGACAAGTGGGTGTTGCATCACGACAACGCGCCCTGTCACACTGCCATCTCAATAAACGAGTTTTTGGCCAGTAAAAACATTCCTGTTGCTCCTCATCCTCCTTATTCACCAGACTTGAGTCCTTGTGACTTTTTCCTCTTCCCAAGATTGAAAAATCACCTCAAGGGAACTCATTTCGGGACACTACAAAACATACAAACTGCTGTAACCGACCAGCTGAAGGCCATTCCAGAATCCGAGTTCCAGCAATGCTACAATGATTGGAAGGACCGTCTCCAGCGCTGTGTGGCTTCCGAAGGGAACTATTTTGAAGGTGACAATATCACATTGTAATTATATTTGAATAGAAAATTTAAAAAAAAATCAGTCTCACTACTTTATTTACACACCTCGTATATATATGAAGCCTGATATTTTCCGATCAACGGATTTATATATGAACAATCATTCGATTACCAGTGCCGCCAATATAAGCGTTCTTTGATTGAACTACTGAAACTATGAACTAAACAACAAATTGAAATTCAGTACAATATGCTTTCATATCTTTTAAAAATTGAAAAAGGAGAAACACACGTTTAAAATATTTTTACATATATCATATACATATAGCAATTCTCTTATATATGTAAGACAGAAAAGGATGGCATACGTTATATTTCTTAGAGTGAAAATTATAAGAGGTAAAAAAGTGCAGTATTTTAGCTAAATGGTAGACAAAGTGCAGGAAAAATGTTCAATTACTGTTCTCCTCATTCTTTGAACCAATAACGGAATTCCATTTAATCTAAGTGAAAAAAGTGATAGAAATTAGCAGTTTATATTTCTGGAGTAAAATAAGAAATGAGTAAATTACAGGAAAAAATACTACCCAAGTAATTTAAGTATAAAATACTAGTCTAAATTCTTACTGCAACAAAAAAAAAATTTTTTTTTTAGGAGTAGAAAGACTGATGTACAATTTTTTCCAATTTCCATTGTTCAAGGTTTGTCGCAAACTAGTAAAAAAGTCATGAAAAAGGAACTTACCTAAAGTAATTCTTGTCTTACTTTTGATTCACTGGAAAAAAATTATTGCTAACAAATAATATGAGCAAAAAAGAAAAAACTTGGAAATTCTGTTTATTTAAATAATGACTTTTATAAAATTTTATGAATTTAAAACTTTATAAGGGAATTAACTACAGAAGTGATATTGTTAATTTAAATATAGTTAATTAATATTATTCCATCTTGGTTGTTTCTTTGAGGTTAGTTTCCTTCAGTAGAGAGCTTTTCTTTTGATGATTATTATTAGTTGGACTTTTATAATCAGTAATCAGAGTTTTTTTTTCATTGCTGTTTTTGGATTTTATATTGCCCTTGATTATTTTTTCAACATAATCCTATCTAATTTGTATTCTTCAGTTGTATTGATTTCTGTGACGCTAATCAGGTTATTATAATAATCATTGTTATCGCAAGTTTATACTAATATAAAATACCATCAGTATTTTATTGTGCTATTGTGTAGCGCTACGGATATTCACTTTTCATATTAGGATAGCAAGCTATACTGGTTGTGTCTTTACAAATGTTGTTTTAGTTCTTCCATCCTTCATATTTATTATAAAATCTAAGAAATTGATTTTCTTATCTTTTAAATGTTAATTGTAAATTTAGTAGTTGTATTTCAAATGTCTCAAAATTTGATTTAATTTACTTTTAGCAGAACTAACTCTAGGAGTGTGACCCCACTTCCATAACGTCTATTTGTGAAGGTAAAAACCTGCATGTGCTAGTCACGCTCTAGATCATTAGGCAACAACTTTTTTAAATAGTTCTTAAGTGATAGTCACTTAAGTTAAGTGAAAGTAACAGTGAGTTTTAATTTGATCCATATGAGGAAATCAGAAACCTTTTTTCCTATTTGTGATAACATCCACTTTGGTAATAGTTGAGTAGTTGTAGTGATTCATTTAGTGAGTTCATTTTTATATTGAATACATATTGATAACTATCTTAGAATATTTCTCAAAATAAAACAATTTAAGTCAGTACTTAAAATTAATCTTTTTAATAAATAAAACATTAATAAAAGGTATCTTGATATCTAAATAAGAGGGATCTGATGGATACCACGCGATACTATATATTACAATCCAACCTTGGTTACCCATAGGAAGCTGGCATAGCTTTGTCGACAATGAAAAAATTAAACAAGTTTTTACAAATCTTTACTATGGAGAATCCGTTCACAAACATGGATTTACACATTTACAAAGAGTCAGTGACTTTGTACCGCTCACCGCTTGCAGTTACTTTTGTCAACAATTATATGAAACATATAGAGAATAATATAATAAAACTGATACTAAGCCACTTATGCATTTTGTTGAGCTGATAGTTGTTTTATGGAGTCCAAATCAAATAGAGGAATATAAGAATACCTTTAAAGAAAGTCTTCATCATAATTCAATGTGAATGGGAGAAAAGAGAACGGTAAAGGATGTATTTCTATGAGCTTAAAAGATAAGAAAAATGAACAGAAGGCTGGCTAATTCGGGATAAATATGAAAAAAATTATTTATTAGTTACCGAAAACCTAGTAGACAAACCGGTTAATTCAAAATTAGAGTCATTATTACTGAAACCTGTCTATAGGGTTATCAGTAACTGGATGAAAATGTTTTTCTTATTTATTTCTGCTCTTCTTTGTTTACCTTGAATTGGTCAACCTTCCATTACTTTTCCTTCTCTTTTATGATCTTCTATGTACCCTTTCGGAGAGAGAGCAGAATCTTTGTTAAGTCATTCGATGTGAAACAAGGAGCACCAACTGTTTTGGTGGAACTTTCCTTTGTGAATGTATATATATATATATATAATATCTTCATAAAAACGATTCAAAATGGACAACAAACATTACAAAGTAAACTACAAGTAAATTGAATAGATACACCAATTTACAGTCCACATTTTTGATTTAACCGTCATCTGAAAACAAGAGAGGAGTGTGGGTCACCAAATACACTAGGAAAACAACCGTTGTTTCAAAAAAGCAACGGTCTTTTAAAAATTAACTAAGAATTAGTGAATATAATTGGAAAAAATATAACAAAAAAGGAAATAATAAAAGAGGAAATATGTATATTGTTTTAAAGAGTTAGACCATTTGAAATAATGAAGCCTATGGTTTATTATATTATATTAGTTTTTCTTTACTGTTATAAATTTTTTATTCATTTAACTTAATATTTATGTAATTTTTTCATTTATTCTAATTTAATATTTTTAGTCAACAAGACATTTGTTAATATACATATATATATATTTTCACTTTCCGTATTATTTATTTTTTATAGCCCTTTATTGTCTGTTACTTTTTTTTTAATTTATCATTTACTTTTAGTTTATTTTTCTAAGTTCTCTTGAACGGAGAATACGTGAGACAATACTGTTGTTTTGCGAGTGAATTTGGTGCTCGACTTTCTTCTCTTCTTATGACGATCAATCCGAAAATTATATACTCTAAGTATGTTAATCTATTTATTTTTTACCAATGGTTTACCTCTTAACGTATAGATATATATTCTACATATATATTCTAAGGTATATATTTTTATTTCAAGAATATGAAATCAATCCAAACTAGTTACAACAATTCAAAAAATGAAATAAAAAAACATTGGATAGATTTATGTACAGTAAGTACATATTATTTTATTATCTCTAGATAATTGAGCTTTTATTGTGTGTGTCCCTTCTCATACTTTATAAATATATATAATTACAGAAAAATGCAAAGAAAGAACTGACACAATTGACTTTTATATGTGACACCCGTCATCACACGGATTAGATGTAGTCGGTTTCTAGCCAGGTGTCCGATGACTTTAGACTACTTTTTCTCCAAATGATTTAGTATGAATGGAGTTGTAGTTTATATTTATTTTAAATATCTGTCGTTATAAGGAATAATGTTAGTGTACAAGTAATATCCAATGTAAAAGTTGCAATCATTTTTTCATTGGAATGGAATGAAGGAACCATGTAGTTCCTTAACATGTCACCACATGGTAAAAAAATGAAAGGCCTTTCTTATGCAAAGGAAACGTCAAATATAATATTCAGTTAGAAAATGCCAGCAGATCTCAAAAATATTAATATATATGGTACTCAAGGCCACTTAGACTATACACCATCTAAAATTATGAACAAACAACTTCATTCTCTTACTGTTCTGTAAATTACTTTTATAATTGGAAACTAATACAGAGCATATTATTTTTGCTCACATAGACTGGATTTTTATCTTCGATTTATAGCAAAAGTAAATAAAGATATTTATTTACTCTTTTATATTCACCAATTACAATTACTTATTTTTATTTTAAACTCAGCATCATTAGAAGAGTAAAGGTAAATTTGATTAATGTTGCATTAAATCAAATTTATGTTAAAATAGTAAAAGAACATTAATTAACTCTTTAACTTAGAGTGAAGATTAAAGAAAAATTTACAATGTTATAAAAACAATTTTACTTACTAATTTTTTTCTTTTCTGTTTGATCGGCTCCTGAACTCGTTGATTTTTTAAAGAATCTGTGGTTTACGGTTTCACAATAAATAAAATGCAATAAATGAGTACACTCCTTTCATAGTTACTATGTTATTTGATGCTTTGTTGCTGCTAATCTGCTGGTTCCTGACTTCTACGCTAACACATTGACATCTGCTCAAAACCTTTGTAACTCATTATCATGTATTATTTATTTATCCAGATATTTCCAATTTATTCATCCGGTTTAAATCCACTAAGTACTTGTTATCCATCATTGGTGTAATGTATTATCGTTATGATTTTAGATTATCAATGATTCTTCGATTCAATCAGATTCACATTATCAATTACTTCCATTCCAATTATACTTACTTATTTTCATTTTAAACTCAGCATCATTAGAAGAGTAAAGGTAAATTTGATTAATGTTGCATTAAATCAAATTTATGTTAAAATAGTAAAAGAACATTAATTAACTCTTTAACTTAGAGTGAAGATTAAAGAAAAATTTACAATGTTATAAAAACAATTTTACTTACTAATTTTTTCTTTTCTGTTTGATCGGCTCCTGAACTCGTTGATTTTCCATAGAATCTGTGGTTTACGGTTTCACAACTTATTTAATAGTAAAGTTTTTACATGAAATATTATGATATTCGATTATTCTATGTTTTCTTCTTTAATTGAAAGAAATATTATCATTTGATATTTGCAAGAAACTACTTTGATTTGATTCAGTCATTATGAATATTTTATTAAAATAATAAATTATCTATATGTAATTAATTATTGCATGTGTCTATAAGCTTGTTCAGAACAAATATTTTATAAGAGTAAAAGGTTCAAGAAAATATACCTGAATAAAAAAACACAACAGAATACAAACCATGTTAATGCATTCAATATGTTTGTTTGATTTAAATGATTACTGATAAAGAAGAAACGCTGATAGCAGTTTTATTATTTCATCAGTATAAGCTTTAAAACAGTAATAGTATTCTGAATTCAATAATATTCAAGTCGTGTAGTTTTGATTATATATATTTTTATTCAAATTGTTAACATCCAGTTTGTTTTGTTTTATTTTTATTATTCGTTTTAAAGTGTATTAAATCTTACCTAGACGAAAGGAAGTTAAGGTTGGGAAAACAATAAGCCTTGATAGATATTTAAATAATAATTTATTCAATGATTAGGTCGCAAGTTTGTAATAGTGATGGCTTACTTTGAACAAATAACAATAGGTACATATCGTCCAAGCTGATTGCTAAACCTCTGTACAATATTTACAAGTTAACTTATACTATACATTATGTGAAAGGTAACATGACTTTGTAATCGATGTAGACTCCTTCTTCACCTAGCCGTAGGTATTGATTTGTTTCTGTGAAGTAGTTAGGAGAGTGACTTAGTTGAATATGACTGACTAACAGGTAGGGTAGTAGACTACCATAATAGTGACTAGTGGATTTTGACGCGGCCATATTTACAAGGGGATATAATCGAGATTGATCAGTAGTGTAATTATTCACAGGTAAAGTATTATATACAATGGTACAGGTGGACTAGAAGGCCACTTAGTTTATTGCACCAATTCCCTCGGCGGGGGACACGCATACTCCATCTGTCAGTGCTGTGCAGCGAACTTCATCCTCTTTTGTTTCTGTCGTTGATTACAGAACCACACCCTGACTACGTTTTTCTTCAGGTCCAATTTTTCTGCTATTGCTGCAATTTTTTCTCCGGAGGGCCTAGGTTGAACTGCAAAATAAGCTTCAAGGGAACGCTTTTCTGGGGCAGCTATGGAGGTGCGTTTTCTCTTTTTTTCCCCAGCTGGTAGAACTGAAGGTGCATCTGGATCTCGACGCTTGTTTTTCGCTTGAGCTTCCGCTTCTTCCAGCCAGGCCTGTAAGATTGGTTTCAGGGCAATCATGTTGTTATGTGAAAGAGTAAGGGATTCGAACCTGCAAATGGTAGATTGTGATAGAGCACCAACTCCGGGGAGCTTAAGGTTGGCTAATGCCTTACCGACATCGGCCTGTGTAACACCGAGCTTGATGCGACGTTGTTTAAAGCGTTCTGCGAATGCCTCGAGTTCGCGGGGGTCTGTATCGGAGTCAGGGTGCTGAAGGCCAGCCATGGGGTGTGGTGGAGGCCCATGGCCAGACAGGGGGCTGCCGTGGTGCATGTGGTGATGGTGGTGTGGATGGGGCATCATTGTGTTCATGTGTCCGTAGCCACCTCCCCCTCCTGCAGCCTCTGTCATCGGTGTCAGCGTAGTCATAGCGCCCGTTGGATCTAGCATTTCTAAACCCTCCATTCCTGGATGGTGGCCCATTTGAAACATGCCCTAAAACAGAAATATTAACATTATTAAAAGTTGTATTAATATTTAATTTGGGTACCATAAGTGTTCAATTAAATTCAATTAAATTTTCAAATTTTCTTACAGTTTGAGTTATTCTAGTGACCCAAGAAGATACAAAACATTGTTATTTTATAGTTTTAAGTAATTATTAAATTTTCCTTTCAAACCTTTTTTACAAATATTCATTACATATATATTTTACCTAATCATTCCTAATGATATTCTACATTAAATATTATATTTCACTAAGATATTAAGACTATGAAAAATTGTGATTTTTCATATATATATATATATATATATATATATATAATGTAAGATTGTAAAAGAGCACAAATATTAGGTTCAGCTAAGAGAACGACTCTAAATATGACTAATTTAACTCGGAATGCCTACTGTCATAAGCTTTATGGTTTCATGAAAATTGTAAAATTCGTAGACCATATTGTTTTATTTTTGTTTTGATATATTGCATATAAAGACTCACAAGGTTGTTTGATATGGACATTCGGATAAAATGTTTATCTTAAGCATTCACATTTTTTTAATTTAATTTCGCGTTAAAACTCAATAAATGAAAACTACTTGATGAAGACTTGGGTTATATAAGTTGGTTCATGATGTTTGTGTATCAAGTCAGGTTTTTAATGAGATTTAAGAAGTAACAAGTGTTAAGTAGAGGGACAAAGGGTGAAGCTAATGCGAGGGGAGGGCCGGACAATTAGGAGGGGGCCGATGATATAGGGTGAGTGGAGACAAATAGGGTTTGGGCGGGACCTGCAAATGACCACTTTAGGGACACGTCGATGGGGCACTAACTATGAAACAGTGCGCCCCAGGGACGCTGATTCACTCCGCTCTACTCTTATCATAGAATAACCATCCCAATCAATTATTCATAGCCAACTGAAGGATTTTCCGACAGTTGTTACGACCCTATTTGTCGAGTCCACCCCCCACTACCGCGAAGTACAAGTGTTACCAATAAAATCAACATAACATCCCTATATCTTCTCCCCAACCAACCACCAACGGAGAAAGATCATATTCTTGAACGATCCTTACAATGCATTTATTTTACGCGTCCCCGGTATATTTCCCCTTTGGTGTAATCTACTTGCTCCGAGAAATTCAATTCATATGAGTGAGCTTCCCCTCTGCAGTGGAGAAGGAGTAAAACTTTTCAGCTAAGTGCATTCTCTACTTAACTTCAAGATTCCATTGGTTATTACAAAGTTATGAACCGACTTGTGCTTCTATAAAGAAATCTTTACCCCAAATATTTATTTAAAAGTACTATGTATCAATTCTGATAAGCACAGATACCGTTTTAAGTGAAATCACTTTATCTGTGCTTTAAATAATATAATTTCATTACAAAATATTCGAGGCAAAGGTTCGGCATTGCCAAACCATAAAATTTTGTTCATAAGATCAATATTTTTTTAATATTTCATAGCTTAAACATAATATTTCAAATTATCTGAAAATAAAAATTGATAAATTACTAAAAGAATACAATGCAACGATAGGTTACAAACTAATAATTCAATTAAAAAATAATAGGTAAATCGATGGATTATAATAAGGTTAAATGTGATAAAATCGGACTATATAATTTAAATGTAAGGACTGTTTATATAGGGTACATTGGAACATTAAAGCAACAGTTTTAACGCATTAATGAACCATTAAAGATTGCCTAAATAATTCAGACAAGTCAGGCTACTCTAATCACTTAAATAAATATGAACATCAACAATAAAGTATAGAACATTCAATGCATTTAATAAAAACAGAACATAAAGGACAAGGATTAAATATAGTATATAAAAATGGAAATAATAACTTAACGTAAACAAAATATTTATACACTTTTATTGATGAAAATATGATCCGAAACGGAAAAATAGAGTTCAATGTACATAAAGAAACATAGTCCGTAATAGTTTCTATATCAGTGCGCTTGGTTTCCCTCTCTTATCTCTCCTTAAGACGGTTCAAACCAAAAATTAGAGACGGTAAGTGTGTGCTTTTAGTTTCTCTATGTTTCTTTATGTACATTGAACATAATATATAATATATATATATATATATATATATATATATTATACATATACAAAATATATTATATTGTATATATATATATATATATAGTAATTAAAAGAAATGGTCCAGCGGACTTTTAAAAAACCAATTAAAAAGAAGGTAGCACACAGATAGACACAGCAATAACTCACTTCTATATTTCGACCATTGTCCCGCAGTAAGGCAGAGCGGCGACTCATATATATATATATATTATTGGAAAGTTTTTTGAGCGATAGGTCTTTGAATTGAAATATTCCTCTATGCAAACGTTTTTATGTATTTATACATCATCACCAGGGCTACAGAAACAAGATCAGGCTACAATATTTTCACAATCAATATACAATTTCAATATGGACAACACTAATATTAAAAATATACGTATATTAAGTTTTAATTTTAGTATTGTAGTAATTACTGAAATTGAATATTGATTTAGAAAATATTGTAGCCTTATCTTGTTTCTGTAGCCCTGATGATGATGTACTAATACATTAAAACGTTGGCATAAAAAGGAGGATTTAAATCGAAATTTCTTAAAAACCTTATCAAATACTGCGTTGAGTGAAGAGGTGAAGACCAATTGGAATATATATAAATATATATATGAACCGCAAAACAAATTAGAAAAAAGACTAAGATCTTTCAACAGTAACAAGCGGTTATGGTTTCTCATTTCTTATTGTAGTTTGGACGTTGATTGTTATTGCATGTGTTCGTTATGAAATCTTGTTATCGATATATATATTTCTACCGCAAAACATGTTGATATTCATAGAGACATGGATAGTCACCGCATTTTATTTTCGATGTGTTAAGTTTTAACCGAAATATGTTTAAAACTAGATATAAATATCTTAACACATTTTCGATGTGTTAAGTTTTAACCGAAATATGTTTGAAACTAGATATAAATATTTATAAATTTCATGGAATCGTCTAGACCAGACTTTTTTACGCTAACATAAGTACAGCAGATCCAACTAATAGAACTTATTTTTAAAATATCTATAAGAATTGTATTTCATATATGTTTTCGAAACTATGTAAAAGAAAATGTATTTAAAAGCTTTGAAGAACGTGTTTGGCCAAAATTCGTATTCGTTTTAACTGATTTATTATGGAGACTCTTTCCTGATTAATTGAGATAAATCCTCTAGTAACAAGATTGAAGTTGTATACACCTAGAGTGATAAAAATGACTACTTTTCCTTAGCAGAAAGTTGTAGGTATGTATGGCTAATCAACAGACAGACATTGTAACAGGTTGTACAATATCTGGATTATACGTGGAGATCATTAAAGCTTCTGCATTACAAGCCTTTGTATATCACCCTATCATACCTGTAGAAACAATAATTTATTTACAATTAAATTTAACAATTTTATTTAAATAAATTTCTATTTAATCAAGAATTAAGTTTGCTTTTATGCTGAAGAGAATAGAAGAAAGGAATGAATATCTAAAAATCTATTGTTTTTAAAAATATGTATTTCTTTGTGTCAAAACTTGTTATCCGGGATATTATTCGGGCATTGAGTTCTAAAACCCCTCACATCACACTCGTGTTAATATAAAAGCAAACATATGGTATGTTGTTATTAATAATAAAGTCAATGGCCCATTTTTATTTTTCAAAATAATTCACCAGAATTTACGACAACATTATTAATGAGTACCTACTCTCTCTAGTGAAGTACTTGCATCCACCATTTAGCATCAGAAGAACTAAAATACCTGCAGATTACAAAGATAAACTACTCAGATTACAAATATACCTGCACATCAGTTACATGCCATCAGAACACTTCTAGACCCATATTTCGCTGAATGATGAATTAACTATCGCAAAGTCTCACTCTCTGATGTTACTCTCTTGGATTGTTTCTTTTGGGGTATCATAAAGGATCTTGTCCTTTTAGTATAATTTTAGTTTTGTTCTTTATGGTAGGGCTGTAAATAAAAGTTTAAATAAAAACCAAAACATAGGCATGCCGAGTTTGATTTTATCCTTAAAAGGTGTTAAAGTCCCGTTTTATTTTAGTAATGTATATATTCATTTATAAAACAATATTTCACAGTAAAACATGAAATTATTACTACTAAAACAAACAAGTAATTCTTCTTTCAGTTGTTTTGATTAAAAGATGTTAGTTCCATTTCTATATTCAATTCCTATGTAAATTGGTAGCACTTCTTATTTCAAGCATATTGAATTAAAAAAAGTATGGATATTAGGATCTGTATCTTTTTAAAAAATGAAAAAAAAATATAATAAAGAAACAGAAATGAACTTGAGAAACAAACAATGGAATGAGTTGAACGAGAACAAAGAAAGACCAAACGCATCGAATAAATGTCAGATGGAAAAAACTACTTTTCAAATTCACATGTATATTTTTAAAATAAAACACGACTTGGTAACTTTTCCAGATTTAAACAAAACTGCTAAATGCTGGCGTTTTGTTTTATTCGAAATCTTCTTCAAGGACCTATAATACGGAGAATAATAAAATACCATACATAATCAACAAATAGATTATAGCAAAAGCAGAACATTTTTTACAGAGAAATGGGCATTATGATTTAGTTTTGCACTATTGTTTTTAGGTGATATTACATTATACGAAAGTTACCTTTTTTTCCAAGGAGTGTTAAAACTTTGCGATCATTGTGGAACTGATTATAGGATTAACTGAAATATATGTAAACCTTTTTCAACAGATGGGGTCAGTTTTGGTGTAAAATGTAAAATTTTTGACTTGTGATTAATCTGAAAGTGTATATGCACGATAAAGGTGAGATCATTCTACAGATCATAATGAAAATGCACCCAAAAATAGATAGAATTAAGCAAATGAGCTCAGAACCTTTTTATTGAAACTATTTGGATGAAAATAGGCCCTATGTTACACTTTATGTTTTCAGAAAAATTTTTTTTAACGCTAATTGCTAACTATATAAAATCATACTTTTTGCCTGAAAATCAACCAAACATTGATAATCTCCAAAGATAAACTTCAGGCACATGCTAAAAAGATACCAAAAATGATGTTTTATTATTGGTTGAGTTTGTATTATTAATCAACTGAAAGATTTTGTCCTATTAACGTCATTTCACCCTAGTAAAAATTTCTAGTTTTCCTTTTTCGTTATTGAAAATTGTTATTTATGAAGTCGTTTTCCTGCACATAAATTTTTACTTCTTTCATTCTTCAAGTTGTAGGATCAATATTTTGAACCGAAGTTCGTCATCAAGAAGAGATTAGAAGGGAAGAAGAATACGAATGCGTGCATTCAAGACTGAGGGTAAGGCGACTCATATATATAATAAAATATATCTATATATATATTTATATAATATAATATATTAGTTTTTTATATTAATAGCTTTCACATAAACACGTGAAATAACAATCAATGATCAAACCACAATAAGAAATGGGAAAACAAGACTAAGATCTTTCAACCGTAACAAGCGGTCTTCGTCAGAGTCAAAAACCCAACAGTTGGGTTTTTGACTCTGACGAAGACCGCTTGTTACGGTTGAAAGATCTTAGACTTGTTTTCCATTTCTATTGTGGTTTGATCATATATATATATATATATATATATATAAAGATTTCACATAAACACGTGAAAAACAATCAATGATCAAACCACAATAAGAAATGGGAAAACAGACTAAGATCTTTCAACCGTAACAAGCGGTCTTCGTCAGAGTCAAAAACCCAACAGTTGGGTTTTTGACTCTGACGAAGACCGCTTGTTACGGTTGAAAGATCTTAGTCTTGTTTTCCCATTTCTTATTGTGGTTTGATCATATATATATATATATATATATTTTAATAAGGGTCAAATCATGTTGGAATATTGAATGACGTAGACTGATGCAACTCAACATTATTAGTAAGTTGAAGTTAACGATATAGATCTCGATGTTGTCTATTTAAACATAAAATCTAGTAACAATTAGAAATCAAGCACTGGGCAGCTGTAAATTTAACTAGTACATAGTTCATAAGTCCCTGTTGTTAATGTAAATGTATCTACATTGGTTCAATCTATGTTACAGTATTTACCAATTATTGAAATGTTCATTCAGTCGCTTAATTTTTTTTTCTTATCAAAATACTCTTTCTTAGGTTCTCATTAAATATTTTGTTTATTACCCCTCAAGGGCACAATAGAAATAAAAAATTAATTGCAATCACTATAAAAAAAAAATTAAACGCAATCAAATAATTGATGAATAGTTGTTAGACAACTACGTGCACTGTTTACATTTTGTTCAGAGTGTCTACATAAACCTCGCTATCAAGTTTCAAAAGTTTAGACTAATATAAACCTGTGTATACGTGCATAATTTAGTTTTTTTTTCACGTCAAAAAAAAGTTCTTTCAAATTTAATTATTTAGATATTTGAAATGCTTAAAATGATCCTTTTTAAAAATATATGAACCACTAAAAACTACATGCAAATATTGTTTTTTATTTGCCGTTTATTAATTTTTTTTCTTCTCTCTTGAATTAAATTTTATAATCAATATTTGACCCATATTTCTTAAATTATCACATTCTAATTTGATATAGACATCTATTCTTACTGACAGTATAATGAGAAGTGTTTTCAATACTACATATCTTGATGACTATACGTTTGCATAAATGTGTAATGCGAATGACGCTCTCCCTAATTGCTCGTTCCTCTCTTAGCGACAGTTTTTTTTTAACTGTTAACAATACAAACTCCCCTACAGGACAGATGTGCAGAGGCATATCTCAGGGAAGTGTTCTGGGACTCCTATTATACAAACTTTTTACCTTTGACCTTCCTAAACCTCTTCTAGTTCTACATCCCAATTCATTGAAAAAGATCCCGACTTTTCTTGGCTTTTATGCGGATGATACTGCGATAGCCTTAAGTCTGCATGCCTTGGTCACGCTGTTGTGAAGCTGCAAAGCTACATAGATAGGCTGACAGAGTGGTATTCTGACTGGCGGCTGCGGGTCAACCCGGATAAAAGCCGATATATCAGATTTAGCAAAGGTTCAATCCGTCATCTTCCCTCTGTCTTGATTGGTGGAGTTAATATCTCATTTACAAGAGAAGTGCGCTATTTGGGAGTTATTCTGGATAGCAGACTAAAATACAAATCCCATTTAGCAATGAAGCACAAGCTAGGTACAGAGCTGCTGTGTCATTTATACCCCATCCTTTAATCAAGGGATACTCATCATGTAGTGAAGGAGGTTGTCTATAAGATGGTTATAAGAACTACCATGACCTATTGATGTTCTGTCTCGTACAACTCTGTGATAACTAATAAAAACCAACTCCAGATTGTCCAGACAAGTGTG
This sequence comes from Hermatobates lingyangjiaoensis, assembly GCA_026182355.1. Taxonomy (NCBI): domain Eukaryota; kingdom Metazoa; phylum Arthropoda; class Insecta; order Hemiptera; family Hermatobatidae; genus Hermatobates; species Hermatobates lingyangjiaoensis. Next base: position 2,056,809 of record JAPFBL010000089.1, read on the forward strand.
CTCGCTTTATAGCCAATGCTCCTTTTTATGCGAGAATATCGATGTCTAGCGTGATCTAAGGGTGGAATCAAGAGAAACTTACATTAGGTGTCTGACTATAAATGAAGGCAGAAAACTTCCTGTACACACTAACCTGCTAGGAAGAGCGCTTTTACCTCAAACTCCCTGAAACCAATCCCCCTCCGACTAATCAGATCACCAAATACACATTTAGTGTCATTCTAAGATTCATAAGATTCTAAATACACGATCGCCGACTCATTTAGAATCTTAAGACCACGAAACATACTCACTATAGACAGGACAGAAACCTACATACCGACTTATTCGACAGACCTGAACAATTAAAGGAGTACAAACAGACAAACAGGTGAAAGCCTCTGGCTTGGAACTGTCTGACTCCAACATGCAGCATTGCACTGAAAATCTCGTCGGTCGTTGGTCGACACTCTCCTTACAGTATCCTGGGGAGCCTTCTGACATGCCTCTCGGCACGTCTGCTTGTGTCTTGTATCCTCATCAACATACCTCATTTCACTGAGCTCCATCATAGTTTTATCGGTACGAGGTATTGTAAATTATATTTTCTGTCTTATATTTACATAGCTAGCTCAATTCAGTAGTTAAGATTTTCATTTTTATATATTCAAAATAATTATTTGTTTTCTTTGAATTTACCTTTGATTGGACTAAATTCGTTGTATCCTTTATTTGTTTTAATTAGTTTTTGTGTATTCTCCTTGGACGCAAAAACTTAATTTGAAGTTATAAATTTATTTTTTTTTCTATAGAATAAACCTTTAAATTCTATATTGATTGATACAATATATATTGATATTTATTAATTAGTGAAGATGATCCTCTTTACCGACTATACATATATATTTGTAACTTGAAGGAAAAGGTATTTTATATTAAACATTGTGGTACAATGACATGTTGTACCAATGCAGTATCAGGTACTTGTAAAACAATTCCTTGCTTTAACAAACCTGTGTAAAGCCACATGTAAGACTCTCCATATACACATTTGCATTGCACCTACAATACTTGAACGTTAATGAATAACATTACAAAGCTTGCTTGCTACTAATTATTTTGGATGTCATTAGCTTAGTATTGAAAACTTAGCTATCAACATACTTGAAAAATATATAAGATAAATGAAAACTCCTTCAAATTTATCTAATTTTATTTATTTTCAGTCATTAAATCATTGCTCTTCCAAATTTTAGTATTAGATTATTCCCTTTCATAATATAAAAAAAACAATAGATCATTTAATGTTTGATAAAATTAAAAGAAAACAGAAAGCTTATCAGAGTTTAAAAGTAAACACCGAGATATTTCGTTAATCTCAGCAGGAGATTTTCAGGATTGGAAATAAGCGTGTCGGGTCATTTATTCTTTTAGTGAAATTTGAGACAAGAAAAGACCTATCTATTGGCAATGCTTTAATTTACTTCCCTGTCTAATCACAAAAAGATCTCGTCTTCTTTATGGCGATAAATTTTCTAGCGTGTATCGCTAAAGAAAAGTATCGCACCTCTGAGACCCCTTAGTTACAATGGCAGTTTAATAGTAATTGAAAGAATGTTGAAATTATTTTCGGAGGACTGATATTCAGTTAAAGAGTTGAACCAGGTTAATCGTTTCAGTCCACCTACATTGAATCTTTGATTTCTTTTTTGATGGCCTAGGTTATTCAAAGAGATTAGTTCTCGTATTAAAGATCAGTTGAATCTTATTAATGAAAATATCACTCAGTGGAGTGTTTTATATTTAGATCTATCACTCTCAGATAATGGGTTCGAATGTTTTAGATTTTTATTATCAGTATTGACACAAATGAGTTATTAACCGTAGTTACTAAAATAATTATTATTAAGACAGTTATAATGTGCTTTCATATTGGATCAGTTTTTGTGCTATACTTATGTGCGAGTGTAGGTTATTTTTTGTGGTAAACTGATTGTAGTAATTGACTAGCAATATTACAAGCTGGATTATACATTAGAAACTACAAACTTTGTCTCACTTAAGTAAGGTTTGAGAAAGGATATTAAACTAGAACCTGATTTAGTAAAGATTGTGCACAGACGGCTTTATGTTCTTTTCCAAAGAGAGATTGCACTTAATTTCCTATTTCCCAAGGTAAAAACCAATATTAGAACACCGATTTGGATACTATATGTCATTTCGCTAACCACTTGTTAGTTATTTAACCCGTCTGGATTCAAATAAACAAACTGTGGCTCATTCTGTCACATAAACATAAAAATATAAGTAGCCTTTAACATCTTAAAGGTCACAAGGTTGGTGTATCAAAAAATATAGTACAATTTCTTTAATAGTTATAAATCATTCGATATAGTTGAATGGGAATGATCTGGTATATTCAACTTTACTTTAAATCAAAATATTCAGCCTGAAAGTATGTTTGCATAAAAACTTGTAATAGAGTTAAAATGTAAACACCTATAAATCACGAAAAACACCTTAAAATTTACAAAATTATTATAAAGGGGAAATTTTCATAAAATTTGATCTTCCAATTATGATTCGCTTATGTCAAAACATATATTTTATAATATAGATACAATTTATTTTTCATGCAGCAAAGAATGGAGCATAGTGGTGGACATGGACCTGGAGTTGTACCTGGTGGAGCTGGTGAGGCCTGGAGTTGGGGGGGCCGGAGGGGGGTGTCATGCCGGCGCCGTGGTGGTACATGACGTCGTGCTTGAGCTGGGGCAGCTGGCTGTTGCCGCCCCCCGCGCCGCCCCCGTGCACGTGGTGGTGCTTACCTATGTCCACCAGCGCCTCTGCTCGTGACAGCAGTCCGTCGTTCAGACCTCCGAACAGCTCTCCCTGCAAACAAACATTACAGATATATCAATCCAACCCCACAACTACATCTAGTAGTTTGATCAAATTACATTCATCCATGTACCATTTCTTTAAACAGTCATATTACTTTTAAAATTAAATCTACTTGATTATTTTTTACCTTCATTTTTACTTTAATCTCTGGAAGTCGGAATATTTTAAAAAATATCTGACATAGATCTTTGGCATTAAGCTTCGTGCCTAGTACACGACATATTAAAACCTCATTTAATTTCTTTTCTCGGTAGAAACAAAGAGTTTTCGAATGATTATCACTTCAATCCTACGGTAAATGCACGTTCCCCCGGAGGATGGCTGCAGATATGTACATTATAGTAACTAAATAACTTATTTTTTTAAATTTTGTCCACTAAGTGGTGAAAAAGTACAAGTATGGTTTACGGTTGTTGTTATAAATTTGTTATATTCCTCAGTGGATGAAAGTGAAGTCATCAAAATATTTCTAAAAGTGGTGAGTAAAAGTGTTAGTGGTCACTCAAACACCCTTTGGTTGTGGGTGAGTTACTGATTTTACATGTTCAACTATTCAATATTTCAATAGTTGCAAATAGCCGTTATAATAGAGCTTGTATCAACGAGTTTACGTTTCTTACGACCTTTGCAAGTTAGTTCCATTATGTAAGAATAGATTAGATCTTACTAATCATTCGATGCACTTAACGGACCTAAAAATTACTATTGCAATCAGTTTAAAGAAGACGAAATATACATAATAAATTGAATAGAGAAGAAATTAATTCGAACAATCCTGGTTACAGTCGATAAGTAGCTCATAAATTTAAAGGATTTTAAAAAAATGAGATATTCTGTGCAGTGGACATAATCAACAGCAAATTATTGAAACTGAGATTCAGTTTTCCTATTAGCCTAAAGTGAGTTTACCATTTTCCTATAACTCATAATTCAGAGTTTACTATTGAAAATGGCTGGAAACATAATAACAAGCAAATAATGGATAAAAGAAACAAATAATTACAAAAATGTAAAAAATAAAATAAAAACATAAATGAATTGAAAATATGAAGCCCAAATTAAATAATTAGCAAACATTGAAAGAAGGTGTTCATTAAAGTTTTATTAATAAACTAATCCATTTTTATTTGGATACAGAATGCCATTGGTTGGCAATTCATTACTATGTCATTAATATTCAAATAGTAATTCAGGCTACAGTGATTCCTTCACCTCATCAGTCTATATATCTCAGGTGGTGTTTATATTTTCTTCGTAATAAGAGCATACTATGGGGCCAATATTGAACATTTGAAAATATATAATTGTATTTAATATATAAGAGATAAATATTATGCCACTTTCTTTGTAGGTATATTTGTCTTTTTGCTACAAAATTTAAACTGAAATATATTTTTAGTATGGAATTTTAGAATTAATATTTAAAAAAATTCATTTAATGGTAGTTTGTTAAAAAAAAATGTTTAAAAAAGTGTTTCACGTGTGGTTATTGACTGAAAGAAAAAGTTGGAGAGGGAGCAGGAGTAATAACAGGGAGAATGGCGGGAAGGGGTAATAACACGGTATATTAGAAAGTGATTAGGACTGGAAGACGGTAATCCGGCTATTACAGGGCTCGGACCCTTACACATCAATATATAATGTATCTAGAGAAGCGGAAAGACACGCGAGCTCTATTTAACCGTTGTCTTGGAGAGGACAGCAAACAAGGATGGTGGTCTGACGGCACGCAGGGCAGAGGCACGCTGCCCAACTCCCTCACCACAGGCGGCAAACAAACGCCACGGAGCGACCCTTCTTCACCTTGAATCACTCCTCGCTTAAACACAACCCTCAGCTCTATCGAATTAGTCATTGCTTCGATGATTCAATCTCAATGACGTCCATGTGAGGGATAAAGAAAAAGGCATTTCAATATGTTCATATAATGGCGAGAATCAAGGCAAGGATACCAGCACATAAGGGGAGAACATAGAGCATGGACTCCTAAAGATATTAAAAACGAATCGCATCAACTCAAAGATTTATTCCACTAAAGTATTCTCAGTAAAGGTTTAATCTATTTAATTAAATAGTGTTTTATTTATTTTCAATTTACAAAATATATTCAAATTTTATTTATATAATCCTCATTAAATAAATTAACCGTCACTTTTAATTTAATATTATGCTACCATAAAAATAGTCCTACTATTGCGACATTTTATTAAAAAACAGTATTATTATCAGAATAATAAAAATACATTATTACAATTAGAAATATGGAAAATAAGCATTAAGTGATTATTATTTGCAAATCTCTACTATATCTTAGAAATGAAGAAAAGCAGCGCTCTAGTAATATGAATTACAACTGACAGAACTTTGGGAACATGCCAAGAAAATAAAATGAAATATTTTAATATCGTCATTGCAACCAATTTATTTTAATTATCATTGGAAAAATAAAACTGTGATGGTTCTTTGCACAATGTGTTACTATATTAAACAAATACACCGATATAATTAGTAATTTACATTCAAAATACCAATTATTTACGATTCAGAATAGGAACGTCGGATTTGGGTATTTTTAAAATGATTTGAAAAATATTTAGCTATAGTTATAACCCCTTAGGTACAGTTTTGTACCTATAGCTACATGTTTTGTGAGAAAAAACAATACACTTATCTTTTGTTTTGGAACGTAATTACTGCTTAGCTTATTAATAAAACTACGTATTTATAACAGTTATTTATTTTATTGAATTGAATTTAGAATTGAAGAATTATTTAATTTTGTAGTAAAATAAGTCCCGTATTTTGTCAAATTATAAATCTACTGTAAATAATCAGTTTGATGTGTTAAAGAGGAGAAGAAGCAATGTTTGTAATATTAAAACGATTGAGAACCATACCGTACTTTTACAGTAAGAAATTGTTCAATCCAACCTACAATATTTTTTATTCCTTTTTAATTTAATTGCTCTTATGTCTTCTGTTATATTTGATTAGTTACTTCATTATATCGCCGTTTCTAAATGTTTGCTCTATTTTCGGTAATCTTTGCTAATATAACTAACTACAAACAATTTGGAAATTTAAAAACAACACTGTACCATATGGATATTTATTAAACGTGATAAAATTATGCACTAAAGATCTAGATAAAACAAAATAATTATCAGGTTATTGTCGTGACATTAATACATTATACATGGAATATGCGTAATTATGAAATTGTATTGTCATTACATGTCGTTTTTACTATGTCATTACTTGATATCTGCATGTAGGTTAGTAATTGTCCTCAGAATAATAACATTATTAGAATGTTAAGCAATACGACCTACTTTGAACAACAGATGACCGACTTGTTATAAAAAAAGTTTAATCTTGGCTTGTTTTTCTTTTCGTTTCCAAGTAATTTAATTTCTAATATTCCTTGAGTCAAAATTGTTTTGTCACCTCAATCGCAATCTTCAAGATCAGCTTTTATTCTTCTTTCTTCAAATCTGCTGATAGACTCGTAGCAAGTATGACACCTGTTCAAGAGTCCTCCTTTTAAAGATACTTTTGGAGGTAGGAATTGAAGGCGAGAACTTTGGAAATCGGCGTCTGACAATATTGGACTTCAGAAGAACCCCGGGTCCAAATTAGAGGTAAGATCTTAAGCCCGAGTGCCCGAGTCCAAGCCTGACTTGACCCGAAAATCGGTCTGAGTCGGGACGAAAATAACAATTATTACGTTTGGTCGGGTTGGGTCGGGTCGGGCCCGCTATCTCCCTCCCTAACTTTTTTTTAAAGAAATATATATTTATATATTATGTATACTAAAAGTAATAAAAGGAAATTACATAATTACTTTTATATATTATGTAAAACTAAAACTTATGTAAACTATTAAACCAGTATCCATTGGTTTAATGGATATTAAACTAAGGAATATTTGTTACAAAATTAATAATTTGGATAAAACAGATGACCAAGATTTGCTTGGCTGGTGTAGAATAAACTACAATATACCCGGGCTTGGGTCGGGTCGGGCTTTGGTACCTGCGGGTCTGGATCGGTTTTGGCCTGGATTTTTTAGGCCCTATCTTACCTCTAGTCCAAATACACATATCATGAATGTAGAGCATTGTTCAATGAATGTTGAATTACTCATACTGATGGTAATGAGAATATATTCCTTTACATTAATATTTAAAGGAGACTGATCTGTTCTGATTCTCAGTGAAAACTGTCTACAGTGACTCAGTTATCTATTGTGTTCTTGATGAATAGCCTTGTCACTTAAAGCTCAGTTGGTGTTGGAACATAATCAGAACACGTGTCGTTGACAGCAAAGCGACAGTTAAAAGCAGAGGTGCTTGAAACCCTTCTTAACCGCTCGAATTACTAAAACAACCGTCATGGAATCAAAAGACCTATTTACAATCATTAAAGAATTACACTTATCCATGTGCTATGTAGATCTCGAAAATTAAAAGTCCTATTTGTGACAATAATATTCTGCCAATTCTGGATTATAAAACTTAATTTAATATAAAACAAAAAAAGATAGACTTTATTCGTTATTTATTGCGAACTTACTGTTGTCAGTATGTTATCTACTTATCAGTGCCATTTAGGGTAACATTTGATACTACACGTCTAAGCTTTCGCCTTCAGCGCTTCTATAAAAGTGAAAAGTGTTATTTGACACCCATTTCAGTTATAGACCAATAACATAACTGTATTAAATCTACATTGGAGCTTTACTTTAGCTTGCTAATTCCTACAAAACTTGAAATATTTAACAAGTTTCTAAAATCGTACAGCCTCGGAGTGATACTTTGCATCATCTCTTATTAAAAATGTAGGGTCATTTACAAAATTCCAAACTGGAATCTTTAGGTTTCAACGGCAACAACAGCTGGTTGCTGAAACCTAAAGTGGAGTAACTGTCGGAAGCATTGCGTTGCTTGAGGTGCCCTCGGGCACTTCCATGTTCAATGGAGGTGGCTAAAGGGTAACTTGTCAACAAGGCAGCCTGGCTTGACTAAGCGGTTATGGCACAAAATGCCGAGGAACGCGAAGATCAAAACGGGCAACAACAGCTGGCCTATCAACGGCGGGTGCATTACAACTAGTCTAAATCTCACCCCATATCTATAACCTAGATCTACTTAAGTAACTTTGTAAAGTTAAAAACTTACAACTTTTACGTGAAGTACTGTTAAGAATTTTACATCTAAATCACCAATTATGATTTTAAAAAAAATTGTAATTCTTGAAAAAAAATCTACCTTACAAGCTGTTACAGATAACGGTTAATTCCGAATTTGGTCTAATGCAGAGTGAAATCTATATTACTTACCCTGATAAAATTAAATTAGTAATTTAAATGACATATTAATCAAACTGATGATACCGGGAAGACGTGAATTATCTTTGAAATGGGTTTACTCCGGGCTAAAGAGTCTATAGCAGTGTTACATAACCTACTTACTCTTATGTAAGCTTAAATGTAAATTATATGTATCAAGAAATCTCTGCAAAAATATATATATTACATATTCTTAATAATATTTGCACTGAGTTTACGTAGTAAATGCTTGAGTATATATATATATATATATATATATAACTTAAATTAAACGGTGAAACATGGAAAGAAACGTAACAATTAGGACTCACTTTTCAATTTTTCGACCGTTATGGTGATAGTCTCAGGAGAAGAAGTGAATTGGCGGAGGGACTGCAGTCAACTGAAGAACTGTCATGTTCTGTGATAGTCACTTTAGTTGACTGTCGTTCCTCCGTCAATTTAGTTCTTCTCCTGAGGACGACCGCCATAACGGTCGAAATATTGAAAAATGAGCCCTAATTGTTACGTTTATTTCTATGGGTCACAGTTTATGTTAAGTTGTAATCAGTCCTTCTGGATCGCATTTTATTTAACACTTATGTATATATATATATAAACTAAATTCACAAAACGAACAGAGAAACGATACAGAAACTTACTACTATATTTCGACAGCCTCGTTATCAGTATCATAGCTGTTAGTCGCTCCGAAGACAGGTAACGACTGTATATATTATATATAAATATATATATATATATATATATATGCTTCTCAACGCGAGTACTTTGCACTTCTTCCCGATGACGACGGATGTCGAAATATCGAAGTGAGTTCTGTAGTGTCTTTCTGTGCTCTTTTCTATGTGTTAAAGTGTATATATATATATATATATATATATATATATATATATATATACAGTAGTGTATTTAAGCAGCAGACCTTCATTAATACATTAATGAAGTTAGTAACTTTGTTCAATTATTTTATCTTTCGTTACACCCTGATGATGGTCAGTAATGACTGAAACGTAGGATTTAAATTTTTAAATATTACATGGAATTTACAAGGAAATCTTTTGGTGATTTATTACACTTAGTACCAAATGAATGGAAGTGTGAGATCAGAAAACTAGAGAAGCTAAATCGAAAAATCGTCCATAGAGAAATCGGCAAGAAATTTAATTGTATATATACACTTTAACACAGAGAAAAGAACACAGAAAGACACTACAGAACTCACTTCGATATTTCGACATCCGTCGTCATCGGGAAGAAGTGCGAAGTACTCGCGTTGAGAAGCAAACTGCTACTCATATATATATATATATATATATATATATATATATATAAATATATATGTGAGAGTTTTCATTTACATGCACAAATTTTGAAACTAAAGACATATATTTAAGCACCATCACTATAAAATAGTAATAATACCTAAATCTGAATGAAGAACAGGCAGATAAGTTAATCATATATATTTATATGTACAATGTTATGTGTTAAAGATTAAATGAAAACTTAAAAGTGCATCCGTTATCTTTTTTGTTGTTGTTTGTTGTTTCATGGTTCTGAGTAACCTGAGGTTCCGGGAACTACTCATTGCGTAGTTGTATCAATTCAATATATAATTTTCTACTCTTTTCCGGCACTTATTACGTTTTTTTTACTGAAAATACATGACCTATTTCTTCTTTGTTAAAGCTCTGGTATGGATGAAAAATAATAAAAACAGGTTAAGAACAGTGAACAAGTAAACAAAATACAGAGTTAATGGGCAAAAGATAAATATAAATTAATGAAGAAAGTAGCCTCCTTAAAGTATCGGATTATTGATGACGGTAAACTGTAAGAAAAGTAACATGCGCCCCCGATATTCTGGATAGACCAACTAGACCGGCATTCCACTACCCAAACAAGATTAAACATTTATATATCAGAAAACAGAGCCGGTCTATATTCTACAATAACATAATCATGTCATAAATCAATAACAAATGGAAAATATAATTTAAAAAATGTATATTCTTATAGTTACTCATATAAAACTAAAGTGCATTTTAAAAAATATTAAATAATAACCCATTTATATATTATATTTAAACTTAGTAATAACTTGTGTTATGATTTAACCATCTTTCAAGACTATAGCCTACTAAATTATAGCAAAGTATTTAATTTTCATTGCGTGGTACAAATTTATCCTTGGGATGAGTAGCATGCTGACCTAAACAGGATCATTCCGCAGTTTAGCTATGCTTGTTACATTGGACTGCTGACTTACTGACCTCAAGTCTTTTGTACAAAAAAGTGATCTAACTTGTCAGCAAGAGAAATAATGATTCAGCATATCATATTGATTAAATAATGTAATCATTTATGAACATTTAAAAAAGTTTGCAAGATACAAAACCCATAAACTATTTAATTAGCCAAACGTCTGCAAAGGCATCAACTGTTTAAAAAAAGATTTAATGTAAGTAAAAAGATATAACTCCCTTTTTCCTAAAGTAGATAATGACAATCACAATCCCAAGTTAGATTTATTTAATAAGAGGCTCTTATTTTGATTCATACAATAACGATTTAATAGGCAATTTAAGAATAAATGTATAATTCATCCGTATTTTGTAATTTATTTATGATTTGTAATAATTCATATGTGTAATTATTTATTCAGATATTTTTGATTTGAATAATTTCAGGTATTTTAATGAACCAAGTCATACTAAATTCAGCAATGTGATTTTTCCCAACTGAGTTGACTTCCTTAACTATGATCTAACTGTCTTCGATTCCTCCTTGCATTTAGTCTCGTTGTAACCTTCAAGAAAGCGAGCAAACATGTTAGACTTTAGATAAAACTGATTCATTTACGTTGATTACAAACAACAACAAAAGCATTTTTTCAAAACGAAAATGATCAGTTACATGTTTTATTTCTTTAATTTTACAATGATTTCAATTTGACAGCATTGTTGTTTAAAAAAAAAAATTGATGTTTTAACAATAAGAATCAAGAATGTTTACAAATTTTGTATATTCTGAGGATAGTTTGAGCTTATGAGAGTGACATGACTAATCAAGTATTATCAGGATGGGCAAGGCGACTGAGAAGGCAATGGAGCCGCTGAAGCCAAACTGAAGGGGTAGACGCTAAGCAAAGTGCTTAAATAAATGCTGAGTGCCTTATAGCTGCTTCCATTCACCGCCTGATTCGTAAAAAGCTTATTTATAGTTGATGTTGAGGAGTCATCTATTATTTATGAGCTCTCCCGATTTCCTTCTCCCCACTTGTGGTTTCAAAGTGCTTTCTTTTTACTGTCTGTCTCTATTTAGAGTTAATTTTTTTTTTCTTTTTCATAAATTTTGCCAAACTTTTTTTATACTTAATATATGTATTCTTGATGGTAAATGAATTACTTAATTCTAGTTTTGAATGTAACTCTAATAAGAACAACAAAATATTGATTCTGAGATAATAATTTTGAATTTTCTGATATATTACACATATTTCATCATATCGAGTGTTGTAACATATTATCTGTCATTACATAGTTACAATTCTCATATTCAATATCCAATAATTAAATGGACCACATTAGAAGAAAATATTGACCCGAATAAGGACTATCCCACCTCTGATTGACTTGTTGCAGTAGAGCTGTCATTGTTTCAACTCCTACCGACCATTAAATATTTCCATCATTCAATAAACAAAAAAAATAACCAAGCCAAGTCTTTCATATTTAAACGAAATAAGATTAAAGAAACTGACTTAAACTTATACGTTTATGAGGAGTATTTATATGCTATAATGAGTATAAAAGTTGAAAAAAATCTATAGTGGCTTCCACTCAACTTTACTATAAGTCAACATAATAATTATTAATTTAATTTGTTTTATAATCATTTTTTCCATTTTAACAGTTAATAAACATTAAATTAATGATTTAGTATAATCTTAAATGATTTATTTTCATTAAAATGTCAGCGCACTAGAATCGTGCGCTCCGAGGTCATATTTTGCTTCTCTTTATTGTTTCTAGATTCAACTCTAGATTCTTATTTCCTTAATAATCTTTGTAATCATCATTACACAAGTATCTTTCGCGTATCCTGGATTTAAGTATTGACACAGAATATGTTGAAATGTTTCCATCTGCACCATACAGAGTCTGCATTATACTTAATGCTATGTTAATTACATATTGCATACTTGGAAGTAACAGAACAAGATCCGGTTAGACATTCTACATCAAATAAATCATACTAACATCAGTGGTAATAATAATATGCATGTATTTGGAATCTTCCTTTTGAAGATTTGTTAGTTTTTTTTAAAAATTTAAGCTCATATGGGATGAGCTAATTTTTAGATCATATTAGACCCCGTTGTTCCCACTCTTTTTATCTGCTTCCCGCTTTATCCATTCATTCATTCTATTATTGAGAAAGCTACGGAGTGTTTCAGGCCGCAGAAGGTATTGTTGAGCTCTAAACTATTCCAATCTGTCCACTGCCTTCTTTGTAAAATTCCCTTTTGTCTAGGTGCATTGATGAAAGTTAATTTATTTTTCAATGTTTTGTTATTAATCCTCGTAAATAATACTCATATATTTAAAGACAAGAGCTTCTTTTTTAAAGTCAGTAAGCTCCCAATCCAGGTGATGGTTTGTAATCACTTCTTGGCTTCCTATAAAATATCCTTTGAGAGGCATTGTAACTGACAACATATGGGTCAAACGATTAATATTTTGCTCCATTAAATTGTTCAAGATGTTATCTCCCATAGAAGTAATTGATTTCACAACAGTTACAATATACTGTAAATAGCTCCTTTCTTGATAAACAGTATCTAAGAAGGTGACGTTTAATGACTTTGTCCATGTTGCAGGTGGAGAAGGCAGTGATAGCTTCTGTTATCTGTTGATATGCTTATTATTGTAGTTTATTGATTCTAATTTGAGCAACCCTTTCATTTTTTATTAAACGCATATGATATATTGGTTTTATCACATCAGTAATAGTATTTTTGTGGAACTTAAAATGTAGGTTGAGGGGTTGGGGTTAGACCTCATGTTATCTCTAAGATTCGATATCCACAAAACATTGCTTTTCTGGACTCTATCCTTATCTATATATTTATTACGTGGCTATTCCAGGTATTGTGTATCAAAAGGTAAGTTATTACTGAAATATAGTCTAATTGAAGTGACTCAATCAGTATAGTCAACTTATGAAGGGAAAAGAGGAAAGGAAAACAAGATAAATAATATCATAAATAAATAAATAATGATATCCTATTAAATAATAATAGAATTAATGAATGGATAAAGTAGGAAGCAGATAAAAAGAGTGGAACAACGGGGTCTAATAATCGTTTGACTATTTTAAAAATTGTTAAACATTGAAAAGGAATGCGGTGTTTCCTTTGGATTAGGGCAAGAAGATTATGGTGAGCTTCTGGGAAGCTTCATTCTGAGTAGCTTTAAAAATTTCGCTTACTCTAAGCTTAGTAGTTTAGTATTTTAACCGAAAGGTCAACGACACCTACTTTTTTTTCTTCTTAAGAAAAGGTACAATGAGCGTATTTAAATCCAGACATTCTTTATTTACCCATCGTTTACTAATTTATATAGCATGTGGCTTAAGCTCTAAGGCAGTACAATCAAGGTTGTCCCCATATCATTGTGTATCGAAGCCTTGATTATTTAAAGAACACAGTAGGTGTAAAGAACACTGAGAAGAGGCTTTAGTGACCTCTATTTTAGTTTTGGTAGGTCCTAAATTTGCAAATATTTTTTATTTAGTAGCCATACATTCAATAGCTCTTTGGTTAATAATCTATACATTAGTTCTGACTCACTGGTCTTTACTATAAGTAACTATTATAAACAATAGTGATCACTATTTATATATCAAACCCTCACCTGCAGATTAAATTTATATTTTACACAAAAATAACCCTTATAGTACAGATGTGCCTTATTGTTTGTGGGCAACGACCAAAGACCAACGAATATATCCGCGCATAAGTCACGTTGTAACTAGTTCCAGACCAGGCCTTCTCTGCTTGCTTACCTGTGCTACTAAACTTGTATTCAGTAATTCATGTCAGATATAAGTTCTTCTAGTGCAGTAAAGATAAGTATTCCGTCATTGGTCTTGTTGAGGTCATGGATTATTTAAAGTTTTAGTCATCAGTTGGAAAAGACTAGATAGTCAGTTATGAAGTAATTGTTCAGTTTGAGGTCTGAGGAAGTTGGTGGCAGGATTTAGAGTTTTTGTACCAGGAGGTTTGGATGAGTAGCATCAGTTTATGTCTTCATTGGTAGTAAGTCGAGTGATTGTACTATCTATGGATTCCATTTTCAAGTCATGGTAAAATATAACATTTAGGGCGTACCAAGAGCCCTGGCTACTAAGGCGGGTTAACTTTATTTTGAACAATCTGGATACACGCCTTGTTCGTTGGTGCAGCTCTAAACCAGACGGAGCATCCATAAGTCGTTTGTGGGCAATATTACATTATGGAAAAGTCTACTTTTTTGGCCAAAATGTGCTTTTAGAGAACATTTCTTATCTACTAAACTACTGACTTTAGAGTCTTGATATTTAGCATTATTTAGAAGTGACAGAAGGGATAAGAAATATTTTTATAGAATGCTTGCCGTGGTGTAATGTACATATGGTTCTCTAACATCCACGAAATTACGCGTCTTTTAGTGAAACACAAAACTTAAAGTTAGGTATAGTTATTGGTAAGTTTATGAACCCTATTGCCTTTGATTATATTAAGCCATAAGAAATATATATTTCGTTTTTTATAACAGAATGGATAAATATTTTAAGATATTTCTTTGGTGATTGATAACTTGACACTTTTTAATACATTTTGCTAAAAATTTTCAGTGAAAATAGGAACATTATGAAGTTCTAAAGGAATCATTTCTGCTTAATTCTGTAGAGGGGGATGATGATGATGTTATTTCTCAGATTCTTATCTCTCAGTTTGAACCAATTCGGGTATTTTGGTAAAGCAAACATTTATTATCTTCATTTTATTGCCTATTGTTTAATGACCATATAAATGTAATCAGAGGACTTTTAATATTTAACACTCAATGTTTGATAAGTTTTTTAAACCCAGGACTCACAGTGGTAATCTTGCTATTCATATTAAAGCCAATTAAAAAGTTAATGCATTTAAAAATATGTCAACAAATTTCTAAAAAATCGATATAATATTTGTTATTTTATATAGAGTCCCCTTAAAAATACTAATATTGGTACGAAGTTTCTTGTTCCGTGACATGAATATAAAATTTGGTAATTATAGCTCTTTTAGTTTTTTTTTAAATACATATGTTACTAATACATACACAGTCACATAGGCAAACCAGCATCACAAATAAAAGTAGATTAGTATACTTACTACTGATTTGTTTAAATCAGAGTAATTAAATTAGTTTTAAAGGGACTTGTGTTAAAGGGAATCACATAACTTGAGAGCTACATATTAAAGACAAGGCTTCATACCTTTAAAAAAATTATACGAGTGATGAAAATCTTAACGTTATGAAAGTATGAAGCAAATTTACACAGTTTAATATGTATAGAAAACTGAACATACATAATGAAAAATATTTATGCACTTATATTATCATAAGTGGTTAAAAAAGTTTCATCGACATTCCAAAAACTTGTTCAATCAAATTTATTATCCATAACTTTGATTATAAGTACACGATTATGTGACTTCGCAAAGAAAACGTTGACTTAGAGTAAAGATGAGTCAAACCTATATAAACCTAATTATATAGCAAGTTTAGATAAAGTAAATAAAAGAAAAAAAAAAGCGAAATATTTATATTTTTGAATGTATATATATACAATTAAAAGAAACGGTCCAGCGGACTTTTTTAAAATAAAATAAATTCAAAACGAAGGAAACACACAGAAAGACATAGACATAACTCACATCGATATTTCGACCATCGTCGTCATCACCGCCCTGTCTTCCTGCGGGACTCTTCGCTCTTCGCACCTCCTGATGACGACGATGGTCGAAATATCGATGTGAGTTATGTCTGTGTCTTTCTGTGTGTTTCCTTCGTTTTGAATTTATTTTATATATATATATATATAAATTCAGTCAGTTGGGTTTTTGACTCTTACGAAGACTGCTTGTATGATCGAAAGATTTTAGTCTTTTCTTCACATGTCTTATTGTTGTTTGAACATTGATATATATATATATATAGACATAAGCAAGTATTAATTTACTCAGTTCTTGTATATCCAAGCGTTTATATACAATATACAATGTTTCAATAGTTACATTGAAACTATTAGAATCATTTTAAGGAGAGAAACTAATGCAAAATGTCTAAATTATCATAAGCTGTGAGCTGTAGATCACTGAAATATTAAATAATTATTATCAGTTTTTCCAAATAATTACCTAGAGATTTATCAACATAATTTTCCATTTTTCCATTTTTAAAAAAAAATAAATTTATAGAAAATCATTTACAATTGTTTTCTAAGTTAGAAAAAAAATTTTCAAATATTCAGCGTATCTTAATGAAGTCAATAATAAAAGGGAAGAACAAACTTTCATGTCTTCTATTTCAACTGAATTTTTATTTATACCTTATTGTATACTTTTATTTTCAATATTGTATAAAATAAAAATTTCCAAATTTTATGTTTAAATTAATATTTTTTATGATGAAATAAGGTTAAGTAGAGGAAAATAAAATTGAAAAATGTGTTTTGAATATGTGCAGAGGGAAAGACTTGATGGGTTTAGAGGGCCAAGTGTCGAGGCAAACATGGGCAGCGTAATTAAAGTAGCTAGGCAGGCTCTGGAAGAAGGCATCAATTATTTATGAGTCCATCCTGAACAGGATAATGGAAGCTTTGTAGTAGGAGGGATTAAAGTTGGGACCACTTGGCTGGGCGTTTCATTCCAGCCAGCTACAAAACAGCCGCATTCCTCACTAGGCAAAATCAATATCACTTAGCCAGTTCGAATTTATTTCAGAGCTTCTGTTGAAACAACTCTTTGACTTCTTTTGAATTACAAAATCACTCGCTTTTTGAGTACATTTATAACAACCCATTAATGTTCTACTTGAGAGTGGGAGGTGTACTCACTTTTCTATCCATGTAAGCTGATTGAACCAAAATGCCTCCTCCCCATTAGGATGATTGTAATGAAGCAATCATTTCCTTCGCCTTAGATTTACAAATGCATCCACTTTGATTATATTCATCAATTTATTTCCAATAGTTAATAAGTTATGATTGACATCTTATATCAAAGAAATACAGGAACGCAAGTCGATAATCTTCTATTAAATGTAGAACAGATATTCTTATTATAAAGGAAACATGAATAGATTGCTAAACTCAACATGGTAGTTATAACGATCTCAATCAAGATTGTAAATGCGCTGAATTGTGTAGCCTTAAGAGAAAGTATATCTGAGAGTGGGGGGTAGTAATGGAGTGATTAAGCGCCTCTAATAGCCTCTAGCACTCAACTCCGACTTTCGGCCTTCACAAGGCTACTCTGTTAACCTGCTATATGCAGGGACAAACGAAAGTGGAGAAGGTGATCAGGGGCTGGGCCTGACCACCTTCGTTTCACAACCTTCCTAATCCCCAAGTCCCTTCCTTTCATCTCAACCCCAATCTAAGGTGTAATGCGATCTGTGCCGAAGGATGGATGATACAGAGGTTACTGCATTATAAACGGAGCCTTAAGGGTACCAGGCGACCCCCTTGAGTTTAACCTTACTCCGGTATGCGGTGCTCTGTCGGAGCGGACAAAATACCACCGATAGAGCTTCAGGGATTTTCCCCTGTATGGTACTAAGAAGAAATAACTCCGGAGACCATCATCTGGAAGTGCAGGGGGTCCAAAAAGCACTAACTAGTGGGAGCCAACCTCCACAAGTGCACCTAAGGACCCAAAGAAGACCCTCCCGAAGAAGGAGAAAGGAAGTTACTTTC
Organism: Hermatobates lingyangjiaoensis; assembly: GCA_026182355.1. Classification (NCBI taxonomy): domain Eukaryota; kingdom Metazoa; phylum Arthropoda; class Insecta; order Hemiptera; family Hermatobatidae; genus Hermatobates; species Hermatobates lingyangjiaoensis. The sequence continues at coordinate 2,075,053 of JAPFBL010000089.1, forward strand.
TCTTGAAACGTAGGGAGCCATGTTTCATTACCATAAACAATGGACATTACCATGATGGTTTATGCAGATTCTGCAAAGAAGAGGAAGAGACAACGTTGCATATATTGACCGACTGCAAGGTAACTTTGCCGTACAGAGGTAGGTGCTTCGGGACACTCAACAAAACTATAGAAAAACTTTTACCGCTGGAACCAGCAAAAGTGCTGAGTGTATTGGAGGCGTTGAAGCTAACTGCTGGGGTACTTTAGTACAGAAGAAGAAAACAATAGTTTTTTTAAGACGCAGAGCTATAGTCACTCTCAAATAATTATAATAATAATAAGAATCCGAGAGTGGTCTTTAGTGAGGGACAAGCCTCCAGCGAGAGCTCTCTGCCTTCAGAGAAAGGACTTGCTTCCTCACTCTTCTGTAACTTCTATTTGCAATTTTTCATCAACTATGGCACATTTTATACCCCAATTTAATACGTACTTTACGTACTTAAGTCAAATCTTGTTATGTTAAGTTAAATAATAAAATTATGTACTACTATGATATGAGGAGGTATATGTTAACAATACCTAAAAATGAAGATAATCATATGAAACTTGTTCACTGATGCTTCTTTAAAGGTCTCCTTTCGTATTAGAAATAAATAAATATCATTTATTTATTTATACCTTTTTCCTCAATGAAAAACTATTTTATTATTGTGGTTACATTAAAAATAAATGCACATGCTGGAATAATATAATTAAATGTACATTATCACTTTTGTGAGCACACTAATCTGCGTTTGCTAGTTTCCTTAATATGAAAATATTTAATGATAAAAATAACTTATTTATTTTACCGTAGATTTCTATTTCAGAAGAGAAATAGAAAGAGAGATCACTATATCGAATCACTTTTTTTTTAATGATACATGATCGGTGCTAAGAAGACCGAGGAATGTCTAACAAACATTTCAAAAAGAGGAATAAATGTCTCGTCTTCACTGTTCTGTATACACAGTAAATAGAGACCGAGAGTACGAATAGAAAGTAGACACTCTATTCCGTTAATAAAGCTGTAGTTAGATGAACTTAGTCAAACGCTTCCACTATGATTTAAGGAAGTAAGAAGTTTTATCATTTCTAATGGCAAGAACTTATGCATTGCAATTATAAAGATGTCATCGCTACTGTTTTGTTTGAACCACAATCATTTACTTTTTTTGTCAAAAACTATTTGAGATTAGTAGTATTGAGTGCGATATTATTCCACAAAAATAGAGCACAGAAGATAATGAGAGCAAAATACAGACAAACAAACATATTTGTAAGCTTGGGAAGAATGTTTAACAATACATATTCTACTAAGGAACAGCTTTTTTACTTTACTATAAGTAAAGTATAGTGATCGTGAAAAAATTCGATCTCGAGATTTTGACGGAATTACATGTTTTGAGGTACCAGAAGTCGTTTTATGACGTTTTTACGATGATGTCTGTGTGTGTGTGGGTGGGTGGGTGGGTGCGTGGGTGGGTGCGTGTGTTAGCATTGCTTGTTACCACGCTACGGTCCAGAATCTTTGATGGATCAAGTTGATATTTTACACAAAAATGGGCCCCATTTAGACAAAGATCCCTATGGTTTGGGAAGAATTATGCATGATGGGAAAGTCACTTTTTTTGCCAAAAACCGTTTTTCTTAAAACATTTATTTCTCCTAAACTGACAACCCTAGAGTTTTGAAATTTTGACATTATCTTTGAAGTTACAAATGCAACAAACCAAAAATATATTCATAATTTTAAAACAACAGGAAATTTTTTTTTCAATAAAATGTACAAATTTTGACTTATAATTCAATCTCAAACCTTGTGAGAGCCATACAAGCCATACTGTTTGATGGACAAGAATGAAACTATGCCTACAAATAGAACATTATATGGCGAATGAGTTGAGATATTTTTTTTGAAATTACTTTCGCTATAGGGGCGTTACAGTACGATTTGTGTTTTCAGAAAATGATTTTTTGACGCTAAACGGCTCCTTAAAAAATTATGAAAATTTGACCAAAAATGGAACAAAAAATTAGCAATTCACAAAAAAAAATGCATGAAGTTTCAATTACTCGAAAGAGCAATAACGATATAAAAACTGTTTGTTTATTCTAGACTAAGAGATCACCTGCTATACTTGTCGAATTTTTTGTATTTTTTTACATTGTTTACATTGACTTAGAAATTTTTTGAGCGAATCTACTGAGATAAAATTGATGTTTCTAATGGAAAAATGAAAATATATTATTGACTTATAAGAGATGTAAGAGGAATAATATTGTGGAGGTAAATGATAACACTCATTAAAAAAAAATTCGTATATATGTTATTTGACAAAGGGGAAGGAAAATGATCTTATTAAATACTAAGAAGCCTTAAAATTCCCAGTATAATAATTCTGTTAAAAACCAAAAATGTAAAAGATAATTCAAAATTGAAATCTTTCGTTTAGAGATTAATAACTGTAATTATGGTACATCTTTAATTAACAAATCACCTTAAAACAACATTTTCTTCGCTGTTTAAGAAGTTTTTCAGAGAAAAAAAGTGTATTTTACTGTTTCAAATTTCAAAATTTTACATTAATATTCAATGTAGAAGGATGTCAAGTAAACGATGTAAGAAATCTACTGGCCATTTGAACAATAGCCATGTTCTCTTGTAGGATACTATTTCGTTTCAAGAAATGTTCACTTTGGTTTTTCAAAAATGTTATTACTGCTGTAGTTATACTAATGAAATTATTTGTAAATAATAAATTATTTGTGATGTACAAAAATAAGCTTATAAATTGATATGTCCTTCAATCACTATCTGTACTACCTCAGGAATGACAGGCTAATAATTATATCCCATTTAGATGTTTACGTTATGCTTAAATGAGACGTTATGTTTTATATACTCAAGAAATTTGACATTAAGTTACTTATAGTAAAGTAGAGTGTAGGCCACTCCAGATTTTTTTTTTTATAAACTAACTAGGACGTCGCAAAAGTATTGCAAACTGATACTGAACTACGGAGCAATTCTTTAAAGAAAATGGCGGCCTCCGCTCCGAAACCCCGCTTCATTTCTTCATTTGTATTTTTAAAAGAATTTAATACTCGAATAGCTAGAATTATAATCTTTGTCTCTTCCAATAGGATAGGACTGGGTTTAGGATCAAGTTACCATTAGGTAGAAGAATAATCGAAGTAAGACTAGTGCTTGATGTGCCAGCCCTCATGACGCAAACAGTATGCTTCTTTTTCTCCTCTCTTGCTGTTTTTACTTTACTATAAGTAAAGTATAGTGATCGTGAAAAAATTCGATCTCGAGATTTTGACGGAATTACATGTTTTGAGGTCCCAGAAGTCGTTTTATGAAGTTTTTACGATGATGTCTGTGTGTGTGTGGGTGGGTGGGTGGGTGGGTGCGTGATTGGGTGCGTGTGTTAGCATTGCTTGTTACCACGCTACGGTCCAGAATCTTTGATGGATCAAGTTGATATTTTACACAAAAAATGGGCCCCATTTAGACGAAGATCCCTATTGTTTGGGAAGAATTATGCATGATGGGAAAGTCACTTTTTTTGCCAAAAACCGTTTTTTTTTAAACATTTATTTCTCCTAAACTACTAACCCTAGAGTTTTGAGATTTTGACATTATCTTTGAGGTTACAAATGGAACAAACGAAAAATATATTCAAAATTTTATATCAATAGGAAATATTTTTTTTTCAATAAAATGTACAAATTTTGACTTATAAAACAATCTCAAACCTTGTGAGAGCGATACAAGCCATACTGTTTGACGGACAAGAATGAACCTATGCCTATAAATAGAACATTATATGGACAATGAGTTGAGATATTTTTTTCTAAAATTACATTCGCTAAAGGGGCGTTAGAGTACGATTTGTGTTTTCAGAAAATGTTTTTTTGACGCTAAACGGCTCGTTAAAAAATTATGAAAATTTGACCAAAAATGGAACAAAAAATAAGCAATTCATAAAAAAAAAATCATGAAGTTTCAATTACGGAAAAGAGCAATAACGATATAAAAACTCTTTGTTTATCCTAGACTAAGAGATCACTTGCTATACTTGTCGAATTTTTTGTATTTTTTTACATTGTTTACATTGACTTAGAAATTTTTTGAGCGAATCTACTGAGATAAAATTGATGTTTCTAATGGAAAAATGAAAATATATTATTGACTTATAAGAGATGTAAGAGGAATAATATTCTGCAGGTAAATGATAACACTAATTAAAAAAAAAATCGTATATATGTTATTTGACAAAGGGGAAGGAAAATGATCTTATTAAATACTAAGAAGCCATAAAATTCCCAGTATAATAATTCTGTTAAAAACCAAAAATGTAAAAGATAATTCAAAATATAAACCTTTCGTTTAGAGATTAATAACTGTAATTATCGTACATCTTTAATTAACAAATCAGCTTAAAACAACATTTTCTTCGCTGTTTAAGATGTTTTTCAGAGAAAAAAAGGGTATTTTACTGTTTCAAATTTGAAAATTTTACATTAATATTCAATGTAGAAAGATGTCAAGTAAACGATGTAAGAAATCTACTGGCTATTTGAACAATAGCCATGTTCTCTTGTAGGATGATATTTCGTTTCAAGAAATGTTCACATGGTTTTTCAAAAATGTTATTACTGCTGTAGTTATACTAATGAAATTATTTGCAAATAATAAATTATTTGTGATGTACAAAAATAAGCTTATAAATTGATATGTCCTTCAATCACTATGTGTACTTTCTCACGAATGAAAGGCTAATAATTATATCCCATTTAGATGTTTACGTTATGCTTAAATAATACGTTATGTTTTATATACTCAAGAAATTTGACATTGAGTTACTTATAGTAAAGTAGAGTGTAGGCCACTCCAGATTTTCTTTATGAATATATTATTACTTTACTATAAGTAAAGTATAGTGATCGTGAAAAAATTCGATCTCGAGATTTTGACGGAATTACATGTTTTGAGGTCCCAGAAGTCGTTTTATGAAGTTTTTACGATGATGTCTGTGTGTGTGTGTGTGTGTGTGGGTGGGTGGGTGGGTGCGTGGGTGGGTGCGTGTGTTAGCATTGCTTGTTACCACGCTACGGTCCAGAATCTTTGATGGATCAAGTTGATATTTTACACAAAAATGGGCCCCATTTAGACGAAGATCCCTATTGTTTGGGAAGAATTATGCATGATGGGAAAGTCACTTTTTTTGCCAAAAACCGTTTTTTTTAAAATATTTATTTCTCCTAAACTACAAACCCTAGAGTTTTGAGATTTTGACATTATCTTTGAGGTTACAAATGGAACAAACGAAAAATATATTCAGAATTTTAAAACAACAGGAAATATTTTTTTTCAATAAAATGTACAAATTTTGACTTATAAATCAATCTCAAACCTTGTGAGAGCGATACAAGCCATACTGTTTGACGGACAAGAATGAAACTATGCCTATAAATAGAACATTATATGGACAATGAGTTGAGATATTTTTTTCTAAAATTACATTCGCTAAAGGGGCGTTAGAGTATGATTAGTGTTTTCAGAAAATGTCTTTTTGACGCTAAACGGCTCCTTAAAAAATTATGAAAATTTGACCAAAAATGGAACAAAAAATTAGCAATTCATAAAAAATAAATCATGAAGTTTCAATTACGGAAAAGAGCAATAACGATATAAAAACTCTTTGTTTATCCTAGACTAGGAGATCACCTGCTATACTTGTCAAATTTTTTGTATTTTTTTACATTGTTTACATTGACTTCGAAATTTTTTGAGCACTTTTTGAAATTTTTTGAATCCACTGAGATAAAATTGATGTTTCTAATGGAAAAATGAAAATATATTATTGACTTATAAGAGATGTAAGAGGAATAATATTGTGCAGGTAAATGATAACACTCATTAAAAAAAAAGTCGTATATATGTTATTTGACAAAGGGGAAGGAAAATGATCTTATTAAATACTAAGAAGCCATAAAATTCCCAGTATAATAATTCTGTTAAAAACCAAAAATGTAAAAGATAATTCAAAATATAAACCTTTCGTTTAGAGATTAATAACTGTAATTATCGTACATCTTTAATTAACAAATCAGCTTAAAACAACATTTTCTTCGCTGTTTAAGATGTTTTTCAGAGAAAAAAAGGGTATTTTACTGTTTCAAATTTGAAAATTTTACATTAATATTCAATGTAGAAAGATGTCAAGTAAACGATGTAAGAAATCTACTGGCTATTTGAACAATAGCCATGTTCTCTTGTAGGATGATATTTCGTTTCAAGAAATGTTCACATGGTTTTTCAAAAATGTTATTACTGCTGTAGTTATACTAATGAAATTATTTGCAAATAATAAATTATTTGTGATGTACAAAAATAAGCTTATAAATTGATATGTCCTTCAATCACTATGTGTACTTTCTCACGAATGAAAGGCTAATAATTATATCCCATTTAGATGTTTACGTTATGCTTAAATAATACGTTATGTTTTATATACTCAAGAAATTTGACATTGAGTTACTTATAGTAAAGTAGAGTGTAGGCCACTCCAGATTTTCTTTATGAATATATTATTACTTTACTATAAGTAAAGTATAGTGATCGTGAAAAAATTCGATCTCGAGATTTTGACGGAATTACATGTTTTGAGGTCCCAGAAGTCGTTTTATGAAGTTTTTACGATGATGTCTGTGTGTGTGTGTGTGTGTGTGGGTGGGTGGGTGGGTGCGTGGGTGGGTGCGTGTGTTAGCATTGCTTGTTACCACGCTACGGTCCAGAATCTTTGATGGATCAAGTTGATATTTTACACAAAAATGGGCCCCATTTAGACGAAGATCCCTATTGTTTGGGAAGAATTATGCATGATGGGAAAGTCACTTTTTTTGCCAAAAACCGTTTTTTTTAAAATATTTATTTCTCCTAAACTACTAACCCTAGAGTTTTGAGATTTTGACATTATCTTTGAGGTTACAAATGGAACAAACGAAAAATATATTCAGAATTTTAAAACAACAGGAAATATTTTTTTTTCAATAAAATGTACAAATTTTGACTTATAAATCAATCTCAAACCTTGTGAGAGCGATACAAGCCATACTGTTTGACGGACAAGAATGAAACTATGCCTATAAATAGAACATTATATGGACAATGAGTTGAGATATTTTTTTCTAAAATTACATTCGCTAAAGGGGCGTTAGAGTATGATTAGTGTTTTCAGAAAATGTCTTTTTGACGCTAAACGGCTCGTTAAAAAATTATGAAAATTTGACCAAAAATGGAACAAAAAATTAGCAATTCATAAAAAATAAATCATGAAGTTTCAATTACGGAAAAGAGCAATAACGATATAAAAACTCTTTGTTTATCCTAGACTAGGAGATCACCTGCTATACTTGTCAAATTTTTTGTATTTTTTTACATTGTTTACATTGACTTCGAAATTTTTTGAGCACTTTTTGAAATTTTTTGAATCCACTGAGATAAAATTGATGTTTCTAATGGAAAAATGAAAATATATTATTGACTTATAAGAGATGTAAGAGGAATAATATTGTGCAGGTAAATGATAACACTCATTAAAAAAAAAGTCGTATATATGTTATTTGACAAAGGGGAAGGAAAATGATCTTATTAAATACTAAGAAGCCATAAAATTCCCAGTATTATAATTCTGTTAAAAACGAAAAATGTAAAAGATAATTCAAAATATAAATCTTTCGTTTAGAGATTAATAACTGTAATTATCGTACATCTTTAATTAACAAATCACCTTAAAACAACATTTTCTTCGCTGTTTATGATGTTTTTCAGAGAAAAAAAGGGTATTTTACTGTTTTAAATTTGAAAATGTTACATTAATATTCAATGTAGAAGGATGTTAAGTAAACGATGTAAGAAATCTACTGGCTATTTGAACAATAGCCATGTTCTCTTGTAGGATAATATTTCGTTTCAAGAAATGTTCACATTGGTTTTTCAAAAATGTTATTACTGCTGTAGTTATAGTAATGAAATTATTTGCAAATAATAAATTATTTGTGATGTACAAAAATAAGCTTATAAATTGATATGTCCTTCAATCACTATCTGTACTAACTCACGAATGCAATGCTAATAATTATATCCCATTTAGATATTTATGTTATGCATAAATGAGACGTTATGTTTTATATACTCAAGAAATTTGACATTGAGTTACTTATAGTAAAGTAGAGTGTAGGCCACTCCAGATTTTTTTTTGTTTGCGTAGACTACTTTTGTAAAAGATAAAGAACATTATTCATTAATTAGATCATCTAAATTGCTCCCAACATTTGTTAAATCATTGAGCACCACATATATTTATAGTGTAATAGCTAATATCATGGAGACAGGATATTCATAAAAAAGCCATCTCTTGAAATATAATCCTTTAAAAATAGCTTTTTAATGTTTAAATTATTTTATGATTTCTTCCTCTAATTTTCTCTTTTATTTGGCATGAAAATAAACAAAAATTGTTGAACTGAAAAATCTTTCAAGTTGAGACCATTAATTTAAGGATTAAACTAAATAAATAATTGAGTGGACAGGGAGGGTCAGAAAGGGCGGATTAATACTTACCCCCTTCAAATCTGCACAAGTCAAAAAGTTTGCAAAATAAAGGGAGAGAGTTTCATGAATACTCTGAGCAGATGGATCGTCTCTCTTACTCCTCACTTTATGATTCTAATTAAACTCTCCTTGGGGAATGTTGCCAAGTTGGACAAAAACAAGGCTTTTAACTTGATTTATGCTTTCCTTTCTGAGGAAGCAAAATAAGAAATATTTCTTCTAGATCAACTGTTTTAAAAGTCACCATAGCTTCCATCAAATTCTATTAATTTATCTCAAAAATTAGAAAACACAGAAATTAATATTCTTTCATAAATAAATACATCTAATACGCAGTAATTATCAATTTTTAAATAGTTACAGTAACTCATCCAAGATTTTCTTAAAGAATAATCCCTTTCCCTGATAAATTATTACTCGCCACGTTTATAATTCAAATATTTTAACCATTTTTTCAATTTTATGTACTTAAATTTATTAATTTTGTTGCAAACTTCAGAAGTTAGTAAATCAAAACTACAAAAAATAAAAATAATACTTTTATGTATTACTTTTTTTTATAAAATTTTGCCAATAAATAGTTTTTAAAATAAATAAAACAGTTGAGGAAACAAGGAGAAAATTGGTTTTTGTATCGAATAAAGAAATTCGTCTTGTTTGACAAGCCATTCAGGAGGTTGGTTATAGAATCTATTTGGAAGGGGTTGATGGAAAACATTGAAATTGTTTTAGACTCATTCCTGAATATCACTGAAATCGAGTATATGTAAATTTGTGTTTTCTTATATATTCTTTCCTTTATATTCTTTTTTTTTATTATTAAATATTTCCACAAAAGTAGAAAGATGCGAACAAAGAAAATATGCACTTCTGTCAGCATTACGTATGCTGTAATAAGAGTGATGCAAAAATAAAATAGTCTTACACTCTGAGTATCTAGAAAATCAGTTTCATGTATTATGCAATATTTCTAGTACTTCTCCTCTCAACTTTATACTCGTAGATTTATTATTTAATATATCAAATTTAAACATATAAATAACATACAATTAATTATTCAAACTATTTATAAAATTTGCTTGCAATCACTTGTTCCATTTATTAAACAAAATTGTTTTTGATAAAAAGAAATGAAAGTAAATCCGAAATTATGCACAGTAGGAAAATAATTGTTTCAATGTTTGTTTCTTTTATTATCTAAAATTACAAATATTTTGTCTACGAGAATTTTTGTAGGAACCAAACAAAAAAGGTTGAAATATTTTTTTATTTTTAAAATTATTTATTCCAAAAACCTTACATTGTCTATAAGGTTTCCATTAATTATGTATTGTATATTTTCCGCGGAACTAATCAATTCTTCTCCAAGAAATAAATATTTATATGTCGACATATATGTATCGTGTATGTATACATAAAAAGATTTCACATAAACACGTGAAATAACAATCAATGATCAAACCACAATAAGAAATGGGAAAACAAGACTAAGATCTTTTAACCGTAACAAGCGGTCTTCGTCAGAGTCAAAAACCCAACTCAAGTTGACGAAGACCGTTGGTTACGGTTGAAAAATTTAGTCTTGTTTTTCCATTTTTTATTGTGATTTTATCATTGAATGTGTATTTATGTATATGTGTAGTGTTTATTTATATATTCACTTCCAATAATTTGCTGTCAAATACTATCATCTGCAGCGTAAGGAGTAAATAACTTCTTGGAAACATACACCCACACACATGCATGATCATCAAAATCTAAGGAATGGTTCAAGGAAAAATTCAAGTTTAAATAGGAAAAACATGTTCATTTAAAATGGTAATACTTTTCAAATCGTAACCGGGAACACATGTAGATACTGATATCAACTTCAATAGTTAATTAATTAGATTTCTTAAATTACTATATTTTAACGATTTTATATTAATTTATTATATTAAATGATTTCTTTTATCTTTTTTTACTTTTTCTGCGACAGCCGACATAAGTGCTCTCCTTGTTTGTTGACCCTTACATGTAATGCCCTTGTCTCATGGTGAACACGACAGAATTGTTGAAATTTTGGGTGGGTTGCTCAGTGATCACTGTTTCAGTTTCACCATTTTAAAGCTAAAAATGCTGAAGCGTGATCATGGTGTCTTTTTCATTTTTTTCTTCAAACTTTATATTTTTCTCGTATAATAATAAAAGTAAGAAAATTTTATTTATAATAATGATATTAATTTATATTATAGTCGGTACCTGCTTAGGAGCGACTCACATCTATCTTCCTGATCACGAGGCAATCGAAATATAGTGGTGAGTTTCTGTGATTTCTTTAAGTGTAAATCTGGTTTATATACTTATAATATATATAACTCATAATATAATAACAATAATTTAGTAATGGTTAAAATAATAATCACATTAAATTATCGTGTAAATGGTATATAATATAAAATAATTATAGAACTATAATTTTAGTAATAATATAAAGAATATAATGAACATATAAAAAGTTGAATTAATTCTCGAATTAATTCCTTCGAAGCTTTTTCCTCCTCTGTTTGTTTTACGTACCATTCCTCCCTCAATAACATAACTTTCTTAGATGTTAACATCACTCATAACGATAGGACCTTTACCACTTCTGTTTATGTTAAACCTAAATTTTATTATAATTTTGTATTGAATAACTTATAGTAAAATTTATAAAATTAAATAGAGTTTTTTTAATTATGTAAACATTAATTTTTTAATATATTTCAAATGTAGGAACTAGACAACAAAAAAGGAAATAAAATAAAAAAGTAATTAGTAGTAGTAATTACCATTGATTAACTCCTTAAAATTATTTTTAAGTTGAATTAAAATAAATGAAAATATATATATATATATATATTGGTGTACTTAGGGAGCAGGCCTTCTTTTAAACATATTTCATTAAATTGCTTGCCTATCTTTATCCTCTCGTTTTTCCTCGTTTTTTTTAAAAAAAAAAAAGAAATTAGTAAACAAGAACGAGGAAATTCGAGAGGATAAAGATAGGCATGCAATTTAATGAAATATATGTATAACCGTAGTAGACAACTTGAATTTCATAGGAAATGTTTGAAATTAGAACAAGTTGCGAAACGTGCAAATGGAGAATACCAACAATGGAAGATGTCTCAGGTTACCTATAACATTACTAAAATCTCTGATTATATTCAATTCAAACATTATTGCTTTTACTATGTATGTGAGCCAAGGGTCTCGTTACGGAGAAAAGCAAGACCGATTGCTCCCTGTCACTCACAGCCGGTGTCTGTGCATGGGACTGAGCAAGAGTAGAGAGGAATTGGTCAACTACTCTGGCAACCAATAATAGCTTCACTGAACCCTACAGCAATTTATTCAAAGATGTTTTGAAAGTTAACTTACTTCTGTTATTACAAAAGATATTATTCGCTATGCATTTGATTGTTCAGTGATAATACGCTCAACAATACTACAGTGTCATATATTGAAAATTAGGCATCAACCAAAACCCTTTAATAAAATAAATAAACAAATTTCAATAAATGTTCTTGAAAATTCAGACTTCTTGAATTTGTTATTTAAAAATATAAAGAGAAATAAAGGACATGTGCTTTTATATTTTAAGAATATTTTCCAATTACAAACTGAAGTATTTACAAGACTAATGTAACCATTTTCAAAAGACTCTAAAAAGTTTTAACTTGTAGGATGTGTTTTAAAGGTTTCCCGATTTCTAAAGATTCAAGTTTAGTAGGGTGACTGACCATCTACTTCTGCAGAATCTATGCTTCAGGGAATCGACAAGAACCGCTAAGATATCATCATTTCATGTTTATTATTGTTTTGAATATTATATCTCTATTTGCTTATTAATTTGTTCGTTTATTACGTTATGTGTATGCAAAAATTAAATTTCCTTGAGTTAAAAATAGAATAATTTAGAAATATTCTAAATTTTGCAATATACTGGAAACCAACTACAACTGACATATTAATTTATAAAGCTTGCATTAAGTCCACAGCAAAAACTGTCAGGATTCCATTATATGATTTACTAATAACAATATCTATGAAGGCATATAACTTTAATACAGAACTTTATACTACAAAAGCAATAGCAGTTAACAACAGATATAATTCAGCCTTAATAAATAAAATATTAAAAAATAGAAATAAATAAAAATAAATTCTAACCAAAACACTAATAATGTTAATAATAATAATCATAATACAGTACGCAGCTATAACATATTTAAGGGAAGTTAGCTATAACATTGCTAATTTAATAAAGTAATAGATCGTAAGGGTAGGTTTGAAAACTAATAACTCAATAAACCAAATAATAGGTAAAACAATGCAATATATAACTTATAAATATGAGAATAGGGGTTGATATAAACTAAAGTGTCAAAATTGTAACATGTATACTTAGGGTAAATTGGAAAAAGATTTAAACAACGATTTAAACAACACATTAATGATTATGTAAATAACATGATCGAATTAAAATATATGTACTAAGTATTTAAATGAATATAGACATGAACCAGATAGCATTGAAAAACTAATGGAGTTAATAAAAATATGACTAAAAGGAGAAAAAAATGAAAAATGATAGAAGAAATGGAATTATATAAACATAGACACATAACCTAATAAATAAACAAATCAATAAGTAAGTAGATATAATATTCAAGCCAATTATGAACATGAAATAAGGCAAGACAGGCATGATAACGAGCACGTAAATTGTATAAAAATAACAAGAAAAAATAGATTCTAATAAAGAAGTTTTAATGATAGTAATTTTAAGCATAGATTTGTACTTTTGGTTTTTGTAGGTATTTATATATCTGTGTTCCGTAAGTACGATTAGTCCCATTTGATGATCCGCCTATGCAAAATCATTGGACGACTCCACCACGGAGTGACGAGGTTTGTCTTAATAATATTAAGTAGTTGGAGGCCTTGGCACCTGCAGCATCTCATCAGTCTGATAGTCTCTCGTCAGGTTTGTAGAATAACTCACCGATGACTATCGTTGAACGATTGAGCATCCAACTTTTATCTCATAGAGTATTCTTATAACTCGTTGATTGTGTAGTTAAAAGGTAGAGTACATCCTTCATGATTTAAGTATTTTTCAAATATGAAAAAATTAAAATTTGTTGTATCTTTATTTACTGCTTTCCTAAGAATATTATGCAAGTATGCATACATTTTACAAAAAATCGCTTTTAAATGTAAATATCATTAACTAGATTCCGTTCCTTATTAGGAAATCAAGAAAGAAAAAAACGATTACAAGAATGTTTTACGTTTATAATTTATATAATGGATTAGTTTCAGTAGAGAGTGAGAGGTTTGAATGGACAATGGTTATGTCTGCAATTATATGAGAGGGTCTCGTCGAGGGTGATTTGTCAGTCGTGACGAGCAGTGGTGAAGGGCGCTTGGGTAAATGAGAGAATCGGAGGAAGAGAGAGGGTGAAAAAGGGTTGTGAATAAATAATGTCTGACAGAGAGAGTGGGAGCGAGAGGAGCTGACAACTGGATGGAGTCCTAATCAGTGACAGAGACGGATGGACACAGAATCTCCCACGTGCCTCGCGTCCCTTACGACTTACCAATAACAATACTCTTATTAATTACCTTTTCTTACCAAATATGACAATTCTACCATTAACTTAGCCCCATATCGAATCGGGTATAGATAACAGAAATTGGACACAACCCTTTTCTCAAGGAATTGCAAACAAAACTAATTAATATCAATTTAAAAATTACTCCTTTGTACAAATATTTACAAACTAATCATGTTTAAGTTCAGATGTTAAATTAATATTAGTTGTTATACAACAAAATTTACTAACGTCCAGTTTAAATTTTTTTAAGCATAAAATGGTGTATTTTTTTAGACATACATTTTTTAGTCAAATAAAGATATCAATTAAAATAATAATACAATCAAACATGGTCATATTTATAATTCAAAGTGCTTGTCATCAGTAAACTTGGCTCTGTTGTGGAAAAATTGCGTTCACATTTAATAATTCAGAAGCTTTCAAAACTTGTTATGGATGCAAACCCTCTACTGAGAGTGAAATTTGCCCGCCATAATTCAATTTACCAATGATTGAAAAAATATTAGAAAAGATAAGACTTTGTCACAAGTGTCATAATTTCTTGATAACACCAACAATCTTCTTTATTTGGCATTAATTTTATTTTTGTTCAACTCTCACTGCTAGACGTTTCTACTTCAGAAAGTCCGCATTTCCAATCTTCAAAACGACTGCCTTAATCCTCCTTTGTAACTGTCATATTCATGCGTCGTTTATATTTGTTATACAGCGAAATGGGATCAGTTGATTCAATAACAAAGGTACATATCTGTACAACTCTGCTATTGAATATAATATCTCATCAATAGAAAAGAATAGACCTTGTTATGATCCAATTAAAATAAAAAACTCGTCAAATTAGAGTAATCTTGTTAAGTTTACTAGTTCAGAAGTTTTAAGTAAATAACATAAATTATTAACGTCACATTTAGTATGATGCATTTAAAAATTCTTATTACAGTTAATTACTGGAGTTTCAAGTAGCCATGTTAAAATAGTGTATGCAGATAATATTATGGATAACACTCGGTAGTTTAGGGAGAATGTTAGATTTTTAAATAATTCCTAGGGTTTTTTTTTTCATTTCACTTTACTATATAACAAATCTTTTTTTTTTAAATAAATAGTAATGTATTTATCTTAACAGGTGACAAAGCTATTAATGTGTTTACTAGTCTATGTATCCAATCTAATCTATTTCACCTAATCTAATGCGTTTAGCAGTAATTATTCAAGATTTGGCGATTTCTTTACAACTAGTCGTCAGCAGTTAACAACCATTTGCTTATTATAATAGATTCATGACATAGGATTAGCAATTTAGTGTTGAATAAGTGAATAGAAAGTGAGCATGTCTCACTGAATATGGGAACATTTTACACAAAACCAATGCTAAATCAATGAATCTTGCTCATTTTTCAATATAAATACTTAAAAAGTCAAATATATATTTAAAGAAACGTGATAGAATTTATGGTTTTGAGCCTGCTTTTCAGTGATGACAAACATTCAATTGTAAGAATTTCTAATGAAGCTTAGATTTGGTTGCTGGGTATTAAACTGAATGTCGGTGTATCTTCGTCATAAAATCTTCTATTTATTTATAATTTCAATCACTTTCTTAATATGTTTTACTATTGAAGATATATTTTTACTTATTCTTACTTTACTCATTCGTTCCTTTCATTTACCCTCTAAAAGAAATATGGTTACCAAAATATTGGCTTTGCGTCAAAATTGCGATATGAAGTTTTCACGGAAATCATACATGAGATACTCTAAGTCCAATAAATAGGTTTTGCCCATTGCTCTGCTTGCTCAATTTATTCATGTGGAAGGTGAATAAATCTGAGCACGTCGTCACTCGGAGAAGGACGTTAAACCGTCGGTCCCCAGCCTGTACGATGTCAGTGTACGAGTGTTCCCTTGTGGGACTACTATTGCAACTTAACCTAACCTACTCTTAACACAGATAAAAAGCAGCTTCGGCATAAATACTGAAATTTTCAAGAGGGCATTTTCGCTAAAAGAAAGTCAGTTTTTTTGGGTTTTAGTAGAAATTTGTTCACACCATATATAACAAATTCACTCTACTCTGAGCTTCTTAATAGTGTGTGTTCAGCGGAGAAATTGTACTTTGGGGTTTAAAGTTTAGAAAGCTGTTATGGAATGGGTAAATGAACTTTTAAATTTTAAAAGGCTCCTATTAAGATCACAAGGGTGTTAAACAGAATATTAGCAGTTGAATATAGAAAATAAAAGTTACATTTTAAAAAAAATTGTTTAATTTTGTGAACATTGTAACTGAAAAGTTAGTTCATAGCTATATCCCTAAATTCGGATATCCAGTCCTTAACGATTGCAATGAAATATAGGCTGAAAACAGTTATCACACAAAAAGGTCACTGGCTAAGGAGTGTCCTCTCATTCTTGCTTATAACAACTTAATTATGATAAGTTAGATACAAAAACTAGCCAAATATTTTTCGAAGGGTACTAAGTAATACCTAACGCTCAAACAACTTAAAAAAAATCATTCATTTACATCATTTACAAGATTAAGTTTGGTATATTTAAAATTATCAAAAAGTATTTAAAAAAAGTTAAATGATTCATTCAAGCATATAAAATAAAAATTTTGTTAATTAAAGTTAATTAAAGCTCTGAAGAATACTTAAGACGTTTGGTGGCCATATGATACATTGACAGACTTCAACCTATTAGTCATCATCTTGAGAGAATTAGAAAATTAAGTGTTCTGTGTCATGAAATGTGGTTCTCCAATGTTGATAAAATTAACTTCAATAATATATTTATTGACTACTGAACTCAACGATTATTATCCGGTTACATAATCTCTTTAAGAAGAACGAAAAATTCATAAGGACCCGAGAATGAACGAATTCAAACTTATTGAATTATATTTATTCATTATACTCGTAAATCAAAGCAATTTATATTCACATCAATGATATAGTCGTAGAGGTCACTCAGCTTTAGAAAAAGGTTTCAAGCCATCTCAAGCGGATGATATGCATCACCAAGTAGGTGGTTTGACTAAGAAAAGTAACCTAAATATTAGAAAAAGAAATATTAAACCATGCATATAAAGTTAAATGTAACAACAAACAAATATCTACCATTTTTTTCCAAAGAAGTAGGATACTTAATGTACAAATCTGGTCATTATCCTAGATTTTTTTGTAAGAGGTTGATAATCTTGTAAACGCCGTCTCTCTTGCAGAGTGGAAAGCAATCTATTTCATGTCAATGGAATACAGTCACAGATCTATTCAACTTGGGGAAAGCACAACTTTACTCTTCCAATGTCAAATTAACCAGGAAATGTTTTTCACAAATAATTAATACAGGTGGCAATTAAAATGAGCGTCACATTATACCACTCAAAAGTGCTGAAGCCAAAATGTTATAGTTTAGTTGTCGTAAACAAGAACATAAATAAATCACAAAATACAAACAATTATTCTTAGATAATATAATACATTTTCATCCCTTCACGTTTATGTCCGGTGCTCTACGCGCTCTGAGTAAAACATCTTCCTACCCAGAAGCCCGTATGCCAATAATCATATCTTCAGTAGGATTTTTTTTCCTACCTCTTTTGCTATTGACAGATAACATCAACTTCACTGTTGATTGCCAACTGATATTTTAATAGATGGCATTACTCTTCTGATGGTATTTTTAGCAAACACTTGAAGCTGTAAGTATATTGTTCTATTATTTGTGAAGCTGTATTTTATATCTCAACTTACATATTTATATGACCCTACAGTCCGATTTTTTGGCGAATGTAAGAACTTGAAATATGAGATGTTTGATTAATAACCTTAAAAGAATGAAAGTCTCAGCCTTTCATCATAACATCATATATTATTTGTAAAGAACAAACTACTCTTTGGTGTAGAGAATACTATAAAATATTTCATAATAGTTTGTAATAAATAATTAAGAATTAACGCACACAAAACATAAACAAAATACTACTTATATTATTTTTATGACATTATTATGTTTATACGTTCAAGTATATGAAATGTTTAATCATTAATATGATTATTAATTATTTTAAATGGCTTTTTAAAAATGTCTGCTTCATATTATTATTATTGTTATTGATTTGTTGTATACATAGATTTCTAAGTTGAAAATGAAATGTTTTAGAAAACTCTTGAAGTTGGAGAAAGTTAAAGTCAGACTTGAATACATATCAGTTGGTGAGGTCAAAGGAGCTTCGCCAAGGAGGTGGTTGAGTTGGATAAGGTGGCGAAGGGAGGGTTACCACCCTACTAGGGACAGATAGTCACCCTGCGTGCTCCATTATTCACAGGTCAATCTATTCCAAACACCCTTATCCCCAAAGGGCTAGCACGTTCTATGGGGGTCAATATATTGGTTTCTCTAGAGTTAAACCAAAATGGAAGGAACCTGAAAAAGGAGACATTGAATGAATAAAGAATTCAACTGTATTTTTCAAATAACGATGAAACCATTATTTTTTTGGTAAATTGGTTTTAGTTTTATTTCTTCAAACATTATCATCGTTGAATCAATATTTATAGTAATGAAATATTCCTATAGAATACAATATTTGATTATTAGAGATGCTGTACTGGCGACTTTTAGAAGAATGATTTAATTACATTTGACATATATATTATACACCTGAGGCTTATTACACCCGTAGCGAAATTTAGATTTATTTTACGATTGTAACTTAGGTTGGTAGCAGCAAGATAATAATGCTACACACATTAATTTCAAATGGAATAAAATGTATAACAACCATTTTTAAACAAACTCCCCATTGAGGTATTAATAGTTAGCTCTGAAATATTGAGATAATCCAACTAAATATAACTAGTGGAGCAGATTTAATACCTAGATATCATTAATTAAAAAAGTCTTAATTGTTGATATTAAGTTGAATTGTAATAATTATTATTTAATTAAAAAATGCCATAGTATATTTTTTAATCTTGTGCCCCAAACTTTACCCCAAACGTTTTAGCTATCCCAACAATGATAAGAAAATATTGGAATAAAAAAAAGTAGAGTTTTATCATATTAATAGAAACTTCCCAGTAGACTACACTCAAATATAGTAAAAGTAAACATCAAACAAACTTGTTTATTAACAAGTTCAGTGTAGTTTTAGGTTTAATGTCCGCTATCTGCAGACGTAATATCAAATCACAATAGTAATGTATTATAAAACTTTGTAATATCAGTTTAATTGATTAAATTTATATTATTGTGACCATATCTATTTTATCAGTTATAAGAAACTTGAAATCTTTGTTCTAGAATAATCTGGTATGTTATCATTATTTTTATTAAACTGAGAGCCTGTCATATAGGTCTCGACCGTGCCCCAGTCTTATCCGTCCTATCACGTTTCTGTTCTTTGTTTCAAAAAGAACTTTATGTTATATTATAATCTTCATGATTTTTCTTAAGAAAGAATCTCTTAAAAAGATTTCCGCCTCTTTCTCCTAGAGTGTGCATTATTCGGATGATGTTAATTGCAGCTTATACAAGTAATAATTAAGTGATAATGTTCGGTTAGATATTCTACTAACATTTTTAATATTTTTTGGTGAAGATTTGTTTTTTGTTACCAAATTAACTTTGGTCTGAATATGCTCTCTGAACAAAATGATGCTATCTGTATCATAGTATCATAGCTTCCTTTTTTTCTTCTTTATCTGATTCCTTCTTCATCCATTCCAATCTCTAGAAACTTAAGGTGTTTGTGCAAAAAAAAAAGTTTCCAACCACAGATGGTTTGTTCGGCTCAAACTTTTTTAAATGGTCAACTAGAAAATTCCCAGGTAGCCACAATATTTTCACTTATATGAGGAAGCCAGATTTAACTTATTTTCACTGGTTTTATTATTGAGTTTTTACCCGTCGAATGGCAGACAAAAGCCTCTTCCTTGAAATTAAGAAACTTCAAATCCAAGTGTTCACTTCGACACCACTATTAGGAGCATTGTATCTGGTGACATAGAAGCCAAATTATTAATGATTCCTTGTATTAAATTTTTGATAATTTTATCTCTCACAGAAGAATTTTCATTTCTTTCCGTTCTCATTACAGTACAAATTGCTCTTTTTGATAAAAATATCCACTTCAATAATTTCTCTTGATGTATGGATAAACATGCGAATGTGTGAACATATTTATAGTTTAAACTTGTCCTGATTCTTATAGTTTTTGACAGCAGATGTATTAATTTTGTAGAGTCAATGCGTAAATGTGGGTTTTATGTTCTGCCAAAGAAAATGTCACAGAAGAACATTGCTGCTGCGATCTTAGCCAAGGAAGGTTTGGTTGCATTTATATACAGCCTTTTACCTCTATTAATCTGTCAACAACAAGAAGCACTTATTAGTCTTCTGGGAGGTAGATCTGCTCCTGGTCTTAACCTCAATTGTCAATTCCTTTGATTTTTTTAGTCTTTTAATTTCCTTATTTACTTATTTTTATTTTTAGTTGGGTTTTCTATAATGTTTTAATAGTTTTTATTTAAATATTTTCATTGTTTATTATTTATTTTGCTTTTATTTCTTTATCTATCCTTCATAAGTTAGCTATGCTGTTTGAGTACTTCTTCAAGACCACCAGTCCTTCACTTTGGAGCAATTCACTTCTAGCTTTCTGATGACGAGGCCATCGAAATATACTAGTGAGTTTCTGTTTCATTTCTATGTATTCTTTTTCTGATCATAGTTCGTGGAACTGTTTCATTTAATTGGCTATATACATTTATATGTATTCGTATAGGTAGGCAGCAAATCTTCTTTTAACATGTTGAATTGAAATATGCAGCAGCCTCTGCATTTACGACTTTTTTACTGACTGTCTCTAATTTTCTGATTCTTCTTCTATCAGTTTGGGGTAATTCCCAAATTAACTTTGCCAGAGACATTTATATATATATATATATATATGTATATATATTATGTATATATATATAAAATAAAATTTCAGAAAAAAGAGTGGAAAGAATGTACTAGGAAAATACATATTCATACTTTGATACCTCAGAAAGATTATCCTGAAGGTTATCTACCTAGTCCTGTTAGGAGTTGGTTAGTAGACTGGTTATAATCCACCTTTAAGGTGCTGCAGGAATAGAAACAAAATTGTACATTTTAAGATTTATTTTTCAAACAGTATTTCACCATATTTATCATAAGTGTTTTGTTATCTTACATGTAAATTTTTGAATAAATATACAATTGATGAAGTTTACTATAAACACTTATAGTGTTTGACTGTAGTCAAGAAAATTGCCAGTAAAAGTGACAATATTTCTTTTCATTTTGTACTTTTAGTGCTAATTTCATTTATATATATATATATATTGAAAAGTGAGTCTTTGTTGTGTTTCTGTTTATGTGTCACTGCTTATTTTAATTGTTATTTGTCCTGCCGGACCGTTTTTCGTTTATCATGGTATACATATATATATATATATATACTCGTAGGTGTATAATGTCATCGGAATTCGGTCAATTTTCCAGGATCAAAATCAAACTCTCAATGCCAACGTTTCGGTTTTATTTAAAACCTTTTTCATAGGCAGAAGTCAGAAAAAATGATTTTTCTAATATATATATATATGAAAGAAAAATGAAAGAAAAATGAAAAAATCATTTTTCTAATTCAAAAATTAGAAAATCAAATTAGAAAAAATTAGAAAAAATAGGACTTCTGCCTATGAAAAAGGTTTTAAATAAAACCGAAACCTTAGCATTGAGAGTTTGATTTTGATCCTGGAAAATTGATCGAATCCCGATTACATTATACACCTATTCTATCCAACGGTTGATATATTATTGAATTTGTTATAAATATATATACATTAATTAAAGTACAGAAAGAAAAATAGGAACAAAATTGAAGTTTAAACTCAGTCAATTCTTCAGGTTCAAATTAAACCTGTCACTTTAACTTGATAACATTTATGTGTGTTCTCTCTCTGGACGGCCACTCTAACCTAACCTAACCTAATCTAATATATATATATATATATATATATATATTATATATATATATATAAACTTTAAAAGTTAAACAGGTCAAGGAAAGAAGTAAAAGTTGACGTTCATAAGCAAAACGTTTATTAAAGAAGGGAATAGAGTAAAAGGGAGAAGCAAAAAAGTATAAGTGAAAAGATGTCAGACAATAAAATGATGTAATATGATAGAAGAGGAAAAAAAGATTATAAGACAGGTTAAATGAAATAATAAAACAAGAAAAGGTTAAGTAAGTTAACTTGAGAAAATGGGAGAGGGTTAATGGGAAGGAGGTACAGAAATATCATCTGGTAAATGGGCATACTTGTAACCCAGGGAACCAAGCAGGCCTTCCTTCTATGTAGGAGTATACTCGTATATGTCTGGCGGAAGAACGCCAGCTCTCGAGGCATCTTACCCTTTATTTATTGTAATACCTATTATATAATATCTTTTTATTGTATCAAATCTTTATTTAACCATCTGCTGTAATATCTTTTTGCATTACGCTTAAGGATCATTCCTTCTAGAATTTTCTTCTCACTTTTATACGTATACTTCTGTTTCTTTTCATGATCTCATTACCCTGTTTAATCCTATATATATATATATATATATATCATTGAATAATGACCGTATTTCACTGATGTCACTTTCTTCACCAGTTTTTCAAGGTTTCTGAATACCTTCTTCTTTCCTTCATCCAAACGTTGGAGAGTATTAATTAAGTGGGAACTGACATGTTTCGACTGGCTTCCAGTCATCTTCAGGGTAATTAATTATTACGGTCAGTTATTCAATAAAATATGCTTGAATTAAGGTCTGCTCCCAAATTTTAGAAATATATATATTACAAGATGTCACAAAACATATTCAATCGAAACCAACATTTAAACCACAGTAAAAAAAAATAGAACTGTGTTTAAGAACTTTTAACCAAAACAAGTAGTCTTCCGTCAGTAAAATAATAATTGTGACTCTGAAGAAAACCACTTATTTTTTCAAAAAGATAGACTTAGTACAAGAATTATGTTTAGATCAAATTTAACTAGATTAATAAGAATATTATTAAAAGAAATGAATGAGGCAGCTCTAGGATGAAGAAAAAACCGGAAAGTATTTAAACACTCCAAGTGTTCTATGCAGGTATAGAGAGACTTAACTTGCATGGTAACAAGGAGTGGTGAGTGATCGAGAGTTTTGGGGAGAAAGACTATTGAGAAGCTGTAGAAAGTGAAAAGTATCCTTAGAGTAGGAAGATTAGATCGAAACATGAGACTGTAAAAAGAAATGAACATAGGCTGATAGTCTTTCTGTCAGGAAACCATAACAGATTCTATGGACCTCCTGGGAGGATGGAAGTTAGATTTATGAAAAGTTTTATATATTTTGTGAAGAAGATAGAATATAGGGCAACGAGAATGGAAAGGAATTTAATATATATATATATATATATATAAAATGAAAATACTAAACAGTCCAAACCGCACAGATAAGTAACTGAAAAAACAACACATATAGAACGAGAACACTTACTGGATCAATATTTCGAACCGAAGTTCGTCATCAAGAAGAGAGTAGAAGAGAAGAAGAAGAGGTACGTGTGTTCAGGATTGTGGTTGGAAGGCGACTCACAATCCTGGTTGAGTCGCCTTCCAACCACAAT
Source organism: Hermatobates lingyangjiaoensis (assembly GCA_026182355.1). Taxonomy (NCBI): domain Eukaryota; kingdom Metazoa; phylum Arthropoda; class Insecta; order Hemiptera; family Hermatobatidae; genus Hermatobates; species Hermatobates lingyangjiaoensis. The sequence goes on from JAPFBL010000089.1 coordinate 2,099,041, forward strand.
CCTGAACGCAAGTACCTCTTCTTCTTCCCTTCTACTTATATATATATACGAGTATATATATATTACAACCAAAGCAACACAAAGATAGATACAGATATAACTCATTTCTACAATTTGACAATATATAGTGTAGAGAGGCATTCACCATTAGCTCCCAATGGCAACTTCACTCCCTGATAACGAAATGTAGGAATGAATTATGCATGTATCTATATTTGCGTTGTTTTCATAATAATTTTTATTTAATGTCATATGGACTATTTCATTGAATGTATAATAAGTTCTTTGATCATTATGAAATATATGACAAAGACAAGTCACTATTTACATTATACCCCGGAGCTGGATCGTAGGATCGAATCTGTCAGTTAAAATGATCGTGAATTGCAAGTCTGCGGTTAGCTTTGTCTCAAAGAAAGTCTGCTCCCTACTTGCGCACACATTCGCACACACACACACACACACACAACACACACACACACACACACACACACACACACACACACACACGAGCACATATGCATACACACGAATATTTATAATATATATATATATTTATATTTAATATGAAAACTTGATAAAGATAATGATTATGGATCAAAACCAAAAAAATGTTTATCGTAGAATACAATCTTACCGTGGAATAAGATTGCATTAAAAAATACTGACAAATAAATCTTCATGTATTTATTACATCTAAAGAAATACCATTTAAATAAGCAATATAATTTCCATAAGTGGTTGTCACCTTTGGACATCTTGTTTCTTAGTTTTTTTTTTACTTCGTTTTAAAAGAAAAGGAATGGCATTCATTAATACCATGAGCTTACAATATTTTTTTGCATTAATCTTATTTTGCCAGTATGATGTCAAAATATTGATAAATCCGCTGTTTTAAGAACTGTTAGATTTCCCATGGTAACTTTCGTACATAGTTTATAGTTTATTGCATACAGAAGATTACATATTAATTATTTTTAAATCTTTTACTTCAGAACTGAAAAAAAAGACATTTTTCATTCTCCTTTATCATAAAAGGGAAAAGTAGATTTAGCAATTGTTCTTTAGAGAGGAATAATTTCGATTAATAATGAACTAAATTTAAAGTAAAATAATGCCTCATTTAAGAAAATAGTTCCGTATTTTGTATTGAGTATATGACGATATCCGTCATTTTCCTCCTATAATGAAACGATTAAGTATATGGATTAAGTTTCTTACTGAACGCAGGTTTTCTTTAATGTTGCTTCCTCTTCTTTTCGTCAATATTTTTCTTGAGGGCAAGTTTAATGAGACAAAGGTCTGGGTAAGATTCACGTAAAGCCTCGAAATTTTAGTGGTGTTCAATTGAAGTAAGGCGTTCAAATGTAGGAGCGGAAAGGCAATATTAGTTATGACAGCTTTAATTACGTTTTTGTATTCTGCATAAAAACTGCTATAAAAGTTGGAAACTACGTAACTGTAGATATTACTAGAATCAATAGCATTTTGTATTTAAATGATATATATCCCAAAAATCATCAAGACATTTCACTGTTTTTATTATTGTTTTAATTTCTTTCAGAAATTTAAAAAAGTAAAATTTATTTATATTAATCTTAACCAGATATCTTATTTTCCTGATTATAATTTTAATCAAAATATAGTGACAAATTATGGTTGGCATGCATATTAAGTTATTATAATTTCCGGATTTTTTGTGTTACTTGATACTTGAAGTCGCTTGCCTTATAGTGAATGAAATCTCACTACTAGCTTAAGCATTAAATGACTTGACTGTTGGAAAGTTTTGCTATCTTTCTATTTAAAAGAAAAGAGCATAATATGACTTGATATATGTTTACTTTCGTTCAATAACATTTATAGATTTTAATGTTTTTAGATCTATAATTAATGTAATAATAATTCTAATTACATAACTCTTTGTTTGCTACTTTTTTTATTGTTGTTTATGACTAGTAATGAAATAGAAAAAGTAATTAGTTTTATATACAACTTTTTCCACCACACCCTTCATAAAGACCTAAAAATTTCAATCATTCAAAATTTAGCCTCTGATTGTTATAAATCAATTCACAACAACCTTTCCTCTCACCCAAATCCATTTGTACAAATCCTTTCTTCGTCCTCACCTTCCCAGAATCTCCCAAGACGACTCAAGGGAAGATTGCCGAGGGACCTACTGCTACGTTAATATACTATAAAACAAAGTGAAAAGTTGAACTAGTGTGTTTCATTCTTTACTCATGTGCATCGAAGTTACTGTATAATCGCTTATTACATATGTTTGGTACCCAAAATATGATTAGTTGTATATTTGTAAATAAAGGTGTTAAAGAAAAACTTTTTCCATGATATCGGGTTCTATTTTTTTTTTGTTTTTTTTTTGTTTTGGGCAACATTAGTACATAAACATGTGTTAATGTTATCAAATGTCTTAAACAAGATAACTCATTGCTATAGAAGATGGCAGTTGATATATGTAGTCTGTTATTTTTAGTAATAAAATATGTTGAAAGGCCGAGAAGAAGGGTTGGCTAATCGATTCCACCTAAATCTCTCCCCACTCCCATAGCAGTGTTTCCCGTGTGGACATTCTGACACTTGGACGTACTCTGGCAGACTGGCTCCATTAGCAGCTGAAAAGCTTAAATATAGAACACTCCACTTCTGAAATGTCACTAATGGACTGTCTCTCTCGCTCGTGGATTATTACACTGACAGCTTACTCTTAATTGTGTATCCGACTTCTCCAACAGGTTTCATATACGAAATTTCTGCTGGCAAGTAATAGCTTTACTTCATTTTGTTTCTAAATGTTACTCAAACTGATAAACAACGAATGAAATTAATCAAATCATAAAGTTATTTATGAAATTCATAAAAGTACTGATAGATACTGCATTGTAAAGCAATTAAATTGTCTGCTATTAAAATTTTGCCATAGATGTCGTCTTTACTATTAAATAATAAGTAGTGAAGTGTCTTTCCTTACTTTAAGGGCTTCTAAGGAAGCCCTCATTTGGTTGTTGGGTGCTAGAAATGCCCCTGTCATGAGTTAATCAAATGACTTCCTCTATTTTATTTTATTTCATCATGATAACTATTCTTTGTTTTACTTTTGCCTTCTTGATACATTTTTTAACTTGCTCTAAATTTGTTCTTTTGTTTTTCACAATTCAGCACCCTAAAGCTTAGTTTTTCTTGATATTTTTCTCTTGTATTCTCATTATTTCTCACTTCAACTTTAATTTTTAATTTATAATTTTATCTTTTCCATTTTTTCTCTTTCTTTTCTCTCCTCCTTCACTTAAATATTACTCTCATTTTTTTATTTATTTATTGTTTAAACTGGTCCACGATGGTAAGGTGACTTTGTATCGGTTGGTGGACGTTTTCACTTCTCCACTCCTTTGTTTCTTCTTATTTTTCTTTCTTCTCCACTCCTAAGAACGGCAGAAGCCAAAATGATTGAAAATTGTGAGTGTTAGACTCTTTTTTTTATTTTTTATACTTGTAACTTAAATTATATATGTAAAAACCAATTAAAAAGAAGATAGCACACAAATAGACACAGGAATAACTCACTTCTGTATTTCGACCATCTTCGTCATCAGGAGGCGAAGAGTCCCGCAGGAAGGCAGAGCGGCGACTCCGCCTTTCTGTTGAAACTTCCTGAGTCGCCGCTCTGCCTTCCTGTAGGACTCTTCACCTCCTGATGACGACGATGGTCGAAATATAGAAGTGAGTTATTCCTGTATCTATCTGTGTGCTATCTTCGTTTTAATTGGTTTTTATTTAAAAGTCCGTTGGACCGTTTCATTTAATTACTATATATATATATATATATATATATATATATATATATATATATCAATGACCAAACCACAATTATTTTAAATATATATGTATATATATATATATATATATATATATATATATATATATTCTAGTTAGCTTCAGCTACTCAAAGGGACTACTTCTACCCGATGACGACGACTGTCGAAATATCGTTGTGAGTCTTTTGTGTGTGTCTTTATTTGTGTTTTCTCTTTCCTGTATGAACTATATATATATATATATATATTGAATTTGATAGCAGATTCTGCATTCACGATTTTCCTACTTATAGCTTCTATTTTCCTTACAATTTTCTTTTCAGCAGGTGATAATTGCCAAAGCAAACTAGCATACGACATTCAGAAGGCTGGAAATAACCACTTCACTGGGGATAACTATATTTAATTATACACTACACTAGATTAAACTAAGATAACAAGCTTTCGGCCCTATGGGTCATCGTCAGGTTCTTAAACTACACCGGCAGAATACGCTGTCAGTGCAGAATACGCTGCAGAAGGGAAATTACCTTTCCTGGATATTCTGATACACCAGAAATCCGGTGACTTCAACACTGAAGTTTACCGGAAGTCATCAAACCCTGGTCTCTGTCTAAACGGCCAGAGTGAGTGCCCAGATAGATATAAGGTGTCTACAATTAATGCTTATATAAAAAGAGCACTCACAAACTGTACAGACTGGAGACTCATACACAACGAAATTGACAAGTGTACACAAGTCCTTGTCAATAACGGATTCTGAAATAAATTAGTGGCCAATGCAGTTAGAATATATTTAGAAAAATGGCACAACAACAATATGAAGAACGACCGAAAACCTGGAGAACAAATACAGCTCTTCTATAAAGCGTATATGAGCACCGAGTATAAACAGGAAGAACGAGCCCTTAGGAAATAAATTTATAACAATGTTGAACCAACTAACGAAGGTGACGCACTGAAGATCACCATCTACTACAAGAGTAAAAGGACTCAAAACTTGGTAGTTTCAAACCGTCCGAGAGTTGACGTCTCAGACCTCAATCGCAGTCACCTAGTGTACCAAGTAGTGTAGTCACTTGCACCACAGGGAACTGTGCAGCCCTGCCCTCTAGGTACATCGGGATGACTAGGATGAAACTGTCAAGACGTCTGACTCTCCATCTCACGACAGGAGCACCAAGGAACCATGCAGAAGAGGGACATGGTATTCCCCTGTCTAGGCAGAACCTGGTTGAGGGTTTTCAGTTGGCATTTAAACGCCAAAGTAGTCAGTAATATGTATATTTAGTTAATATAAGTAGTTTAAGAACCTGATGATGACCCATGGGGCCGAAAGCTTGTTATCTTAGTTTAATCTAGTGTAGTGTTTAATTAAATATAGTTATCCCTAGTGAAGTGTTTATTTAGTGTTTCAGCCTTCTGTTTTTCTTGATATTTTTCTCTTGTATTCTCATTTTTTTCTCTTTCTTTTCTCTCCTCCTTCACTTAAATATTACTCTCATTTTTTTATTTATTTATTGTTTACTTGTTTTGCTTTGTTATTGTTTGCTTTGGCAATTATCACCTGCTGAAAAGAAAATTGTAAGGAAAATAGAAGCTATCAGTAGGAAAATCGTGAATGCAGAATCTGCTATCAAATTCAATAATACATGCTTGAAAGAGGACTTGCTGCCGAAATACACTAATATATATAGTTCACACAGGAAAGAGAAAACACAAATAAAGACACACACAAAAGACTCACAACGATATTTCGACAGTCGTCGTCATCGGGTAGAAGTAGTCCCTTTGAGTAGCTGAAGCTAACTGTATATACGAGGTGTGAAAATAAAGTAGTGAGACTGATTTTTTTTTAAATTTTCTATTCAAATACAATTACAATGTGATATTGTCACCTTCAAAATAATTCCCTTCGGAAGCCACACAGCGCTGGAGACGGTCCTTCCAATCATTGTAGCATTGCTGGAACTCGGATTCTGGAATGGCCTTCAGCTGGTCGGTTACAGCAGTTTGTATGTTTTGTAGTGTCCCGAAATGAGTTCCCTTGAGGTGATTTTTCAATCTCGGGAAGAGGAAAAAGTCACAAGGACTCAAGTCTGGTGAATAAGGAGGCTGAGGAGCAACAGGAATGTTTTTACTGGCCAAAAACTCGTTTATTGAGATGGCAGTGTGACAGGGCGCGTTGTCGTGATGCAACACCCACTTGTCTTTGATGTTTGGCCGCACACGAAGGACTCTTTTTCGATCATTCGATCATTCTGACTGTCAAGCGTCGATCTGAACGCACAAGGTTCCGTACTCTGTTGACATTTTCATCGGTGTTTGCACTTGAAGGCCTTCCGCTTCGTGGTTCATCTTCAATCGACTCTCTTCCTTCTGAAAATTCCTTAAACCACCGAAAAACCTGTGCCCTTGATAAAACACGTTCTCCATAGGCCTCCTGAAGTTTTTCAAAAGTTTCGGTTGCACTATGTCCAAGTCTGAAGCAAAATTTGATTGCACACCGCTGCTCAACTTTGAGGTCACTCATTTTTAAAACGCTCAAGAAAAAACCATTTCACGAAAACCAACGCTACAGACAAACAAATGACTGTGGCGAGTTCAGATTCATACTGGAGGCGCATCACACGTGCACCTGACGCTACTCAAGGCCACGCGTCTCCAGCGTTGCCAGATCGAAAGCGACGTTGCCAGTCTCACTACTTTATTTACACACCTCGTATATATATATATATATATATATATATATATATATATATATAAACTCAGAAATTGTTATTGACCTCTTCTATTCTATTCAATGTTTTGTTATTGATGGCTAGGTCAAGTAAAAGAAAATAAACTCCTTTCTAGGCCGACGTTTCGATGTATTTGTACATCATCTTCAGGGCTAAAATTAGAGTAAGACTATAATACATTTATCAAAACAATCTACAACTCACCTAGAGAACTAAACACACATTTTTTTTTTAAGACCAACAGATACATACAGGTTATTTTATAAACAGAGTTGTTGAGTACACATCTATTTAAAAGTATCAGACAAAAGGAAATTAGTTCAGACAAAACTAATTTCCTTTTGTCTGATACTTTTAAATAGATGTGTACTCAACAACTCTGTTTATAAAATAACCTGTATGTATCTGTTGGTCTTAAAAAAAAAAATGTGTGTTAGTTCTCTAGGTGAGTTGTAGATTGTTTTGATAAATGTATTATAGTCTTACTCTAATTTTAGCCCTGAAGATGATGTACAAATACATCGAAACGTCGGCCCAGAAAGGAGTTTATTTTCTTTTATTTGACCTAGCCCTCAATAACAAAACATTGAATATATATATATATATATATATATATATATATAAAACACTATTTTTCTTTTTTATCGAGTCTAATGTATTCTTATCTCGACAACAAATAATCAACAACTAGACTAAACCTTAATAAAGAAGAAAAATAATGTTAAATATATGTGGTTGAGATAAGAAAACATTGAGGTATACATGTATAACGAGGAAAAAGAAAAGAACAAGAAAAGAAGAACAAAGACTCAGTTCAATAATTTTAAATTCGTCTTCATTAGCAAGAGGTTTATGGTTTAAAGTCAAACCAACACTCTTAGTAAATACATATATAAGCTACCATAAGAAGGATTAAACGAACTATGATAAAATTATTATTTCTGGCATTTTTTCTCGTATTGTTCACTTACAATGATTTTGTCCAAAAAATAAACTGTGAAATTAAAAGAGCCAGATTTAAGTTACATTCTCAACGCAAGTAAGAAGAGGTTTTTAGTATATGTATATTTTTTAGTATAGTATATTTAGTATATTTTTAGTAGTTGGAAATACTACATTTATTCCAACGTCAATGCAATAAATATAGACGTGACCAAAAACTTTCATTTCAGATATTTGATACATGATTAAACTGTAAGCTTCACAGAAAAGTCAAGTTATGTATCAGATAACGCTGAAATCCAAATAAACGTTAACATTTAGAAAGGAAATCTTTACAATAGTTTGTGTCCGATTTTGTTTTTAAAAAAATACTTTTTTGCATAAGTCCTCTAATCCATTTGTTTTACAAGTTTAATAAGTTGGATACTGGAACTTCATTTTAAGCATTTGAAAATTCTAAATATACGACATAAAGCAATTATTTTAAAAGTTTTTTTAAGCGAGTATTATGTGCATCTAGTAATAGTAAATCTAATTTCATAGTTAAGATAAAACTTTTAAGATTATGAAACCATAAGAAAATCATTGCAATATACTATTAATGTTAGACTCTGCACCTATGATAGATGGGTTTTCAAATTTTCGGGTAATCCGAGTTCAGGAGAAAAGAAAGGGAGACCAAGCACGTTGTAGACGCAACGGCAAGTAACCGTTGGGTTACTTTGAGGTAACCGTTGCCGAAAATTTGAGTCTGTAAGTGTGTTTCCTTACTCTGTGTGTTATTCTTCTTGAATTTTCAAATCGTATTGTGTCCAGTTTGGATCGTGTTTTGTTTTATTAAGTGATATATATATATATATATATATATATATATGAAATTCAAACGGAATTAAAATCAGATCAAAAGACTCACCATTTATCAATTTAATTTACCATATCATTTATTAAAGATCTGTCATCAATGCATAACTGAGAATTATAAATTTAACTTGTTAGTATAGGAAGACCGTAAAATATACAATTCTTCTACCGTAATCTTTGTTTCAAGTGCGAAAAAATAAAAGAGAGGATATTAGGATTAATGTCGAATTATTAATAAAATAAAGCAACACGATTATAGATCTGAAAATAACAACTTGCAAAAACAATGTTGAATGGAAGTGCAAAGATGAAAAAAAATGGCTAATAGATGCTTTCTCACGTTTTAGGGACGTGGAAAAGTGAATTGTTTAAGTAAGCACAGTAGTAACTAGGTCTGAGAGCCAATTGCAGTAATTTGAAAGGTGAATTGGCCCTTTATACCAACAAGATGCCATTATTTATACTTATATCTGTATCGAGCGAGCAAACCATTACTTGGCTGTATAATTTGTTTGCCTGCTTGCCAATTCAGCGCCTGTAGTGCCGTACATTGTTGGAAGCCGCGTACCATACAACTCCATCTACGTGGGGAGAGTCCAACGTCCCTACTTGTTTCATGAATTCTTCAATAGCAGCAGACAAAAATTATCGCAGACTATTCCATTCGTACCCTCTACATTCCTCCCTTTTTTTTTTTTTTTTTTTTTTAGATCGTGGTTTTTTAAAAAGGATATACGGTATAAAATTGTTTAAGGGGCGTTTGTATTCGGAGTAGAATTGGAGGGAGGCGTGTTTGGAATTATTCCCAAAGGGGCAACATGGGGGGAAGGTAATGGGTATTAAAAAAACCCCTAAGAAAGTTGGAAAGAGCATGGAGGGGAGGCGCATCCGTGAGCGGCAGCGAATTAAAAGGCGCCCTTCTGAATAAAACAGACACTCCTCAATCAAATCCAATCTTCCTTCCATTCACAACCCTCTGCTCAATATTAAAATTAATAAACACTTTCTCAATTACTTTACTTCGCCATGTTATCTGCCATTTACTTGCTCACTTACTTAGCTCTTATCTAATACATCCCATCAACGCTTGTACTTAATGCTTAACCATAAATCGCAAACTTCATTCAGTTTATATTCTGTTAAATCAAGTTTAAAAAGTGATATAAAGGTCACTTTTAACTAAAAGATGTACTCTTAAAAGTAGTTTTTGTCAATAATACATTAGTTCATGAGCATAATCTATCTTTCCATGTTGAAAGTGTTACGCAAGAAAGGAAAATGATTGTAGTTGACGAAAAAAATAATTTTTGAAAAAAGTATAGATTGTATTTACTAACAAAGTGCGTAAGTTTCATAGGATTTCAAAATACCTATTTAATTTTATCGACGAGTCTTGACCTATCTCAGTTGACGACCGGGCAGGTCACTTGTACTCCAGATGACGATGAAAGCCAAAATATAAAAGTGATGTGTATCAGTTTTTTCTACGCGTTCTTCCTGTGTAACTTGATTAGTTGTCCTTCTGATCCTTTTGTTTTTTACTTATATTTATTCTTATATTAATTTATATATTTTCTGTCTAGTACACTTCAATATTTAGTATCAGATACATACACATAAAAAAAATAATCTAAATACCCCTTATCCCAACATATGAATATTAAAAATGTATACATCAATAAATTAACTAACAAACCGTAACAAAACTGGTAGCATACTGTATGCATCGAGCAACTTTCACCAAATTTATGAGTTGTACCACTGTGCTCAGTGATGGAAGATGATTAAGGTTTAGTATGTCATTTTGATAATTAACTTTGAAATAATTAGCTTTCAGAATAACCTGCTAATAAATGAGAATCCAAATGAATAAATAGAGTAATATTTTCAATATGCATTGATTAACAATAAAACAGTTATATAAAGAGTATTCTACACATAATGAACGTGATTTACGATTAGGCTGAAAACTATTACAATCCAATTGCAAATTAAAATTTACTTTATTTAATCATCGTGTGCAAAACATGTCTGATTGTACTTGAAAGTGGTTAACTGTCCTTCAATATTATAATCTTTTACTAAAAAATGATTTTATTTTGCTCCTTTGGACTGCTACTTCTGCATAGAATAGTTATTCTAGCGCTTCATCTCTACACACACGGTCAAAAACTGCGCCTTCAAGACAGCTAGTGTAGCAAAAGTACACTGTTTTCTAAATTACCTGGTAGCAATATTTTTTCCTTCAGCCAATCGAAGAGATAAAATATTTCTTATTTAAAGTATTGTGTTTTGAATACCTAGCTATTATGAATACCTGAGACTTAATTTATATTTATATGAATATAAATAACCAGAGTATTTGTTATAAGATAAATATTTGTTTTTTGAAAACTCACTAATTATTACAAAATAGTTCTTTTCATATAATACACTCCCATAATTCTGTAATGTAATATGTATAGAACATTTTAATTTCCTTTGGCCCCAAATATGTAAAAGTACAGATGATGAAGGAAAATGAAAAAAAAAATTTTTTTTTGTTTCTCAAATGAATAGAAAAAAATAAATTTTAAACTAATATTGCAAGATAAAGTAATTTCAAGATAATTTCTTGAGTTGTGTTTTTTTGTGGGTGTGCTACTTCTCCCAGTAAAGTTTGTCTCTTTCATGTTTGGCTATATCAAAAACTTATACGACACTGAACAATAAATAATCTCTCTAAATTTATTGTGGTAGTTTGACAATTACGTGGAAATTATCTGGATGACTTAAAATCGACTATTTTTTCCCTGTATGACTTTTCTAATATATGAAACAGAAATGCACTGATAGCATTTCCTGTTTCATATACTATGCATAATTAAACAAGAGTACAAAGTTAATAGTTAGAGACAGTAAGAGACAGGTAAACAGTAAATAAATATTACGTTAGAAAGAATGAATAGCATTTTCAATATTTTAGAAAAATAGTGGTAAGTTTATTTCTTGGATGAGTGATTGAGGTTATAGTATAAATAAAATTCCGGGCTGTCTATTAAAATAAAATTAAACGAAAAAACTAAAGCAAAATAAAATTAGTAATAGTAATATGGAAATATTATAATAATATATATAGATATATTTCCTGTTTTCAGACACATCCCTAATAGAAGGTTCAACAAAATATTAAAACAAAAGTTAAATTTTTAGGGCTTTCAATTTTTGTGGTATACGAAACAATTGATTTGATTGTTTTAGTTATTTTTAAGTTTCTTGAGTTGCGTTTCTTTACTGTAATATTTATGTACTCACTTAAATGCAGATAAATAGTTAATAAACAGTCTTAGGAGGGACACAATTTGGATAAGAACAAATATAGTTCATTTTTTTTTTGTTTCACTGTCATTAGACAGGAGGAAAGACTGAAGACCGACGCGTCAGCAGACGAGTTCCACAAAATTTCATCTGTACAGTTTTTGCACAAACAACACAATAAAAAACTAATTCTAACGTAGCGCAACCAGTTATTATGTGGTATTTACTCATTGTAGGATAAAAAGCTTATCGAATGGTCTCCTAATATAAAAAATTAATGGTATAAACAACGCGTTTCGAACACGTAGTATTCTTCTTAGAGAAGTTAAATAAATATAAAAATATGACATATTAAAACAACATAGCATTTATAAAAAATGTGAATAAACAAAAAAACTATAATAACTCAACGATAAAACTTAAGTCTTGGAGTACTTTTGGCTCCGAAGAGACAGAAATTCTGAAGATAATATAGCTGTGTTGTAAAGGATATGTTTAATAATGTATCTACGGAAAGAGTCGTTGAAAGAAAGCCTTGAGATCAAGTTGGATTGTAATTGGTAGATTACTGCGCTGACTGACATAGGCCTTATGATAATTCGTACGAACGTATGAATACAAATAAGGAAATAGTGGTACCCAGTCTAACACTTTTGTTTCACCCAACATCGGGAGCATAAATCGAGGAAGACAAAGCATACTGAGGAGCTTCTAACCACTTTTCCATTGTTATGTTTCGTCTCCCTCAATTTATTTCCCTGATGATAGTTCAAACGAAAAATTCGAGACTGCAAGTATTGGTCTTTTCTAATTAATTTATTAATAAGAAATAGTTTATTAATTTTTAATTCTTAATTCATTATTTATTTATAATTTATTAATTATTAATTTATTACACAACTATAATTTAATCAAGAGGATTAATATACATCACGATATATGAGCCTTAATAAACAATGAGCACATTTAATTGCTTGTTTATTACTGTCATTAATACTGAGTGAAAAAATAAGTTAAAGTTGACAAATGAACAACAATCTGAATATACTGGAAAAATAAACATAGTAGCACCCAGCTGTGCCTTTTGAGAAGATACACTTAATATTCAAGGCTTACAATATAGCCAGCGAGAAGAAGTGGTGAACAGAAAAGCAAATATAGACCTCCAGGAGTATAACAGACACATCGACAGGTGGGATACATGGCTTCTCATTGAGTCCTCCGAATTCAGTTGTTTCCTACTCTCCTCCCGTTAGAACATGTGTCTTTATATATATGTATATATATATATATATTTTCTATTAAAACCTATGCCTATTTCTATTTTAACACATTTTCGAATTAATTTTTCAAATTTCCTTACCTCTGGCTTCCATAAGTTTGGGACAAGATAAATCAGGTAAGGCAGAGGTAAGGAAATTTGAAAAATTAATTCGAAAATGTGTTAAAATAGAAATAGGGATAGGTTTTAATAGAACATATATCAATGAAGGTCTGTTCCCCAAATATACGAATATATATATATATATATATATATAAAGCAATTAAAAAGTTGCCGCTCTGCCTTCCTGAGGGACTCTTCGCCTCCTGATGACGACGATGGTCGAAAATAGAAGTGAGTTATTCCTGTGTCAATCTGTGTGCTATCTTTTTTAATTGGCTTTTTATTTAAAAGTCCGTTGGACCGTTTCATTTAATTATTATATATATATATACACCTTTAAGTTGGTATTTTTCACGTATTTAATTATAATTATTAGTTGTATACAAATTTCCTGATTATAGTCTATATTGACTGTAACATATTGGTGTGACTGTAGTTAAGAGAACATATGGTAATAAATAAAGCGTGAAATTTATTTCTGATGTGTTTGATACATGGAAGTTTAAGAGAGAAAATAAAAAAACCTCAATAAGTGGGCACAGATTGAAATTGGTTAAATATTCAATAAAATACATAAAAAAAGTGTATATTTTAAATTAGACACTGTTTTTGGCATAATTTGTTCTAATTGATATTGTTAAAAACTGTTAGCTATGATTAAGATTAAATAACTGTCAGATTAGACAGGAGGGAGGTTTACTGAGTACTTGCCAGCAGGTGGGAAATGATGTGTGCGTCACGTGAACGACAGCGGAAGTGGTGATTATCCACCAACCCTACTAAAGTAAACATTCACCCTAACCACTGCACAATGGCTCTTTTCCCCCTGCCCTGCTCGCAGAATAATGCTAGGAATTTTAAAAAGGACTTTAACATTGAATTATTTATGATTCACCAATGACGCTAAGATTATGCCTCCGTAAAAAAAAAATTATATGACTTTATAAAATTAAAATCTCATTAAAAATTCATTTAAAGAACTGTGTTTTTAAAAGGGAATTATTATTTAAATTTTTGATAACCGTACTTAAATCTCATCTCTCCTTCACTCTTATGGTTTCTTTTCTCTCATGGACTTCATTGAAAATTTAAAAATGAAAACTGAGGTTCAGTGAGGACTAGACTGGAAAACTGAGGACTAGATGTGTGTAAATTGAATACATTTAAGCTGTACTGGTAAATTATTTCTGAGATTGACTTGCATTTCTTTTCACAATATATATATGTCTGAGTTTAAGTCTTTAAGTTGAAGAATGTCAATCTGTATGTGTTTGTAATAACTGTTTTTATATCCGTTGTTAAACAATCAACTTATCGATATGTTTGCGATTGGACATAGCAAATAAGCATAGATTCTTTTGCATGGGGATATATATTATCAGAATAAAACAAACCAATATAAGTATGAACCTCCTATCCTTCTAAGAGTGGAAAGGTGGAGATTTGACAAAAATAAACCTCATTGAAATCTTTCAATATAGTTTTTTTTTTTTTTGTTAAAATTATAGGTATTTCAAATAAACAGACTTTTCGATTATTAATAAAAATTGTCTTTAGAATATTATATTACACTTGCTTTTAATTGTCAGTGGAAAATTTATTTTCAAGTTGCATATAGTGGAATGTGTGAAGGTAGTTTAACCAATGAGGGTATGAGTGTTAAAAAGATAACTATATTGCGTTTAGAAGCTCCATAAATATAGTCGGATATTGTGTCTTTTATGATACAATAACCTTAGAGGTTAGTAAAAAATAACTATGTTGACGTATTTTGATTAATAACAATAATTATGGTAATAATGAAGGTTAGTTTTCATTAAAGGTAGTCAATTTTAATGTATTTAACAAAATATGTGGAATATACTTCATCTTTCTTTTGGTGGTTATTATTGGTAGTCTGAAAGATATTAAAATTTATATTAACAAATTTAATTGATATTCTAGTAAGATGGGACAGTTGTAGTTGGAGTATTACTTTGGCAATAAAATGCAGTCTTTCTTACAAAGTATGAATGATCAAACCAAAGTATGAATGACCAAACAATTCAAAGTATGAATTGTGGTTTGATCATTGATTGTTGTTTCACGTGTTTATGTGAAATCTTTTTATCGATGATTACAAAGTATATACAGGAATAGAAATGATCAGTCAGGCGTACTTCTTCTTAGAGACAATAAATTTCTGTTGATTTATTGAAGAAAGTATAAGAATATGTTGTTTATTGTATTTCAAGTAACAATGCATGGTTAGTTTTATTTTAAGATAGAAATATGACAAATAAAAGATTGGTGCATTTGTAGGGAAGGCGAGTTTGTGGCAGGTGAGGGCAAGTCAAGTGAGCAACAGCTGTCTAGTGCCACCCGGCGAGCTTATGATTTGACTGGATAAGGGTAGGCCACGCGACTGCAACCATTATCGCATTACTCCTGATTACAATGCACTTATCGGCGCCCAGCTGTGCTGCAATCCCCACAACTCTCTCTAATTAACTAACGCACTTGCTTCCACTTGTCTCATTGAAAACGACCATAACGCTGTCCAATCATCTTCTCCCTCATACATCGCAAACATCTCCTTATTTAAGGTTTGTATAGGGTTTGTATATTTTATATATATATATTAATATATATGGAAATATGTTCCATATATTCCCATCACAACATAATCAACACACTCTTTTGTACGTCTTTAATGATTTCTGTTATCTTTCCTTCCCATTTCTGTTGTATTCATATATGAACCAACTAATTGTTTCAGTCTTCATCGAGAACTTAAATTTTCATTAAGCTAACTTTATTGGAGAATGAATTTAATGGTTATCCGGTGTCAAATCAGCTCATAATTAACAATTAACGTTCACTTTAAAGATCAGCGCTTTCAAAAATTGTCGTCTCTCACATGAAAAAGAATATGAAAGAATGTATGTCAGTTATTTCTGAATACTATCTCTAAAACTAGGCAATGCTGACACGCACGCTACCTAAAAGAAAGCACATCCATTACCCATTCTTTCAGACTCTTACTACACTCTTTGATGGAAATACTTTTATTTTAACCTTTTTTGATGATTTGTAAGTATTGGAGTTCAGAAGTTAACTATGATGGATTATAATTATTAATGTGAAATAATTTACCAGTCTTTTGATAAATGTGCTAATCTGGATATGAAAGGTTTTCTGTCAGTTTATATCAGTGATGGGTCAGGTGAGGTCTTGTTGCTAGTTATCTCTCTATAACTAAACATTTTCGGTTCAGCTCTAGCAAAATCCGCACATTTTTTGTATGTGGAAGATTACAAATCTTTAGCCATGGAATGGCACAAGGACATTTTAAGTGTGTACAATAACAGATCCTATTTTCAGAGTCCAAATAACGTAGACATGAGATCGTAAAAGTCATGGAGTGCATTGGAACATATTACTGTTAAGTGAAATTTAAAAAATGTTCTTTTGACGTTTCCACAGTTTAACTTTTAATCTTCCACATTATATTTTTTTCTGGTATTTATATAAAGCAAAAAGAAATAAACATTAAAGAAATAACTGAACAAAATATGAAGTAAAGGGTATTTTGTGGGTGCATTAAATATTCTTATATTCATAGTCAAAGAATATTGTTCACCAAATATATTGTTTAAGCTAAAATATAATATATATTGTAACACTAATTATAGAAAAAATTCAAGATGAATAAAGTTGAAATTTATTTCTTAAAACAATAAGGTAAATATTATTTTATTATGATAACTATTTATTGTTGGCCAACATATTATTGAATAACAAACTGAAATCAGTTTGAACGAGCGCGAATTTTCCCCATGCCCAAGTGGTCTTCTTTGGAGTATTTACCAGTCCTCTTCTGCCAACGTTGCTCATAGTAATTGAACAAACAGGTTGGCCAGTAGCATTTCCGCAATCATGTTGTCTTTATGAAATGGATTTACGTGTTTAAAGAACGATATATATTTGAATGGACGGAGAAAGTAGACACAAATAGATTATCTATTATCTATTATCACAGTCATTAATTAATACACAGAATTTATAAAACGAGTAGAGTAATAGAAGTAAACGTAACATATATATAAGTAAATAAACTCGCGGAAGTAAACAACTTTTAAAAATAAGAATGTGAACTTTTACAAGAGGAGGTAACAGATACATAATAGATAACTTTCTGTTTGTCATTGATGGTAGACAGTATTGGAAGAGATATAGTAACACATAGTAGCTCTATTTTCCTAAAATATTATTAACAAACTTCTGTAATACTAAAAAAACAACCTTTAGCTGTTTCCTATATCAGCTAGATATTAAAACCAAAATACTTAGAGTGGAATTTAAGTTCTTATTTGAATCGATTGCAACAAAAGTCATTATTCTAGCAATAAAATTGACATTTAATGGATGTACGTAAATGAAATAATTTTACGTTAACTTTTTTTATGTTCCCAACAAAAGTTATTTATTTTTATTATAATAACAGTTTAGTGAAACGCCAATTCAAAATACAACCAAAAGCAATAGAAACATTCTAAATCTAATTAGAGATTAAATCTAATTATCTCTATATCTAATCTAATTGGGTTACTAGCCGTTTCGTCTACAACGTGCTTGGTCTCCCTTTCTCTTTTCTCCTGAAGACGGATTGCCCGAAAATTTGAGTTTGTAAGTGTGTTTCTTTACTTTTTGTGCTACCTATCTTCAATTTTGAACTGCTAAATCTAATTAGAGATATAGTTATATACTATAAACTAGGTAAGTTTTATTCCTAGAATTTTTGCAGGATTTATTGTGAACAAAATTTTTTGTACATATTCACCGATATTAATAATATATTAAAGGTTTAATTGAAACTTACAGTTGTTAATGAATATACAGAATTCATAAAACGCATACAAAATATACAAAATATGGTTATTCCAAAAGATGAAGTAATAAATTTTAAATTTATCCTTAAGGAATCGTTTACTAAACTCATTAAAATTGAAATTCAATAGTCTCATTTTCGTAATTAAGTTTACTTAGTAGTGCTATTTTGTTTTATTTTAAATCTCCTTTAAAAGTATTTGAAGCAGTTCAGTTTTGCTCTAAAATACTCGTATTGTAAGAAACCCAATTCTTTTTCCATCACTATCTGGAATTATTATATTATCATTATATTTTATCAGTTATGATAAATATAGCATTATGACAAAAGTATCAAATTCATATTGTCTAAATCATTTTTCGATTACACATTACAGATTTGAATTCTTTAAGATCAATTTCTTTACCCAAATTTGACAAACATGTTTTAATATGTGTTGTTACACCCTTAAATTTTAAAAATCAGAGTTTTTATTATATAAATAATAAGTATGAATATTCTACTACAATGAGTGTTGTAATTATTAATTAATTAACAACAAATTTAAAACTCAGGATTGGTTTGATCATGAATGACCTTATTCCTTTTCTAGTTAAATTAAAGAGTATGAAAAGTTGTTGGCGGGCTCTTAGATAAGTGCAATTGGTGAGAAACATTAAATATGTATTTTGAAATCAGAAATAACACGCATGATTCATTAAAAACAGATTGAACAGCTCATTTTAATATTCATGGCAGCTGAAAATTGTGATGCCTTCATTGGAAAGACTACAATTTTGAAAGCGTGAAATCTATTGAAAATTCATTTTAGAATGCTCAAACTTCTTCAAATAATGCGTCGTTTTGAAATTAAATATTGACAGTTATTTGCTATAAATAATCATAATTAATAAAGCGATCTCCCAAAAAATACTGCTTATTCATAAAATTTTGCATTTAGCAAGCAAATATATTTCTGAATACCAGGTAAAAGAAAAGCGATACATTCAGTGACCCGTTCAAACATAATTCTTTTGTTGTTCTTTATCTTGCAGTTGTGTTTAGTGTCCAAAAGTAATTCACTGAAATAGTCTACTTTTACTATTAGAGGAGGTTTTACTATTTTTTAATAAATGGAGGTTTTAAATTCTGTATTCTCTCAAAAGCAGACTTTTAGGAAAATATGTAACTCTTAAACTGTTTTAATACTCACCTTTCATATAAAAATTTGTTATTCAATTGACCAAATCTATGTTCAGAATATCAATGGTGTTTAACCACAAAGCAGTATGTCGCTCTCTCTTATATGGAATCAAATAGTCGCTTCTAATAAAAGGAACATTAGAAAGTTATGTAATTTACTTCTCACAATAACGACATTAAAGAAACTTTATTTTAATTTTTCAATATTTTTTTTAAATCCCAGATAAACACTGTTACTTATAAAACTTAATAAATTGTATAACTAAAGAAGTTTTGAAATAAACAAGAGTTAATTTAAATTTTAAATTTAAATACATTAATAAATTTTTTTAACTTAAAAATCAAGATTATTGTAGATAACATTATAACAGTGTTTCCCAAACTTTTTCGAGTGACCGCCCCCCTTGGGTCCATAAACCTATAACTCAACACCCTTGAATAATAATCAGATTCCTAGACTAAATAACCAAATGAGTAACATTTTAATAATTAAATTAAAATAATTACTAATCGAATATTTATTTAGAATCTAATAGATGTATAGTTTCATAGCATATTTATGCAAAAGAATTAATACACAATAAATGAAACTTAGGTGAGAATATACTTTTAACATAAAAATGAATTATCAAAAGAAATAATTTTAAGAAACTGTTTCCTAGAAGTTTACATGTCGTGTTTTCACTTAAATTTAGAAATTATATTCCATGAGAATTTTCAGTTTATAGAAATAGAATCCCCGCTCCTTTTTGCATTAGCGCCCCCCGATATCAAAGCATCGCCCACTTTGGGAAACACTGCATTATAGTTATTTAAAAATGCACAATATTTAAACTACACTACTTACAGAAAGCATCCAAAATGTACTAGGAATACTTGAAAGGAATAATTTGTTACACCATGTGTGCAATGAGATTTTAAAAAAGATTATATGATGCAAAATGTCTGTATTATAAGCAGAAGTACTCGAAAAAAACCATATAAAACATACATTATTTTTTTAATTACGGCAGTTTATTCTAAGGATGTTAAAGGGAATGTATAAAGCCATTAATAATTTCAACTGTAAGTGTAATATTTAAAAAGCGTGATCTTGATAAACTGCTTTAGATTAAACCATAGAAATCCGTGCAATTATTAAGGTTAGTTTGATATTAAGAATAACTCAACTTTATAATAAATGACAATGTAGTTGCTTTACTTTTTCATGAAGAGGTAGCTTACATAATTTGTAATATAGACATAGTAATCCATACAGTTTTGCACTTAATTCCGAAACTCCTACACAGAAGGTTGTTTGAATTTCACTCTTTTTTAAGTTTCAACTATAGGCAGTTTATCTTATTATGCTATACATGTTCCTTTATGATTTGAAGTCATTAACTTAATTGTTTATCGTCCAACAGGAACAAAAGAAGAACACGCTACAATAGAAACCCGTCTTATTTCGCTATTAGGTCACTTTTCTAAAAAAAATATATCGCAAGAAATTAAAAAAGTTTTGTTTCCCCACATCCTGAACTATTTCAGGGGATTTGATTTATAAATAAAAATCACTATTTATAACAGTGAGCCAATAATTCGGTTTTGTTTATATATTGACATACATTTTTACAGACTATTTTAGATTCAATATTTAATAACAGATGTGAAATTGTATTACTGATAAATATGAGGATTAACTGAGTTAAAAGTAACCTTTACTTTAAAGGTTTAAGTAATTATGTACTATTAATAATTTTTTCTAACATAATCATTTAATATGAATTTAAAGTGGAGAATGATTTTATCAAGAAAAATTTCATAGGTTAAAAAAATATGGTAGATAACAATGAATGAAACAAATACACGCAAAGAAATAATTAAAATAGATATATGTCCTTAGATATGATCATCTGTGCTATCAGAAATATGGGACATCAGAAGCCGGAGAAGGGTCGTACAGGAACGAAACCATCCCGTAACTGACCACGTCTAAAGTAGATTATCTGCTTGATCTCTTGGCAACAGATCACGCAATCATCTCGTGAACCCCTGCTCAATATCCAAGCAATTGACGATAATAACAGTTTCAATGGCATGCTACTGGTGATTCTCTTTTATATATATATATATATAAATGTAGTAATTAAATGAAAGGGTCCAGCGGACTGTTAAATAAAAACGAATTAAAACGAAGGTAGCACACAGATAGACAAAGAAGTAACTCACTTCTATTTCGACGATCGTACTCATCAGGAGGTGAAGAGCCCCGCAGGAAGGCAGGGCGGTGTGGCCTCCTGATGTCGACGATTGTCGAAATATAGAACTAAGTTATTCCTTTGTCTATCTGTGTGCTACCTTCGTTTTAATTCGATTATATATGCATTTATATATATATATATGCGTTTAAAAAATGAATGTCCAATTTCACATTATTTAATTTGTTGGAAAATGTTTCTAATTTTCTAAAACTCTTTTTTACCTCTGGGTTTCTTATCTTATGAATTAACTCTCCATATTTCATTCCATTGAATTTATTCTTCGACATGTTTCAGTGCTACAATCACCATCGTCAGGAAAATTATCACACATAGAATAAAATAAAATAAAATGAAACTATTACACTTGATAAACTAAACATTACTTGATAACAAACAAACAACAGGTTGCAACGTCTGGTTTAGGGAATCAGTCAGGTTACGTCAGGTTGTGTTAGTGACTGAAGTGGCCCTATATGTTACTTCGTCTGGCGTGTCTTGGTATGGTTGGGTACCACGAGTAATTCTTTCTTCAATTTGTTCTCTACCTTTGTTTTTGCTTGTATAAGAAATATATATATATATATATATATATATATATCAATGATCAAACCACAATAAGAAATGGGAAAACAAGACTTCTTATTGTGGTTTGATCATTGATTGTTGTTTCACGTGTTTAAGTGAAATATTTATATATATATATATATATATCAATGTACAAAAAGAAACATAGAGAAATTAAAAGCTCACACTTACAGTGAGTGCGTTTGGTTTTCCTCTCTTATCTCTCCTGAAGACGGTTCAAACCGAAAATTAGAGACTGTAAGTGTATGCTTCAATTTTTCTATGTTTCTTTTTGTATATTGAACTATATTTGTCCGTTTCGGACGAAATAATATATATATATATATATATATATAACCATTTTACATTGAAAAACAAAAATTGAAAGGCCTATAGTTACTAAGTTTTAGGCTCAACCGTCATTAAGATAGAAGACGAACGGAGATCATGCACACGGAGATCATGGATTGTAAGAGATGAAAACCAACTGTGCAGTTACTTGTGTGCCTAATTAGAATGAACAAGTGATGTTGGAGAAACATAAGAAGAAAAAAAGAAAAAAAAAAGAATTAGGAAAATGAAGAATAACGCAATAAATCAACCAAAGTGATAACGCAATAAACGAAATCAATACGGTGAATTTAAAATTCAAAACATAAATGTAATTTATTTTTAAATTAAGTGAAATGCTATCCCTAATTGAATTAATAGAATAGTAATCTGAAAAAAATACAAGATATTTTAATTTAAGTTAATAATTTTTCGATGGTTTAGTTATCTTTCTAAAACTATTAAAAAATGTATTAGTTAAAGCTAGTAATTAAGTTTTAGTTAGGTTTAACCAAGTTCAAAACAGCATAGTTCCGACACATCTTCAGCTGTCCTCTTTTTTTTAACACGATGTGACGACAGAGATACCAAGAGTTGCCGAAACATGCTGCTGACCAACTACTTTTGTGACCTTGATTCTCTTGAGTATTTCATCTGTTCGATTAACTTTTTGAACTATAATGTGCTCATGACAATTCACTGTTATTTTTCACATATAATTATACTTTATACTTTATACATTAAATCAGTATAAGTTTGAAAGGTTGAATACTACTGTAAAGCCCCAAAAAAAAAGATCAACTTACTCATAATATAATTTAACTCTTTAAAACTGCACTACTATTATTAATGGATTACAACAAGGGTTGACGAGTTTTTATTCAATTAATAATTACTATAAAGATAATATGTCAGTTTTTTTTTTTGAAAAGGTAAAATAGTGTTTCTATTTTAACAGACAGAATTTTAGTAAAAATAATGGAACTTTTTTTTTTAGTTAAATAATACATTTTTAAAGGACTGATTATAACTATTTAAATCAGTGATTGTAGGACAGAATGTTTGAAACTATAATTAGGGAAATAAATTGATATAATTTGTTGAGAAGATGAAGATATTGCTTTGAAAGGGCGGTAGAGCAAATCGCTAATGGATAGCGGCGTGATTTGCATATAGATTCGCGTGTCTTTTGGGAGTTGGCGTACTC